>JASCZI010241685.1:86068-153520 GCA_036250425.1 Stylosanthes scabra
GAGACTTTACTGGTAAGAACCGTTTGAAAGTGGACATGTTTTATTTCCAAACATTATAGCATCTCCTAATTCATGTAGTTAAACTTTGTTTCATTGGACAAGGTTTAGTTGTATATTTACGAAGTCTATTGTTGTTTCCTTCATCTTCGAACATAGGTTGATTAGGGTCATCCTTACATAATTTATTGGAAGCTTGGATACTCAGCAGTGTATTTATCACGTTGTGTTGCAGGTTAACAGTGGTGTTTCTAGCCTTTGATGTATTTTTTATCATCTTTTGCATTGGGATGGCATGTATAATATTCTTTGCTCTGTTTTGCCTCATCCCAATAATAGCATTAGCTTATGCTATAAGAATCAGGGAAGGTGCATCAGAAGAGGATATTAGGTCACTTCCTAAGTATAGGTTTGGCCAATCAAATTTGTTAGTGTTGGTTGATGACAAGAAGCAAATTTCCAAAGCAGGATCGGATTCATACAACGAAAATCATATCAGTGAACTTTTTCTCCAACCAGATGATTCTGTGAGTACCTCATCTTTTCAGATCTCTCATTCACTCATTCTTTAGTGTTAGTATCATTTTATATTTTTATTGGTTATAAGTTGTAACTATGTCCTTCCATGTCAAATTTCTGTCCCTTCAGCAACAGTGTTTACTTTGTTGTGTCATTTTGATATCTTTTCTGATATATCCTTTGTTAATTAATTGCCCCTTGACATTCCAATGATTCTTTTGTCCGGTGGATTTGACTTGTTCATGCTTTAGTTATTCAAAAGAAACTGAGCTTTAAGTTAATTGAAATGGCTAATTCTATCAATTTATGATAGTGACACTCCCTTTATACCTGCCGAAAGTTGAATCTATACTTCAATTGGTCTGGTGATTTCATTGTTATTTTGGCCCTAGATAGATGTTATGCTATCTTGGATTTGTACCTAATATGAGTGCAATTATCAATGATTTATTGTTCAGTTTCACAAAGTGTTATACTGTTTCTTCCGGGTTTATTTTAAAGGGAATTTCTTTGGTGAAAGTAAAATTTTGGTGAAGAGTGAAGATTTCTACTAAATTTGGGAAAAACAATAAATATTTTTTGGTGATTTTTTTCTTTACTAAAAAAAGCAATCTTTACTCTTCACCAACACTTTACTCTTCACCATAGCATTGTCCTATTTTAAACCCCCCTGAAAAGTGAAAATTGCTTACTATGTTATTTGTTACTTCACATACATGTTAAAAATCACATTTTGAATATAGAACTAAATTACAACTGATGATATTGTAGGAATGCTGCATCTGCCTATCACCCTATGTTGATGGAGCAGAATTGTATCGCCTCCCATGTACCCACCATTTCCATTGTGGATGCATCAGCCGCTGGCTCCGGACAAAAGCAACTTGCCCACTCTGCAAATTCAATATCCTTAGAGGCGATACGTTAGTCTAACTCCTTGAATATAAAAGATTGGAGGAGAAACAAAGGTTGCATTATCAGCCGAGAAAGAGCATGATCCAGGAGAACCAAAGCATTTGCTAATCCACTGACAAGTAGAGAGGGAAAAAAAGGAGAAGAGGACGCTTACTTCCTCTTCCATAAATCCGTCTTCATCTTCCGAGCATAATGTTCTTAGTTATTGGGGTATGTATATATGTTAAGGCATGTAGAGGTTCCCCATTGCCATGACCACCCCATCATATGATTTGTACTTTTTACGTTCCTATAATAACATTTTCTGTATAGCAATGCTTCTTGTGTTGAGTAATTTGGCCACAGCACAACAAAAAGGATTCAAGAAACACACTCTTTTGGGTGTGTTTGTCAATTAGGGTTAGAGAAGGAAAGGGAGGGAACAATAACATTTAGAGTAAAATGAAAAGCTGGAATTTTGAAGTAAACTATTAGATGTACTACTACACATCTATTTGATTGTGAACAAAGCAAAGATCTTTTAGGATTAATGCTATCATTACACGATTTTCTGTTGCAAGTAAGTTTTACCTGATGACTGAAGGATGATTATTTCCTCATCCCTTGATTCATACTGGTAACATTTAGAAAGGTGCATAAAAAGTCATGTTTTAGGTATGCATTTTCGGTTAGCAGTGACAACCAAGTCCGGAGTGAATGCTGAACAACTCATTAGAGGCTGATGTTAATGCGAAATTATGAATTTTTCTAATGTTCCATTTTCATAATATAAGCGTATTTCTCTAATGCCATTCATTCTTCCTCTCTTCTAATATCAAATCATAGAAAACTTTCTCCTGAACTATCTTTTGAATGAAAACGAAAACCTCACCACATACCAGTGATACCCAAACTATCTTTTGAATGAAATGATAGAATTTGATCTTCATTTCTTTCACTGACTTGTTTTATTTCCTACAAATACACACTCACTATATAAACACTGCAAAATGGGACACAAATACACCACTGGATTCCGAATGAAACACCCTATTCCCTAGAACCAACAGGTGAATGCTCTGCAACATTAAGCTATAAAAAGGCGATCTCAGTTAACAAAAACTGTCTTTTACATAACAAACTGTAACTTACCAGATAAGAAGTAACAAATAACAAATGCAAGAACTACAAAATACAATTATAATGAGAATCAGTTTCAGATTCAGGATTAAAAAACCTGCAAAAAAGAAGCACAATTGTGTGCATTACATAGTGCTTCTTCTTGTTGTTCATACATTCTTCAACTTCTTCATCTTGGAAGGTGGCCATCTACCCTTCTTCCTCAGCCTCCGCTTCCTGACGAGCCGTTTCCTCCTCAGCCTTATCTTCTTCGCCATCTTCATCCTCAGCCTCTGCTCTTCCCTCTCCTTCAGCTTCGACTCCAAGGGAAGCTTATCCACCGCGGTGCTCTCTTTCTTCTCTCCCTCCGGTGGTGGAGGAGGAGAGGACCCTCCTTCGGCGGGAGCAGCCCCATCGGCGGCTGCCGCAGCAATCACCGTGCTCCTCCCCTGTGAGGGTGTTGTTCGAATTGGAACAAAGTTCAAACACTTGGTGGGCACACCAACAAGGGGCTTAAGTTGCACTCTGAAAACTGAGCACCGAAAAACATCACAGGCATTATCAACAAATGTTTCGGAGAAATTAATATTAAAAAGGGAAAAAAATGACGTTTTGGAAAAATTAAGGAAAAGTGGGGCAGGAGGGTGACTTACCAGGAGTGAGAAGGGAAGAAGAAGAGGAGGAGGAGGGAATGGGTGAATGGGGAGAGGGGAGGGTGAGGGAACTGAAGCACAGAAGTGCCATGATTTTGATTCCTTTGGGAGAGTGGAATTTGTTTCAGAAATTTGTAGTGTCAGTGTTAGCGAGGGGCAAAGAAGGATTGGAGCTGGGTTGCGGATAAGGCCACATGGACATGGTCCTCCACTCGCTCACGGCTCACCCTTTCTTCCTAACGTTAGAACTGGGTTCAACCAAGCCGTTTTTATTTTTTTTGGACGTGGTTGGGCCGTTTGGGCCAGAAGGACCCGACCCAAGACCACATAACCCGGATTCCCACCCACGCCCGACCCCACACGCTACACCAGCAGTGGCAAAGTCTTCGAGACTGAGAAGCAAGTCTTCGACGGACGAGCTGCAGCAGATCCCGCTTCCTCAGCCACAAGTCTGCTCGCCGTGAGTGGTGAGTTCCTACTTCCCTTTCTTCACTCTTCACTCCAGTCAGTTCAATCTTCTGCTTTTCTTTACATAATTAATTAGTTTTTAATTGGCTGATCTTTTACCTTTTAAATTTAGGGTTTTAAGTAGGTAGTTTATTAGATGATATAATAGTTAGTTTTTAAATTAGGATTTTAATTAGGTAGTTTATTGGCTGATTTAGTAGTTAGTTTTGAGTAGGTGTCCAACATTGCGTTTCTACAAATTCTCTCGAATCCATTCATCATGGATCATATTCAACTCTCTCCTCATAATCCTATTTTATAGGGATTTTGATTTTGACCTTAATTATGCTTCAAATCCGTTATACCTGTGTTGCTAATGATATTCACCATCATGTTTTAACTTTTAAGGTTTGGCTCTGTTCCAACTTCCAAATGCAGCTCTTTTCTGTTGATAAAATGTTCATTGGCACCTCAACTTAATGTCTTTCGTGACTTTGTATCAATCATTAACTATATGCTCAGTTGATATTTTAATTCTGAATGTGGTGAAATATGATTGAACTTAGTTTCTCACTTTCTCCCACATTTATTTGGATTTTAGCTTTGTTGGCGACACTTGAGGGAAGGCCATCACAAGATAAGCAGCATCAGTGGAACCCATTGTGCTATGTCAAATCCCATCACTTAAATAAAGCACATGAACCTGTTTTCAAGCTTCTTTAGACACCAAAACTCTCAACCTTTCACCCCTTTCCTCTTCCTCCAAAAAAGATGGAAGAAACCAACGATCTCTGCGCAAACCCGTTTAGAAGACAGGGTTCGAGACACTCACCTCGACAAGCTTGTAACCAACATATCCAAGCTTAGACTTGTTCTTGGAATCCAAAGCTTCATGTCTTCTCGGAAGCGTGGAACCTTCATCTCCCTGCAGCTCATGTCCCGCTGGAGGAACATCCTTGGACTCAATGTCCCCATTGGCTCCTTCCTCCGCAAGTACCCACACATTTTTGAGGTGTTCCCTCACCCTGTTAGGAAGAACCCGTGTTGCAGGGTAACCAGGAAGATGAAGGAGCTGATCCTAATGGAATGTGATGTTGTGAGGAAGAATGAATTGGAGGTTGTGAAGAGGGTGAAGAAGCTTCTGATGATGTCAGTGAATGGCACGCTGCGTGTTCACGCTTTGAGGATGATTAAAAGGGAACTTGGTTTGCCTGATGACTTCAGAGACTCGATTTTGGGAAAGCATAGTGATGAGTTCAGGTTGGTCGATCTGGAGGTTGTGGAATTGGTTTGTGAAAATGGTGAATTTGGGGCTGTTGCTGAGGTTGAGAAATGGAGGGAAAAAGAATACACTGAAAAATGGTTGAGTGAGTTTGAGACCAAGTTTGCATTCCCAATTAACCTCCCAACAGGTTTCAAGATTGAGAAAGGGTTTAGGGAGATGTTGAAGAATTGGCAGAGGCTTTCATATACTAAGCCATATGAGAGGAAAGAGGTTATAGGGGTTAGGAACTCAGGCAGTATTAATCGGTATGAGAAGAGGGCTGTTGCTGTTCTTCACGAGCTTTTGAGCTTGACTGTAGAGAAGATGGTTCCAGTTGATCATTTGGTGCATTTTCGCAGGGATTTTGCAATCAAGGTTAATCTGCGTGAGTTGTTGCTGAAGCACCCTGGGATGTTCTACATATCCACAAAGGGGAAAACTCAGACTGTTATTCTTAGGGAGGTATACAGGAAAGGGAATTTGATTGAGCCTAATCCTGTTTATACTGCGCGGAGGAACATGTTGGAGCTTGTGTTGTTGCGGCGTAGGAAGACAAAACAGATGATAGATTTTGATGAATTGAGTAAAGGGGGTAACAATGTGGTATGTAAAGCAGATGAAGGAGTTAAAAGAGAAGGAGACTGGGTGATTCCATTCTTGGAGAGTTGTGAGGAGAAGAGGTCATTTTGATCTTACGGATTATGGAGGAGGTTGCAGAGGCTATTTGAAAGAATTTTTACATGATTAGTGATTTCATGATTAATGGACCAAAATCATTGAGGTGTGGATGCTAGGAAGTATTTTCTGGCTGCAACATGGTTAGTTCTTATTTTGTATCCTAGTGTAAACATTTTATTCTGCTTTTGTTGTTGTTTATGTGCCTACGCACTTTAAACGACCTAATGCACCCAAAAGAGATTTAATCATAAATGGTGTAAACACATGATTTATAAATGGGCACTGTGGTGTTATTTATTCTTGTAGTTGACTTCCCCTAGTGGAACAGGGTGGTTGCTGCTGCCGCCGCTGAGCAATGTCTCATGGGACATTGGCGCCGAAGAACTTACTATCCTGCCTGAAGGTATGTGCTTATTATTTACTGTCATGTTATCTTTAGGTCAAAATAGATTCTTATGATTGATTCAAATTTTATGAGATGTTTTTACTACCTATGCTGACCCAACTGATATGAAATATTTAACCACATTACACTTTGTCCTTCAGTTCTGATTATTCCAATACCGCAAGGCATGCTGCCACTGTTGCAGTTGCGTTGCTGTTGTTCTGGAAATGCTGAGAATGCAGGAAAAGCACATGAAACGGGTGTAGTTGCTGCTGGGATACGATTACACAGAGCACTGCAATGCCATACAGTTAAAGTTCAGTTACTGTTACAACACATTGAGCCTATCCAAGGAGGTGAAATTCTCGCATGAAATAGAATGAATAATAATGCTTCATGATAAAAGTTTTATTTGACCAATGAGAGAATAGCAAATCGGTGTAAATTTGACCAATTCATAAACCATACTCCATGTCACTTTTTCATTGTTTTATGATCATGATTCATCATGAAATATCAAAATGCTACTTGATAGCAATCGCCATCAAAGGATTGTATTTTGTATAAATTGCTGCCTGAGCCATAAGAGAAAGTCTATGGAGCCAACAATGTTGATTGCCCATAATAGCTAATATCTTTCTTCTTCTTTCTCTTTTTCAATCCTACCATCTTTTTAATTGAATTTATTGGCTTCCTAATAGCTCCCTGACGTTGGTTCTGTAGCATTACTCGTGCCATAATTCTACTAGAGAAACTATACGGAACAAATAAGGTAAGGAACCAATTAGGAGCCAACAGAGATTAGGGTGACGTCATTAATCGAATTAGGAAAGAAACAAAGCCAACGACATCATCTTTGGCGTCCTTCGTACCTTCGCCATCGTCGTCCTTTGCTCCTCCATCAACAGTGACGCCATTGTCGTCCTTTTACGCCGACGTTGAATTCCTTTTGAATTCACCGGTGACATCCTAAATTGTTGAATTCCATGAACGGTGGGGTAGCCTTGGCACCGTCGTCGTTTGCTGAGTCAATCTAACCTCGGCAGGCGAATCTGTCCTCGCTTCTTCTTCAAGAGGTTCTTCATCTGATTCTAGCATCTTCAACATGTTTATATTTGTTTGATTTCAAAGTTTTTTAATTATTTGATTGATCATGGAATCTGAGATAGATGTTGATTGTTATTCCCATATCATTGATGATCCTTCGGAGGTTTCACATTCTCTCTCAAATCCTTTTTCATATATTCTTAGAATTGTAATCATCCGAAACTTAATATTATTATCATGCATTTTGTTTTATTTTTGTTTTATTTCTTGTTCTTCTCAGAAGTCGCTTTGTTACCATAAGTACATGGAATTGAACATGCATGCAAAGTGTGTGATAGAAGATGACGATGAAGCTGGAATAAGACATAACAAAAGGTATCTTGCGCTTTGTAATGAAGTGGGTGGATCTTTCAACTTAAATATTTCAAAAAAAGACGTCAAAAATTACATAACTTGTAAACCTCGAATAAGTGATCTGAACCTTGAAGTTAGGGAGATGTTTAAATACTTCAACCGAATGAAAGAAATCAATCCGAACTTATTTTGTAAGATTGAAGTTCATGATAAATTGATAACTACAGGTTTAAAAGTGCTTTTTGGGCCGATGCACGATCCATTGGATCTTATGAGTATTTTCGGAGATGTTGTGTCTTTTGATACTGCGCATAGGAAAAACAAGTGAGTGATTCATTATTTTTGCCTTTACCTTTCAATTTATCTACTATGCAACTGTTTCGGATGATAACTCATAAACATGTTTGATGATAACGTGCTTAATGTTCTGGATGCAACTTTTTTTCCAGGCATGACTTACTGTTTGCTTCGTTCGTTGGGGTCAATCAACATGGAAAATCTATTTCTCTTGGGTGTGTTTTGTTAGGAAATGAAGAATACCGAGTTTCGAGTGACTGCTTACTCATTAGTTGAGATGCATGGGTAGACCACCATCTGTTATTGTCAACCAATGCAAGTCAATGTAAACTGTAATAAAAAAAAGTGTTGCCAAACACATGACACAGATGGTGCATATCGCACATCTTGAAGAAGTTACCACAAAAGCTAGCAAGGTACTCCTTCTTCTAAAGTTTCATGACCAATTGAACCACTTTGTTTTGAATTCACCTTCTATGATAACTATTGAGAGTGGGTGGCTTTATTTAATGGCAAAATACATGTTTGACCAGGACAACTGATTGTCAGGTTAGTATTTTCAATTACTTTTGATTATGCATTTTGATTGAAATATGGTGTTGAGATGGTTTTTGAATTAGTAATTAATTAATTCTGAGTTTCGGATGATAAGCTGAATAGGAAACAGTTGATAATTGCATACTATTTTGGATGATAAACTGATTAATCTCATGCAATTAGTATTTTTATTGGTTAGAATGATCACGTTGCTATATATTGCACGTCGTTTTATGGATGATAAGAAATGCTAGTTTATGGATGATAACAAGAGCTGGTTACGGATGATAAGAATGATAAAAATTTTAACAAAAGATATTGAATTTTAATATTGCATCATCATGTAAGCATTGAACAATCAACATAGAATATAGCTATGAAATCTGTAATCTATATATGTCGAATTAATTCAAACTTGATTTAATAGAAAAATTTGAAATAAACTATACAAAAGTAATTGTCAAATTATATGTTGCTTCTACTTATTTCTTTTTTTAACTACTTTCTTTCCCTCTGCCCTCTTAGTTATTTCCTTTATACTAGGACCTGTAAAGGGTGTCTTAACCTCCTTTTTCTTTTCTCGATTTGGATTATTTCTACGTTGTGAAATTGCAAAAAAGACTTTTGAAACACCTCAATCATTCGAGTGTTGTATTTGCTTGTGGTAGTCTCTATCACAAGCTTTCTTCTAGTCTCATTCAACTATTCCTGTAAATTTAAGAATAAATAACTGTTTTAGAATAGTTATTATCTACAACATAAAAATGATTGTAACTAATTAGCTTAACTCATATTATTGTATTATTTGAGGTTTGAATCTTCTGTCCATGATTCTATCAACTTTATCAAGCATATGTCACAATCATCATTGTTAGGTTGTTTTGGAACTTTGGCATAACGACATTGAAACCCAATTCCGGTGTGCTGATATGTGAGGAACACAATCTTAAGCATATCCTCTACTATCTTCCTCTAAACAAGCAATTCAACCATGATTAAATAATGAAAATGCAAAATCATATATTAATGAGATTGATGATAAGCAATAAAAAATAATCAAACTTTCAGTCCAAAACCAACAATTCCCTCTTTACTATATTGAATGCGTAAAGATACATATTGGTTTTACTTGTACATGTAGTGGTTGATTTCGATATGCAATAGACGTCATTGGTATCTATACTCATTCAATATAGTAAAGAGGGAATTGCTGGTTTTGGACCCGATGTTTGATCATTTTTCACTGCTTACCATCAATCTCATTAATACGGTTTTACAATTTCATTGTTTTATTTTGGTTAAATTGCTTGTTTAGGGGAAGATAGTAGAGGATATACTCAAGATTGTGTTTCTCACATATCATCACATCGAAATTGGGTTTTCATGCCGTTATGCCAAAGTTCCAAAACAACCTAACAATGATGATTGTGGCATATGCTTGATAAAGTTGATGGAATCATGGACAGAAGATTTAAATCTTAAAGAATACAATAATGTGAGTCAAGCTAATTAGTTATAATCATTTTTATGTTGAAGATGATAACTATTCTAAAACAGTTTATTTATTCTTAAATTTACATGAATAGTCGAATGAGATGAGAAGAAAGATTGTGATAGAGATTGCCATAAATAAATACAACAATCGAAGGGTTTAGATGTTTCGAAAATCTTTTGCAATTCCACAACGTAGAAATAATCCAAATCAGGGGAAAGAAGAAATAGATTAAAACACCCTTTACAGCTCCTAGCACAAAGGAAATAACTAAGAGGGCAGGGGAAAGAAAGTAGCTAAAAAAGAAACAAGTTGAAGCAACATATGATTTGACAATTATTTTTGTATAGTTTATTTTAATTTTTTCTATTAGATCAAGTTTGAATTAATTCGACATATATAGATTACAGATTTCATAGCCATATTCTTTGTTGATTGTTCAATGCTTACATGATGATGCAATATTAAAATTCAATATCTTCTATTGAAATTTTTATCATCTACAATCAGCTCTTGTTATCATCCGTAAACCAGCACTTGTTATTATCCATAAAACAACATGCAGTATACAACAATGTAATCATTCTAAACAATAAAAATATTAATTGCATGGGGTTAATGACATTATCATCGAAAACAACATGTAATTATCACCCATTTCTACTAAACTTATCATATGAAACCCAAAATTAATTAATTACTAATTCAAGAACTATCTCAACACCGGATTTCACAATCAAAAGTAATTTAAAATACTAACCTAACAACCAATTGTTCTGGTCAAGCTTGTATTTTGCAATCAAATAAAGTCACTCACTCTTAAAAGATATCATAGAACGTGAATTCCAAACATGCGATTCAATTGGTCATGAAACTCCTTAAAGAAGGAGTATCCTGCTAACTTTTGTGGTAACTTTTTCAAGATGTGCCATATCCACCATCAGTGTCGTGTGTTTGGCAGCAGTTTCTTTATTGCAGCTTTCATTGACTTGCATTGGTCTGTAATAATACCAAATAGTGGCCTACCCATGCATCTCAACCAATGAGTAAGCAGCTACTCGAAACTCGATATTTCTTTGTTTCTTACCAAAGCACACCCAAGAGATATAGATTTTCCATGATAATTGACTCCAATGAACGAAGCCTAAGCCATGCCTAAACAAAATAAATTTTAGTATAAGAACATAATACTTATCATCCAAAACACTAAGTATATTATCATCAAACATGTTTATGGGTTGTCATCCAAAATAGTTGCATAGTAGATAAACTCAAAGAATGAGTCACTTACTTGTTTTTCCTGTACGTGGTATCAAAAGACACAACATCTCCGAAATACTAATAAGATGCAATGGATCGTGCGTCGACCCAAAAAACACTTTTTAATCTGTAGTTATCATCAACTTTAACCTCATAAAAGAAGTTCCGATTAATTTCTTTCATTCAGTTGAAGTATTTTAACATCTCCTTAACTTCACGGTTCGGATCACTTGTTCAAAGTTTACAAGTTATGTAATTTTTAACGTCTTTTTCTGAGAAATTTAAGTTAGAAGATCCACCCACTCCATTGCAAAGCGCAAGATACGTCTTGTTAGGTCTTATGTCATCTTCATTATTATCTTCCATCACACACTTTGCATACATGTTCAATTCCCTGTACTCATGGTAATGAAGCGACTCTTGAAAAGAACAAGGATGCGTGTGCTTTGCCTCAAATATTGCATAAAACTATGTCCCTTTTTCTCTGTTCGACTTGACATAAACCCTACCGTTGCACTTTGTTGATGAAATCTTCTTATATCTGATGGGAACAAGTACACGAGAAGTCTGATTGCCATACTTGTTAGAAAGAATAGATTGGTTGGCTATTATCTTCTCTCCATTATCATTTTGAACATAATTAGTGGTCTTAGTTTTGACAACAAAAAAAAACCCACTTTGAAAGCATAATTCTTATAAAATCCATGAACTTCAGCACAAGATTGAAAAGACATGTCTTCTTTTAGAATTTCAGTCTCACATAGATTTGAATGAGCTGGCTCCTAAAAACAAGACAATAGAAAACTGTAATCAGTAAGGATGATAAACAGAAAAGATAATAGATGATAAACTAATCGACTGTAGCATGATAATCAACATTAAATGCCAAAATTTTTGAAAGAATACCTCTTCATCCTGAGGAACTTGTTCAGTACAAGAAATTTCATGTTGTAGTTCCTAAATAGCATGGGTTAATTCTCTCAAAATCTGAAATATAAAGAAATAAAACAAAATGTATGGTAACTAAGATACAAAATGCATGATAATAATATTAAGTTTCGGATAATAGCAATTCTAAGAATATATGAAAAATAATTTGAGAGAGACTGTGAAACCTCCGAAGGATCTTCATCAATGATTTGAGGACAACAATCAACATCATTCTCAGAATCCATGATCAATCGAAGAATTGAGAGACTTTTTGAAATCAAACAATGAAAACATGTTGAAGATGCTAGAATCGGATGAAGAAGCTCTTGAAGAAGAAGAACCTCTTGAAGAAGAAGCTGAGACAGATTTGCCTACCGAGGTTAGATTGACTCAGCAAACGACGACAGCGCCAAGGCTAACCCTGTCGTTCATAGAATTCAGCAATTGAGGAAGAAAGAACGACAACTGCACCAAGGCTAACGCCGCCGTTCATGGAATTCAGCAATTGAGGGTGTCATCCGTGAATTCAAATGGAATTCAACGTCGGCGTAGAAGGACGACGATGGCGAAGGTACGAAGGAGCGAAGGTATGAAGGACGCCAAAGACGACGTCGTTGACTTTGTTTCTTTCGTAATTCAATTAATGACGTCACTCTAATCTCTGTTGGCTCCTAATTGGTTCATTACCTTATTAGTTCCGTATAGTTTCTCATTTTTATTTGACTTATAAATGATTTCCACTATATAAAGATCCAATAGTAATAGTCTCTATGCATGACAAGTGTCAACTCTTTAAAATTCTAACACAAATCCTTCATTTTCTAATGAATTGACATGTGTCATCACCTTAGCGTATTCCATGAATACACCATTAAATGAAGGGTCATATAAAAAAATAAGATAACATTTCGAGATAAAAATTTAATTTATTAATTTCAAATTAAAATTTTCAACCATTAGATTTATAAAAAAGAATATAAAAATTAAAAGAAATTTTATCATAAAAAAGTTTTTTGGATTTCAAATATAAAATTTGAAATATTATGTTTTCAAAATGAAATGAAAATAAAAATTGAAAAAAAAAATTTGTTAATTTTTATATTTTTATTAAACCTAATAAGTGCATAACTAAGTTTTTCTTTATCAAGTATAAGTTAGTTTGACAAATTGTCTAATTTAGTGAGTTGATCAAAGACATTATAATACAGTGATGGCAAAAATATTTAGCAATTTTAAAAAAATTATAGAAAAATAAACAATATTTTTTTAATTTTGATTTTGTAAAAAGAAAATATAAAAAATAAGATATAATAAATTTATTAACCTTAAATATTTTACTTTTTCAGATAATATCATAAAAAAAATATATATATATATGCATATCTTTAGTTGGGCGTGAAATACTCTAATTTGATTAAATAGGTCCAATGCAGCGCCTCAGGCCTCAGCGGCAAGCCGCCAAGTGGCTACTGGCTAATGCCAACGCTGCCGGCAAAAGCGCAAATGGCGGAGTCGACTGTTACGACTATGCACTCAGCATTCACCAAAAACACTCTAAAACCCTTTCTTCTTCAAAACAATGGCGTCACTGACCCACAATTCCCTACTCTTCACTAACCTCTCTTCTCAACCATTCATTTTCCGTCTTCCTTCTTCTCCAATTTTCCGTCTTCCTTGTACCCAATCCCGTCCTCACCCTTCTCTCGTCTCCACCTGCTCCTCTCTCCGCTTCCGCAATTCCCGCCTCTCTGCCCTACCCAACGACGCTTCTGGCGGACCTCGTAGCCCGGGCGGCTCCAATTCCGGCGGTGGTGGTGGCGGTGGCGGCGACGGCAGCCACGCTGATGGAGGAGATAATCGGTCAATCTTGTCATGGTAATAATCACATTATTCTTGTTAGTGAAAATGTTATTTTTTAAATTAAATTAGTTTATTACCTCTTGTAGCATGTTTTCGTTTGGATGCAAAACAAGTTAGCTGGTGTTTATGGTTCTTTAGTGGGTTTTATGTGTATGGTTTTGTGATTAGTGACTGCAACTTCTTTTTCAAAAACTATATATTGATAGCTACTACATTGTATATTATTTCATCATTTTGGATGGTTAGAGTGTAACCGAATAGAACTTAAGAAATGGATGTTTCATATGCACTTGGGGACCCAGAAAAATGGAACCTTGGGGTGATTCTAAGAAAGAAACAATGTCAATAGCTATTTTTTTTTTTTTTTTACAAAAAGAAGAAAATGGATCATGTTTGAGCATTACATAATACATATCGCTGAAGCAAAATGACTAAAGATTCAAAAGGGTTCCTCTTTCAGGGGGATTTTCATATTTTCACTTTTTTTATTTGGAAAATCTAATATAACTTTACCACAGGTACTTGGATTCTCTTGAAGAAAACCCTGTTTCAGTAAAAGCTATAACATCTGCAATTTTGACATTAATTGGAGATTTGACATGCCAGGTATGTTGTCCCTGATTCTATTCCAACTGTTTGTTGAAGCATGTGCATTTCTCAGATCTTTATGAATGCATGAGATACATACAGATAATTAACAGAAACTTTATTCTATGCCATGGAGACATGGCTCAAGTGCATTTCTACCTTGTGGATTAAAAGAGAAAGGGCTTGGTGATTCGGGAGGAGGAGGAGGAGTCTAGGTATCTGGATGTGGCTTCATGTTAGCTCCAAGATGATGGTCGGGGTACCTGCAAGAGACTCCAATGCCTAAGTCATCTAGAGTTTAAGTAGGGTAAAGGTAGACTTGGTTCAAAATTTACCTATATAAGGAGGGTATTTATAGTGGTGTCTGGTGCCTAGTTTGAGGGATTATCCTAATAGGAGATGGGTGGTTATTCCCTAATTCAGAGGTTAACATCCATGTCGGGTGGTTATCCTCCTTGCATGGGTGAGATACTGAGTTGGGGGGGAGCACCTGACTTGTTCCCCAAGTCGGGTTGGACTTGGATCTTGGTTACCCAGCACGAGTCCGATCAAGTGGAATATTCTATCCATGGGCTAGATTGGCAACCTCTAGGATTGGTCTGTATTAGCTTTCCTATCTCAGGTCATGTTCTTGAGCTCTGACTTATGGACCTAGATAGGAACAATTTCTTGGAATTCAAAGTTTATTTAATCTGAGTGGATGATGGCTAAAAACTTTACTATAAAGTTAAAAAAAATGATGAAAGAAATCCGTACTTTTCTATCTGTGCATGGTTTATATAACTTATAGTGCTGCCAATATCTTTTATTGTTCTGCATGGGGATCAGATGTTACATTGGAGGAATCTGAAGTTTAGTTAATGGCATGCTACGGACTAACCTAATTAATGTCTATGCCTTTTTGTTGTGATATCTTCTGTTGTTATGCCATTGATATTGTTGCTTTCCAAATTTTATCTATTCGCTTGCATGACAGTTTCCTCAAATCCTCTTTATCAAGGTCAACATGGCATGCATCTGAACTTGATTTTTAATGTGTACATTTTAAAATCCAATGCTTAATTTTCTATATGAAAAATTTTGATTGCATGCAATTTCTAAGTATATTCAATTTATTTCCACAGCTTGTAATAGACCAAGCACACTCTTTGGACTTGAAGAGGACTTTTATCTTCACTCTGCTTGGTTTCGCCTTAGTAGGTCCAACATTGCATTTCTGGTAATGCACTAGAACCCATTTTATAGTCATGACTAAAATTCAATTAATTCTTGATAATATTCTTTTAAATTTGATCATATTTTAACTAATCTTCAGAAATACAAATGCAACTATTGTAAGGAAGTCAAAATCAATTTGAAGTGTCAAAGAAGATTTTAGAATAATCATGAAACCAAGTTGCTAGTGTCTAGCCAAACATGTAATATAGTGATATGCATGAAATGATGAAAGGTTTGACTAATTCTCATGGTCAACCATATCCATCTTGTATACGAGTTGTAAAGAAAGGATAAACATAGAAGAATCACAAACAAAAGAGGTGCATGGAAGGGAGTCTTTTTGCCACCACAAGAGTAATATAAATAGGTGGTTTGGGTTCAAGTTTATGTATGTCATTTTAATTAAGAATTATAAGTCATAGTTAGAGTTGCTGAGAGTAAATTTGTAGGGTTTTATTTTGTGTATTGTGTCTCCGGTCATTGATCACCCTTTGGGTGGAGAAGATTTGTCTTGTATTTTTGTATATTTTTCTGTGTTTGGGTTGAGTGTTTACACCAGTTGGTTTAGTACCTAAACCCTAAACCCTAAACCCTATCGATATTTCGGACTTGGTTTTGGGGTTTTGGGTGGAGTGTCCAAAATTACCACTCAAATCTATGTGTCAAGGATTTGGTTTTGGTAGAGTAGTTACCCAATTTTGTAATTCTGTTATACTGCATGTTTCTTTAGTAAAATATTTGGTGTTCCTTTTGTGTCAATTGTGCAAGTTTTGCGCTTCCGCTCACATGCTCCGTTTCCTAACAACTAGCATGCTTTAAGTTATGGTTCTGTTGTGAAATGCAGCTCTTTTGTGTTTATAAATTTTCAAATTTTGTTTTCCCCATTTAATTTTGTGATTACTGGGATAATTGATTTCAATTTTAAGAGAATTTCCTTGTATATTAGCATGGTCGGTCAAGTCCTCATAAAGGCAATAGTTGTTAATTCATTATTTTACCTGATTTTTGCTTTGAATCTTCAGGTACTTGTATCTAAGTAAATTGATTACAATACCTGGAGCATCAGGTGCACTTTTGCGTCTTGTAATTGATCAGGTAGGATATTTCGATTGATCCCCACCGTACAGTGTATTATGACTTTGTATCAATCATTAATTGTGTGCTGAGTTTGGTATTTTAATTCTGAGCATGGTGAAATATGATTGCAGTTCTTATTTTCCCCCACATTCATTGCGGTTTTCTTAGCTACATTGGTGACACTTGAGAGAGGGCCTTCACAAGCTATTCCCAAACTTAAACAGGTGTGGTTAATGGTTTTAACTTGTATATTCATGTAAAAATGTGTATACAGAGAGAGATATTTCCATTGTAGTGTTAGAAAGTGCGTACTCATCCTCAAATTTCATTTTTCAGGAGTGGTTTTCTTCTGTTGTGGCAAACTGGCAATTATGGATACCTTTTCAGTTTCTCAACTTCAGATTTGTTCCACAGCAATTCCAGGTTAGGCTGACTGACCAAACCATCCTGTTAGAGTTAACATTGTTGCTGATGAATGCTAGTATTCTGCCGTTTTTTCTTCAAATTCATTTGAATGCATCCGCTTTCTGTGTTTAGTCAATTGCATCTAATGAAATTTCAAAATGCTTCGACTTTCCATTTTTAGTGAATTGCATCACATAACGGCAGAGATCACATTTTTTACCCCTTTATTAGTTTAAGAATAATAGAACCTCGCGACATGTTCGTGCAGATCACATTTTTTACCCCTTTATTAGTTGAACAATAATAGAACATCATACATGAGGATCACATTTTTGTTTCACATTTCTTTTTTCATCTTGCAATGTGTTTGGACGATTGGTAGGAGTTTGGGAGTCCTATATCAGCTCTCTTCACACAATCCATTCACACCATGCTAACTGAATTTCCATCCTCAATCCCCGCACTTTTATTCTGACTCATTTTATCATTTCACTATGAACGTCAATGGTTATAAATGAGAGCAGGGATACTTGTCTATACGAGCTTTGTGCCATCCCGTAGCACTCCGTTAACAAAATAACTAACCATCACTCACCTATTGGACCTACGCTCATTTCAATTCCTGAGCAACTAACTCAAATCAGCCTTAGAAATGGACTTTGTATCATTCCCACATGATGTCGAAATGCCATTTGTAATTTTATTAGCAACTAAGCAAGTAGATCACTAAGATCTGTAGTATGTTATTTATTTGCTCATATATTCTTGAGTAAGTTTCATCAAGGAGTTATCAAAATTTTTGGTTGTAGCATATATAGTTTTCTTCCAATGTTCTTAGATCTACTACTCCATTTTGTACTTCTGAGATTAAAGAAGCATGTGGAAATAATTTCAGGTCCTTGCTGCTAATGTTATTGCTTTGGTATGGAATGTTATTCTCTCATTTAAGGCGCACAAAGTTGTTCAAAATTAGGTAAGCTTCATGTTCAGTGAATGCAGAGGACCTAAATTTAACTAGCTTCATTACTTCATGGAATTCTAATGTATATGAGATGAAGCACCAAGCAAAAAGATTTTGACCTGCAACATTCTTGTGAGACATAATTACACGAAGATTTCTCTTTTTGGACAGGTTAGTTTCACTAAGATTAGCAGTTCCATAATGTATCTGGGCTTTTTTGTAAGCAGATTATAGCTATATATTTCTTCTTTTTTTTGGTAATAAATTACATACACACATTATAATAAGAGAAATAACAATGGCAAACTCAACCAAGGATCAAAGGACATTGTTTTATGTACACTTGTTGAATAGAATAATTTTCAGACACAAAAAAAAAAAGAAGAAAAAACGCAATTTTTTTTTTAAAAAATTTATCTATTGAAGTATTGAGTTACTCTTTTTAGGGTAAATATTGAAAGTTTAGTTATAGTCATGGCCTTTTAATTATCAAAATGGGCGAAATAATTATATTTTATGTATAAAGTATCTTCAATATGATGCACTTTTATCAATTAACTATTTAAGAGGGGGAAAAAAAAAGAGTAGTGGTGCACCTTTACTTTGGTTTTTACAATTTAATTTTAACATGTCAAATACTGATTTGAATGTAATATACAAATGATGCATGCACAACTAAATTTACTCTTCCACTAAGACTATAAAGAGTTGGTATCTTTAATTTTAAAGTTAAGGGTTTTGTTAATGAAGGCATTTTTTGAAAATACAAAATAGAAATGTTTTATAGAAAAGATAAGATAATAAACTTTTCAATAATTTGAATGATATCAAATGTATAATATATATTGTATTATTAACAAGAATTTAATTTCCATGCACCGTCAGTTGTAAAAGAGTTTTACACATATATCCAATCAGATATTATCACATCATCAATAACAATTAATTTTCAAGCCAACTACTTCTAAAGTCAAATAAATGCATGAATTTAATTGGATGACTGTGCAAAACTCTTTACACCGTCAGTGCATCAAAATTAAACTCTATTAACAAATGTTCTAAGAGTAAAAGTAACTGTTACTGAAATCTATAAGAAAATCAGGAGGATGGTTATGAAAATCTTTAACAATAATTTCAAGTTCATTACTACAAACAACTTAGGTAAAATTAATGTATTGAAAACTTGAATTCTCTATCAGATAATAGGAAAGTAGTAGTAGTAACCTTTTTTTAAAAATTCAAAATTTGTGTCACATGTACTTATATCCCTAATAAGGGTACTTAATTATATTTTATTATATAGAAATGATTGAGAATCAATCCAATTTTATAGCTGATATCACATTACCTCTCCCTACTGTGAAAGGTTTTGAAATTGAGTCTCATTTAATAGATAAAAAAAATAACTATTTCTTATTTTTACTCTAGTAGGGCTATTATTCATTAGAAATTGCTACTATTACTCAATTAAGACCATAACTTGATATATAATTCATTAAAATTTAAGAACTTTTGGGAATAAATTAGTCAAAAGATGACTTATAGTTTTGGATGGAAGACGTATCACATCCAAAACCTCAGTGGCTGAGTATATGGTTTTTTGTCTTAGAAATTTGGAAATTACTTTCCTTTAGGTAGAAGTTACAAGTAGAAAAAAGAGGCACGGAATAACACACACCAATATACACAAAGATGTGGGGTCTTAGATCAGATATTAATAGCACCACTCTTATAACAATACATCTTCTTTTTTTCCTTTGATTTTTCGTCGATCATATCCATGTCAAGTTTACAAATAAAGATGATGATTATACTATAGGAAAATTATTTCATATATTGTAAAGTGATTACCATAATCATTTTGATATTGATGGAAGAAAAAAATGTACCTTGACTTTCTATCCAGAAAAAGAAAAAAAAAAAGTGTCCTGACGAATTCTAAAAAATTGAGATAATGATTAAATTAGTTATCTAATTTTTATTTGATGACTATTAGCAAAAGAATTACACGGAACAAAATAAATAGATAAATAAACTTCATTCATGTTACGTGTTTCTCACTTATAATCATCAATTGCTGCAAAGAGAGAAGGTGCATGCACCTGTATTGTGTAGGAAAATATTCGACAAACATGTGAATCTGTGTTCGTCAAATTTGAGGTTGTTCTTTCTTATTCAACTTATGTCAGAACTCACTAAGACTAACAAATTATAAAAATTATTAAATCTTTTAGATTTCCTAAAAGAATATTTTAACTAGCTAAAATTCTAAATTTAGAAAAAATCACAAATCATATTATTAATTTACTTATAAATATTTTAGCTATTATATTTATAAGACCTTAATTTGCAAATCCAAATTTTAAAATGATATTCTATTTAACAATATTATTGTGGAATGAATGAAATAGTAAAAAATTCATCACACTTATGTACGAAAATATTTATGTAAAATGAGATGATGGTTGCTTTCATAATGTATATTTGCTCTTATTTATTTATAGATTGAAATTTGGTAGTGCCTTGCGTCACTACTTCATTTCAAAAGTTAGCTCTTCAACTTTTTTTTTGTCATGAAATTCGTTCTTCACTTCGAAAGGGAGAGAGGAAAAGAATGGTGGGTTGACGAAGTATTGAAGTGTATGAGAGTAGACTTCAACTTATGCCTACCCAACTAATTTGGATTGGTCTAGGAATTAGTTCACTAGTTCGCTTAAGCAAGTGTCGAAAGTTCAAATCTCATTTTACGCATGCAGCAATCTGGTAACTAGCAACAAATCCTTAAATGAAGTTTAAATTTGCAAAACATTAGTTCTAAACATGTTGAATTGAAGTAGAGAAATAAAAAAAACTTATGGCCTACCCTTCTTTTTTTTATTATTATTTTAGAAAAAAAAAATCATCTTGACCAATATAAGGATTAAGATTAGACTCTTGGCCCAACATAAGCTAAAAAAAGTGGCTAACGTATTGAGGCATTGGTCAAATTATTGAAAAGAATTTAGATCCCAAAAAAATATATTGAAAAGAATAGGCACATAAAAATTTATTGAAAATGATATTCCTATTATATGCCCATGCAATTTGAGAACTAATATTTAAGTCGTGTAAAGTTATGTAGTTAGTGATCATGAAGTTGAAAATGTTTAAGCTTTCCTTTTTAAAAATATTTCTTAAAGCAATATGGCCATTGTCACTTTATATATATGTTAAAATATCTCCTTTATATCTATCGCCACTCCTATTTAAGTAGAATTGATTTGATTTTAAATTTTCCAAAGCTTTGAGCAGTTAGTTGATTATTACTTGAAAATGCATGGTGAATTTTGCAATCTACAATATGTTTATATGAATAAAATATATAAATAAATCAACGCATCAACTCATCTTAATTTAACAAAAAAGTTTAAAATTTTAATGTATTAATTATACATTTATTAAAAAAAATTAGAAAATATCTACTATTAATAATCTTGATAATTAACAAGCACATGTTGGTTTTTTTACTTTAATGCGCAGGAAAAATTCTTTATTTTCGAAAATGCGCATGACTTGTTTTAATTTTCAATTTATGCTAGGTAGGGGTGCACATGGGCCGGGGCGAGGCGGGTTTGATGAGATTCGAACCTGACCCTAATAACATGCGGATCTAATATTTTTATTTAAATATAACACCGGGTTGGGTTTGATAAGATCCGGACCCGACCCTAATAGACGCGATATAAATTAATATATATACTTTTATAAAATTTATATTAAAAAAGTAATAAATTTTTATTTTTAAACATTAAATTTAACAAATATTATATTATGTTTATACCAAAATCAATTATTTTAAAGCAAAAATAATAGGTGACCTCTATCAAATCCTCTCATTTTGAAGGGTAAGTTACCTTCTCTAAAATACAAACTTCTTATTGGTTGAGTACATTTGTGTAATTTTAATTTATGCCTACATTTTAACCATGGTTAGGTTTTGTTATAATTTTTGGAAATTGTAAATTAATCTCAACCTATTAACTTAACACACATTCATCATTCCTTCACTGTGACAACTCACCCCTCTTTCACAACCATTGGATATTCCTTTCTTACCATCCACCGCTCACTAAAATCCCGCCTCTCATTATTGCTGGGCGCTCTCTCTCACTGCTAGTTGGTTTTTTTTTTGTTTTTGAGTACGTAATTCATCAATCTCCGATTTGGGCTAAAAATTAAATGAAATAAATTGATGGATTGATGTATGTTTATTATTAGCATATCTTTTTATTTCTGTCTCTCTACAGCTTCATACAACAAGTTAACAACTTATATTATTGTTTTATTCGTATGTAGTTTGTAGCAGTGAAAAAGATGTGAGAGGACGAGGTTCACCATGGTGGGGAAGAAGAACAGATTAGGTTGGGGTGGTTTTAAAATTTTTAGAAATGGAATACCACTTTAGAAAAATAAATTAATTATAATTGTATCTCAATTATTAACTCTAGTTAGAGTTGTAAAACTTAAGTTAACCAATAAGAACTTGCCACATCATCAAGGGTAAATTACCCTCTTATTTTCAAAGGGTTAGTTAGATTTCACCAAAATAATATTATATAATATATAAAATATTAATAAAAGTATAAAAATGTAATATTTATCACTAATCTCACTTTAAAATGCACTTTTAATTTAAAACAAGTGACTTCGGGGCCAGGTCGGGTGACCCGAAACAAGGCCCGAACCTGGCCCGAAAGTCACACCGGACCACAAATAATGAACCTAACCCGGTATAATTTACACCGGGTCCGGGTCGGATTGCGGGCCAGGCCTTGTACACCCCTAGCGTCAGGAGTAAAATAGATTCCTTCTTCATTCCGCCTGCCACCATTTCACCTGCGCCAGATGATTGATGCGTAAATTGAAAATAAAAACAAGCCATGCGTATTTTGAAAAATAAAAATTTTTTCTGCGCATTAAAGTAAAAAAACCAGCACATGTTTGTTGAATTATTATTCTGAATTTCTATACAAACAAGCGTATATATGTTAGTTAGAAAATAATAAATTAAATAGGTCATGTTATATGTATATTTATTTTAATGATTAAATTTAGTTAAATTATTTATTTTATATTAAATAAAAAATTTTATTTTGATATTAAATAACATAAAATGAATTTTTGTTTGAACATTAAAATAATTAACATAAAATGTACCATTGAATTAAGGAGGTAGAAATTAAATTAAAAGTGTTAGCTTTATTACGCAATGGTGATGGAAGCCTGAGGTGAGGGAGAGAGAGATGAGGGTTAGGGGCATTTTGGTCAAAGAGAATATTGAAATTGTTAATGGAAGGAGACAAAAGAACTGTTGAAGAAAGAGAGACATGTTTGACAATGACAAGAAAAGTCAACAGGACACGTCAACCCTTCAATTTCTCTTGCAGCCCTCAACCCAAGAATAAGATGAAGATCACCACCACACCAACTTTGGTCAAATAACAACCTCCTTCAAACACAGAATCTCTCACACACAGATTAATCAAACTACTCTTTATCTATGGTCCCAATAAAATAAAATAAAATAAAAAATCAAAATGAAACTACTCCTATATATATACCTAGGAATGTATATTATAAATTAAATAATTAATTAACCCTTTCCATAAATAATTATCTTTTTGCATTGAAGTTGAAATAACCTTCATCTAATAACATAATCTTTTTAATTTTTTAAAGTTTTAATGTATTTATTTCGGTCTTAAATATTTGTCGCCAACTATAATAAATAAAGAATAACTAATTAACTACTAGAAGCATTTTATAATTGTAAATAAATTAAAAACGAATGTGTAAAACTATCTTTATTTATTGTTTTAATTAAATAAAGAATTTATTTATAAGTAAATTTATATAAAAACAATGTGAACAATTTTATGAACAATTTTTTTTGTTTAAATAAAAACAACGTGACATATTTCTTAACTTTAAAAAAAATAAACAAATTCGTAATTTCACTATTTTTCTTTTAAAAAAATTTAACAGCATCTTTTTATCCCATCATTTTGACGGTAAGATATGTTATATTTTTTTTAAGAAAAAATATAAGAAACTAACATTATATAGGCAATATTATAACTAACCTTCATTACTTTATAAATATAAGAAACATAATTTGAAATTCTTAAAATAAGAACATCCAAAATCTAATTAGAAAAACTATGTGAAATTTAAGTTGGAAAATGAAATGAAAAGAAGAAAAAGAAACTATATATTTTTTAACTTTTTTAGTGAATTTTATACTAAATTTATATAATGTTGACTGAAATCGATGTGGCTATAGTATTGGTTATTTACCATTTTCTTATAGCGTAATGCATACCAAATCAATTGCTTTCTCCTTTTATTTTTATTATTTTCAATGAAATTGTTTCTCGAAGTATTCTATTCCAAAGGTGATTTGAATTCGAGTTTGTCTTCTAGCCAAAATGAAGAACAGACTTGGAATCCACTTGCATTAAGAAAAACACTTTATTTACTCGCTATACGATAACACAAAAGTAATATTCATTATAATAAAATCGTCTCTTATTGTCAAAATCAGAAATTAATACATTGATTAAGGTGCTGTGAATTTGATAGCTATCTATTGCGTATATTCACAACTCCTCCCCGATTTTCGTAGACCTGGAAACATTAACTTTTTATATATTTAAATAAAAATCCCATTTACTGTAAAAAAATAAAAATAAAAATCCCATTTAAATTTCTTAGAAAAAGTAAGGGTTATTAATAGTCAAAATGTTCTATGAATATTACATCAATTTAATTCTCGAAAGATTAACGTCTGAAATTGATTTTTAAAAAATACAGTTGTGAGTCAGGTTATTGGTTCTTTCGTTCGTAAAATTATGACATATTATAGCACAAATTATTAGGTACATATTATTATAAGTATGTAACTATTATATAGATAATGTGTAATTTTATTTTTTATTCTTTAAAATAAAATTATATTTTTTATTTTTTTTCTCTTCATGTGAAATTTTTTTTGAAAGGATATGTGAAATCACTTCACTATAAAATTAACCAAAATATTATGTGTGATAGATTATCAGCTTATCTAGCTAAAGAAATGGCCAATTTGAAGCATTTTATATCTTTTGACAACTAAATTGACTTATATATGAATATGATTTCAAAACTTAAATTTTAAATTCTAACTTTAAACTAAAATATAAAATTAAAAATAATTTTTATGATAAAAAATTAGTCAATATATATAGGCCAATTTACAAGTTAATCTTCTATACTTATTATCCGTTATTAAATTATAACCTTTGTAAAAGAAGTTAATTAGAGGTAACATAAATGACACATTTTGTTTTTCTTCACTAAATATTTTAAGTTTGAATCTCTTCTTAACCTATTTTGAGTAAAAAAAAAAAAGTTTGAAGTATTTAAATATTTATGGAAATCCAAATAATGTTTGTATTAATGAATGAAGCAGCACCGTCCGTTGACCGAAATTGATTGATATTGGTGAATGAATGTGGACGGTAAGAGATGAGATGATGAGATGATATGCATCAATTATTCATGGTTGGCAGATGATGAGTTGAGTACTTGAGTCGAGTGATAGTGATCCACGTTTGTATTCTCCAATGATGTTAATGTGTGAATGGAGTTTATGTGATGATATGATGATGTGTTGCCATGCATCATGCATGTGCTTCTGCATGGCTATATATGATATGATATGACTCATCAACACTTCACTGTACCATCAAGTACATACAGCACACCATCTTTGATTTTCAACACCATCAATAATGGGGTACCCTTACTTACCATGAATTGCTAAATGCTCCTTTCTAGATATACTACCTCTTTTGGGCTGGCCGCCGGAGACCTCCTCCTCAAATACAAGTATTTCATTTGGCTGAGCTTTAAGGAAAAAGAATGTACGATGGCCGAAGCTTGAAACCGCGGGCAGCTCAAATCAATAATAATAAAAAAAAAATAACTTCTAAGTATAATTAAGTAAAGAAAAAAAAATACTTAACCTAAATCAATTAATTCTATTTATAGACGTTATTAGCTAATTGTTTGAAGATGCAGCTTATGAATCTGTTAGAATTTGTTTTACTGATATCAAGTTGTTAGGTGATTCAAATTTAAAAGATAAATTGAAATATGATGATTACTTCATATTAGTAAACTGTAGTGTTAAGATATCTTGAGCTAATTACTATTTGATTTGTTGATTTAATCATGATGTGTTTCATCATAATAGGTATAGCCATCAGATTATTAGTGGAACGTGAGACATCAAAAAAATTTCAATACGTGTTTGATCTAATTATCGAACTGTTGCTCGAATTAGCCAAACTTATAAGAATATTAATCGAGCTTATATTGAATAATTGTCTCTAATCGAATTATAATTCGGCAGAGTTATAAGACCACATCACTACTACCAATTTCTTCGAGTGAAAAAAAAAAGTTATGTAAACAATTGATGATTTGATCATGATCATTATAGTATTAAAAGGTTATTTTAATAGTATTATGTAGATTTCTATATCACTCCTTTATTTTTGTATGGTTAACAAACTATATTACCAAGAAATGTTAATATCTGCATGCCATGCTAATAATAAGTCACTATTTTTTTTTCCATTAAGTATTTTTTAATCCGATAGATCAAAGACTAATCATTCATCAGTTTATGTGTGTACCTCAAAGGGTGGGACGACTGATCAAAAATAATAAGTCAATATATATATATAGGTATTTTAATTTTTAGTAAGCCCATTTTTTCATTCTTTTTTGACGGTCAAATATGATGTTGTCATCCGTTATGAATATAACAATTTAAACATAATTATGATTGCAATATAGGACCCAAATTAACAAGCTATAAAGTAATCACGAAGTAGATGATTAGGCCAAATTATTGATCGATAGTTTAATACACAACATACGAGTGGAATTTTCTAATAATATAATATGTTATCTACCTAACTTTTCACTTCTAAACGCTACTAATCTTCAATTGATCTCGATCTAAAAGAGAAACTGGCATGATTAGGGGAAAGAATTTGGGAAACAACCAAATAGAAAAGGAATAACGTATGAGAGGGTCTATCTTAGCTACACCTTTATCCTTCACATCCTATGGAAACTATGAACATTTGATTTGTATTTTTTTTTTTAAATATATTTTTTGAATTTTATAAAAAAAATATAAAATAAAAAAATATTTTATAATTTTTATTATTTTTTCGGTAAAACCTAAATAACACAAAAAAAAATACAAATCAAATGCGTTCTTATATCTTCTTAAAACACATTTAATTTATTTTATGATTTAAAAATAGTTGTAATTATTCATTTTTATTTATAATAATTAAATTTTTACAAAAAAAAAGTGAATACAATAATTTTCTTTTTCTTTTTTATTTGGACATGAATAATTTTCTTTTGTTAACTTCAATCGCTTTCTAATCTTTGTCATGAGCCAGTGCCACGCCACATTGGAAGGAAAAAACAATTTAGTTTTGGGTATTAAAGTGATAAAATTGGGATTAGGTGTGGGCCATAAACGCATCTGCTTCTGCTTTTCTCATCCAAACGTAGCTTTCAAATCTTACGTTATTGCATTCGTCACCACTTTTTTCTTTCATTGGTTCTTCTTTGCTTCCTTTCCTACATCGCAATTATTATGAGCCTTTAATTTGAAGGGTTTTATTTCAAAAATTTTCACTAGTTAATTAACGCTAGTACTACTATACACACCTCATAAAAAATGTTTCCATGCATATGTATGTGATATGTGAATGCTTTTTTTGGATTTATTGAAGTAAAAATTATGTTAGATGAACATGTTTTGTACGTAAAAGACTATGTATGAACTAACATCGCATTGATTATCGGGTGAAATAAATAACAATAATTGGGTGTAATAATTATGTTAATTATGGAAAAATTAAATTACATGAGAAAAAAATAGTACATTATTTGTAAAATTTTATTTAGAAGCTGGACAAGGCTAGACATATTTTTTAGAATTATTTTTGTAACAAAATTGACTGGAAAATTCACAAAAATTAAATAAAGATCATTCATCCATCTTGAATCATATTATTTTAGTTGTTATGTTTCTAATAATGTTATTAATGTTAATCTTAATAATTATGATTGTTGATTAGTAATTTTTATCTTATAATTATTTATAATAAATTATCCAAGCCATTTTGAATTCCGAAAAATTTTGTAAATCATTTTAATCTTTGCTTTTTTTTAAAAAAAAATTATTTTAGGATCTGTAATGTATCAATATTTTATCCGATTGATTTAAGAAATTCTTAATAGAAAATAAACTACTCTATCACGTGCTTTGTTGTTTTCTAAACTACCTATAATTATGAACCAAAAAAAGTATATATAATTAATAATAATTAATGTTTCGAGTGTCATCTAGACTAGATATTCTATCCAAATGAAATATATATTTTGTGCAATTCTATATTTTTGGTGGACTAACACCTGGCATTCTGCAAATAATTATATGGCTTTATTATTATTATTATTTATCGGCAATAATGTAATATTATTAGAAATTGTTCTGTGGACATTTCAAGACCCAAGTCAGCGTCTCTCCCACCTAACACAATTAGATATGTTTGATTCTTATATTAATTAATCCTTTTGACTTGAGTAAACCCCATATATGCTTTTGATTAAGTTAATAACAAGTAGTTCCATAAGAGTCTTAATAATATATATAAATATTTGGATTACATAAAAAATAATTAAATTAAGATACAAAGCATTCACGCTTCTCATGAGACTTGGTCGTTTTTGGATTTTTATGCTTAGACTTAATAAGAGAATTATATAAAAGATCAACATGTATAATAATAATTAACGCATCAAATGCTCAAGAACCTAAAGAATAATAATATAAGGTGAATAACCCATTAATTGAAGTGCCTCACATGGTCACATGGTATGTTTGCCGAACAAAATAAAAACTAATCAAATTTATTTAAAGAATTAATTAATTTCATTCTAGTATAATTGTTCAAGGCTATGGCTTACTTATAGTCTGACGTGACTTTATGCTCAAGTTGGTCAAACTTTAATTATTTTTCTATCCATCTTTTAAATTATTTTTTTTTCCAATTTCATGCAAACGTAGAAACCGTCAACAAAATGGATTTTTTTTTTTTTAATTTCATTTGATGATAAAATGTAGCATATCCATGAGTTTATATTTTAAGGTTTAAAATTTCGTTGTGAATAAGTAAATTTTGAGTACCTTCTACTTTAAGAAGGTACCTTGATTGATGTTCATATAACATCTTGAAGCAAAACCCTAAAATTTATAGCCATACAGTGGTTTAATTACTGTGGCTCAGCGATGTCACTCTTAAGTGACAACAAAGGCACAAACAATTAAACATTGGATTTATTATTCGGAGCTTGATTCAGAAGCTTTGGTTTTATAAATTTGATATTGACTAAAGGTTTCGGTGACTTGAAAGCTATGGAAAATTTAATAACAGAAATAGACATGATGTGTAAATGTAAATAAATATAGGAAAAAAATAAATTCCCCCCAAAAGGCAAATCTTGCCCTATAAATAATGCCTCAATCTCTTTTTCATTGATAGTGAAAGATAAAAAAGAAGAAAAAAAAGGGTATATTATACACTACGCACTTATATATCCAAATTCTAAACTTAAACCACTAATAAAAGCGCGCCTTAATGCCTTTTGTATGTTATATGGGACCACTAAAAATGAAGGAGAAACCATTTACATAGAACACAGATTTAAACCACTTTTTAATGCACCTGAAAACTCAAATCACAAGAGAATACAAGTTATAATACCTTGTCACCTAAATTGAGCCAAAACCCCAAGAATTTTTTTAAAAAAAATTAAAGTTGCATTCACATTTACACTTCACAGATCCGTTAGGAAGCTTCCCTTTAGCATCCAAGACCAAGTCATATATTTGGGACCAATGCAATAACCAAAAATATTTGGACAAGTATCAACGTTGACACGCAGCAAATGAGTCAATCCCTTAAAATTCTTTTTAGGTGCAAATTTAATTTATTGAAGCTTGCATGATACATTTATAGCCCATTTCAATTTTCAGTACACAAACCCAAGGTAGAGAGAGTTAAATGGTAGGTACCAATTTTCGTCATAAATAAGGGCACCACCGCATTGTTGTTAATTAATACATAAAACATCTAATTGCATTGATTAGGTTAACTATGTTAAGTAAACAAAGCTATTTTTCACCACCCATATCTCCATTACAACAAGAGAAACTATTTAACATAAAATACAATAATAAAAAAAGGATTAATATAAAAAAAAAAAAGAAAGAAAGAAAGAAAGGAAAGTACTACATGCATATCTATTTCCCTTCCCCAAATTTACAAACAGATCCTAGCTACGCCCTCATATCCTGAACCCACGAGAGGGGCAAAAAAGGAAAAAAATTGGAGTTCTTGATTCTCAGTTCTCACATAACTTTCCATGACTCCAGAGTGGGGAAACTGGAGAAAGTGTCAAAATCTGCAGAGCCAAGAGAAGGAGAACCATCCACTAATCCCATGGGCTGGGAAAAAGGGAGTGGGCCTGGCCCAGAAATTCCGGGCCCAGTAGAATCCGAGTTCGGGCCCACAACTTGCTGCTGCTGGTGGTCCAGTAAAAACGCTGACGTGTCCAGCGTCGGCAGCAGGCACCCCGACGTAGCCGGAAACCTCGCTCCGCCGCCGCATCCGAGCCTCTGAGGCTCCGGCTTCAGCACCGGCGCCATTGCAAGATCAGCCGCCGCTCCGCCGCCGAACTTTACGCCGGTGACTTGCTGCACCATCTGCCGGAAGTTCGCCGGGTCCGCCGTGATGAACGTTGTCTGCGACCGCTTCGAGGCGCGCGACTTCCGTTTAGTAACCCTCCCTGTGGGCGCCGGAACCGTGGATCCGCGGCGCCTGGGAGCAGATTCGTGATCGGAGCCGGCGGAGATGCCGGAGACTGTGGGCGTGGAGGCAGCAGCGGTGGTAGTAGCGTCGGGGTTGGGAGATCCGATGAAGGGAGAGAAGACGTCGTCGCCGGAGATGGATTTCTGAAGCGCCTTGGTTAGGGTTTCGGCGTCGCGAGCTATGTAATCGGCGAACCAGGTGTCGAGAGCAGGGCGGAAGGCCCACGGCTCAATCAAATTCTCGGATGAGGTCATATCGAAAGAGTGAGTTAAGTAAGTTAGGAAAAAAAGAAAGAGAGATTTGTATGAAAATGAAGTGATAAAGAAGATAAGAGAAGCAGTTGTGGTTACTTAAAAGGATAGGTTGAGTTTGTTTGACATGGTGGTTATGGTTATGGTTATGGATGTGTTGAGGAAGGGAAGGGGAGTGATATAGGAGGGAGAAGAGTAGTGGAGAGTGGGGTGATAAATAGGGAAGGGGAAAAGGGTATTTTGGGGAAGGAAGGGAGAGAGATAGAGAGAGATAGAGAGAGAGAGGGAGAGAGTAGAGGGGTGAGAAAGAAACCGCGTTGTTCGGGGGACGAGAAGACACGCGTCATATTGTCCGTACGGGGGGCTGTGAGCTAAGCTGATGTTGATGCTCAACTTGGCAGACTCCCACTCCCCACTCACAACCTCCCTCCCTCTCTCTATTTCTAATTTCTAATCCACTAAATTACCAAACCAAAATTGGAAATTATATCTTCATCAAAATAACCATGAATGGATGAAGGTTTTTTTTTAAATAAATATTTTTTAAAAAGTATTTAATGAAGATATTGTTAGAGTAATCTGTAACACCTAAAAGAGCAAACAATCATCGACAATAATAATTTAATGAATCCTCTTTTACATAATTTGATTTTCTTTTATATGGTATTCTCCAACTTGAGAGGTCAATAATAATTCACTGCGGATGTAAGCTTCATTTAAGAGTATGTCGCTGATCAATAAATTACTGTATGCACAAAACGATATTCAAATTCCGACATTTACTTAAATAGACTAGTAAACAAATCAATAGATTAATCTGATATTTTTTTTATTTATCTATCCATATATCCACATTCGCAACCAGTGTTAATACAACGTTCTTGTGAAAGAATATTCGTGACTGATGCATTTATTTTTTTTAAGTACAAGTTTTTATTGGCTGATATTAAATCCAAATTTATCGAATTAATATCTAGCAAGACTGTATTTAAATATTATCTATGTTTATATAATATTGTTACATAAACAATTGTAATAAACAAGTCTATATTTCTATAATAATTTTTATGAAAATTTTAATTTTTTAAATCTCTTTGTCATTTTTATATCATAAAATAATTTCCCTTAGTATTTGAGTTTTTTTATATAATCTTAATAAGTTACTCCTCATATTTCTTCTTGTTCATTATTTTAAGAACAAGGTGTTGGCTATGGTGCACCTTTTTGTTTAACAGACATCTTTTGTTTAAAAGTAAGGTGATTAGCTACTAAAATAGGAAAACACATTCACATAATCACATGGTTTGTCCTTTTCGCACATAAGAAAGTTTCATATATATGGAGATTTAAGGTGCGTTTAGTTTGCGTTTTTACTTTTTGTTTTCATTTTAGTATTTTTTGGTTTTTGTGAAGAAAAAAATGAAAATAGCAAAAAATAGGATTTTATTGTTTTCACTGTTTTCACTTTTTCCTTCACAAAATTCAAAAAACAGAAAACACTGAAAATAAAAATAGAAAATGAAAATGCAAACCAAATGCACCCTTACTTTTTCCGTTTCATAGGATCTAAATAATATTTATACTTTTAAATATTTAAAACATCAATAATTTATGTAAACAAGTTATTTAATTAATTAAGTTATTTATTCCATAATAAATAAAAGACTATTTCGATATTAAATAGAATTTTATTTAGGTGTTATTTTTTATACTATTTAATACCGGAATAATATTCTATTTAGCATAAAAATAAATATTTGGTTGAATTTGATGGACCAAAATCACTTATTCAAATGAGTAATGTTACGGAATCAATATTAGGGGACTAATAAGGAGCCAATGAGTGTAAGTAGGGAAATAATATGTGGTAAAAGATAAAAGAAAAAAGAAGAAAAAAGCCTATTGGTCACTTATTGACTAACAAATTATAGGCTCCCTAAACTTTCTCTATTCAAATACCATTACTCTTAATATTTATGTCATTTATAATATTTAGTTAATATTAATAATCTATTTATTATCAATTGATTATTAATGAGACTATTCATTATATATAATTGAAATTTATCTTTTTAGACAAAGATAACTTAGATAAGTTTAGGTATTTATATAATTTTAGGTTTTTTTATATAAATAAAATTAAATTGTTATTTCCCCAAATAAATCAATCTATGTATATTTATTTTTTTTTGTCCCGTTAATGCCATTAGGTTAACTGGCGTTAACGTTTTGAGTGAGTGCTGCTAGGTTTTCTAGCGTTATCCTGCTCCGTTGTCAGCGCCGGTTCGTCATTCGAGGGAGAGGGGGTGTTGCTGGATTTATTGGCGTGACTGGGTTGAATGGGTGACACTGGATGATATGGCGGCACTGGACCAATCGATCAAATGCCACTGGAAGATGCAGCAGCATTGGTTCGTTTGAGTGACACCAGCCGTACTCATTCAAAACGTTGATGCCAGTTAACCTAGCGACATTACACACAGACACAAAAAATAAATATACATAGATTGATTTATTTGGAGAAATAACAATTTAATTTAATTTATATAAAAAAACCTATAATTTTATACAATTATCATGATGTGTTACTTTGTAATATGATTATAAATACAAAAATATATATAAGAAAGAATATTCGTTGATTTAATGAAAATTTGTTTTAAGGATTTTTATTTAAAAATAGTTTTCATTTTCTTTCAATATATAGAATATTTAAAAAGAATTTTAATTGCATTTGTAACAAGCTTAGTAAACGGGGACAAGGAATTGTATTGTAAACTTGTAAATGTTGTAAATGTAGTTTTACTCACGAGTAGCAGACAATGCAAGCAGTGAGAACGTTGAAAGAGAATGGTATTTGCGGTGGTTTCTGTCAGTAACTGTTGAGTGTTGACCGTCAAACCTCCTCGTCATCCTTTCACGCGTTATCTCACATCCCAATTACAATGTTTCTTTTCCCCTCATAATTGAGTTTTATTACATCCAAAAACTTCAAAAATGGAAAAATCTGAAAAATAGTAAAGTAATAATTTAATCACTATTAAATTTATAATTTTATTATAGATAATTTGTATTATCCTAATTTAAGAATAATCAGGATTTTATTTATCATTTTGATCTCATTAAAATTTATAAAATAATATTATAAATGCATATAAATATATATTAACTAATTTATATATGTATTTGTAATATTTATATATTTATTAATATATATTAATTTTTAAAAAATTAAATATTAGAAATAAAAATACACTTCACTTCTTAAAAAACTTATTCTTATCAAATGATAATTGTTTGGACATGAAACGAATATAGATAATGATCCTCATTTCGTACCTTTCATGAACGTACACAAATGAATGTTTTAAATATGATATCATATTTGATGAATTTAGTTTTGATGAATTTAGTTAGATGAGTTTAGTTTTTTAAAAGATTTTTTAGAATATATAATGATAACTTTTTTTTTAGTACTTTGTATTTTATTTTTGTAGATCATAAAAAACATGGGAGATGTCATAAAAAAAAAATAACAACATATCTTATTGGTGTAATGTTCATGCTTCTAAAAGCACATTGAAATGTATTGAACGCTGCACTAAATTTGTTTGGATAAATTATTTTTAAATTCATTTTGGCTTCAAACCTGCATTTGGTGGAAGCAACATTTTGTAGCTTTTGCTTTCAATTCTTAGCGTTGACAATTGATTATAAAATTCATTTCCTCAATTATCCTTCATTTTATTCATATTCCAATATTCCATCTTCATTTGATTTCATCCTTCTTGTGACTTCTCTAAGTTTTTTTATTCCATAATATTACTATTATGTTGATTTCTTCTTCCACTCATTTGATACACACATTTTCTTCATCTTCATTAATTACTCTAAATTTATTTCTTCTGCCGTAATTTTACTTATTAAATGAAATACATATTATGATAGACATAAAAAAAAAATTTATTTGATTAATTTATATGTATATATTGTTTAAGTATTTAAAAATTCTTATTATAATTATTGATTATACAAAAAGAAAAGAATTGAAAGACTATGGCTATATAAAAAAATACTAAGTGGATTATATATACACACGCTCATGGTTTAATATTTGCCTATGATATGTGTTTTTACTTATATATTGGGCGTATGATATTATAGGTGGTGGAATAATTTGTTAGGTGAGTTTAATAAATTGTATGTATAAATAATTCATAATGTAATATAGATGATACTTTTGGTGTCTAAATACATATTTCTAACATTGTATTTCATTGTTATTTTTGTTAAATTTTGATAAATTTATTTGCCTTTTATTATTATAGTTTATAATTATTAGATATTACAATTATGTATTTTTTGTGACAATTAATTATGTATATATAATATTAATATATTTAATTTAAAATTTTGTAATATAAAAATGGTTAAAATAATATAAAAAATTTAATTTAATTTTTACCCTTTTGTAATTTCACATCTAAAAGTAATTTTGACTATTATTATCCAAACATTACTTTATCAATTATAATCACTTTTAAATTAAAGTATCCAAACACAAATTACGTTGAAACAAACTCAATTTTAATGAAAATTAATTTTAATATAATCAAGTTAGACTCAACCCCAGTTTGCAAAAGCCAAACCAACACAAACAAAAACATTTAATTAATGTTTGGGACAAACTATAAAAGCACGACACTTCGTTGAACTGACATGTTCACGTATCAAATAATTTTTTGACACTGCACTCATTATGTTTGTTTGACACGTGTATCTATTGTGTCTATTCATGTTCTCAGGAAAACAAATTAAAATATCATCATATAATTACATGTCCAATTTTATTTTTAACTTATATTCTTAAAATGAGTTTAAAAGTAACATATATTAATATTTTTTAAAACTAAAAATATTTTAAATATTTTATATCATTAAAAAGATATTTAATTTTAATATAAATATCAAAATATTTTTGAATATCTTTTAAAAAATACATTATATTTATATTTATATCATGTCTTCGTATCATGTAAAAGTTAAAATTAATGTATGAATGTGTCATATCGTGTTCCATGTTGGTATTAGTGTCCATGTTTCACAGGAACAAAAGTACCTATATATTGAAATATTCAACCCAGTCTTTGTCCGTTACCATCTCAGTACTGCATCAATAAGTTTAGCTTCAAATGTGATTTTTGGGTTTAGTCCAGTTTTCCGTCTGATTTGCACACATTAATGCCATTCTTTGGCGGACAAGAAAAAAAAAGGGCGACTTGAGAGTGGCACACATTCAAAATAGGGGTCTTGAAACCATGTTATAATTCGTTATGCAATAAATCAATTGTACACCTCGTCACCTCCCCAATTATACTAATTCTACTACTTTCCCTTTCAAAAGTCCAACCATCTATCATTTTACTACGTTCTCCTTCAAAACTCAAAACCATCTAAACACCTCATTATTGTTTTTTTTCAAAATAGAATTGATGGACAAAAATTCCCAGTTACACTAGTTCATAAGTTTAGTAGTATATAAAGCCAAGATTGGGGGATGGGGAGATTACGAGGAATGAAAAGAGAGGAGGGAGTGAGGGACACATAGAGTTGAGACAATGAGATGGATACGAACGAATCCAAAAGCCATGTGGGTAGTGATCACTGATAAGTGGTTCCAACATTGGGCTTTTGGCTATGCTTCACTGCTTCCATTAACGAAGCATACTCCGCGTGGACCCCACTCGCTGAACCCTGTCACTGATGGATTCCCTTTCACCCTTTCTACTTTTTAGTGTCGCCGACGCCGATCATCTCACTTACCACCAGTTACCACACCCAACTTCATTCTTTTTTTTTTTTTAATAATAACACCCAACCTCATTCTATACATTGCCCTTTATTCTTTTAATTAAATATTTTAGAAAGTACATATTACAAATATGTATATGTTACCTATAAAAAACCCCTATAAAAATGAAATAATATACAAATATACTAAAATAGTAAAATATACATAAATACATTATAAAAATATTGAAATTTCAAAGATTTTAATTTTTCTTAACAAAAGATTTTCAAATAAAGTGTCTTCATAAAAATATTTGTTAGCATTTTTTTACCAAGATAATGATATATAAACTTATCAATAGTTCTACGCGAATAAATTATCTTACCAACCAAATGACTAACCAAACAAATTCATTCACGTGCCTTTTCCCTTATTATAACATCTTCTTTCGTTCGTGCCAATTTTAGTTTTTTTTTTCATTCGTTTTTCTTATTCTTTTTCATAAACGTTCTCTGCAATGTTGTTGATTTCATCCTCGTGATTGGTGATTCTGCATCGTTCTTCTGCAACATTATTCTTTTGCGTTGTTTACATGAGGTAAGTTCGTTTTTGTGTTTTGCAACGCTGTTAGATTTGATATTTGTTTTCGTCGTCTTCTTCTGTTGTTAGATTTCATTGTGCAGACATGATTTCAGTGCAATATACCTTTATATTTCGGTACAGTTTTGAATTTACATGATTTCTTAAGTTTGGTTGTGCTTTTCATTTTTCTGGGCATTTTTTATTTTATTATTTCGGTGCAGTATACCCTTATATTTCGGTGCAGTTTTGAGTTTACATGATTTCCTAAGTTTGGCTGTACTTTTCATTTTTTCGATGCATTTTAGCTTTTATTTCGAAGTAGTATGCCAGTATACCTTAATACTTCGGTGCAATTTTGAGTTTTACATGATTTTCTTAGTTTTGAGTTTTACAACAGCAGCAGCAGCAGCAGCAACAACAACAACAACAAAGACGAAGAAGAAAAATGTGCAAACATGAAAAAGGAAGACGAAGACGAAGAAGAAGAAGTTGCAGACGTGAATAAAGAAGAAGACGATGACAATGATGACGACGACAAAGAAGGAAGAAGAAGACACAAATGAAGATGAGGAGAAGAAGGCGTTGATAAAGAGCGCGCGTATCACGCTCTTGTGAGAGTGATATTGTTGCAAGTTTATTTAGTTAGTCACTTGATTGGTAAAAAGATTTGTTTAAATACAATTATTGTAAATTTATATAAATTTTAACTATTTTAATTCTAATAATAATATTTATTTTTTAATACATTAAAAATTCTCTAGTCAATGTATTAAAATACATACAAAATATAGAGGGTTTGTATAAAAAAAAATTAAAGAATAAATCTATGTGGATCATTGTACATACCTGTACACATCATTTAGCAACACAGAAAAATATAAAAATTAGCACAGAAATTTATATTTTTCTCTCCTAATATTTACATTTTTTATGTTATTAAACGGTGTATACAGATGTGTATAATAGTATATCTAGTATTACCCAAAAATAAAATTCACATTAAAGAAAAAATTGATATAAAACAATTCATGTATCTTTTTATAAGTTTGAAATTTAGAAGTAAATTATATCATACAAAATATCAGAGCTTCTATGGCATAAAGGTTTAAAGAACAAGATATTACATGAAATAATGATGCATTAAATAATATATAATGATTCATGTGTTGCTTATCATCAGTTTAAGCTTTTAAGAAAATAGTATTATGAAAAAAATATAATTTTAACTAACAAATGACTTGATATTGTACATTGAAAATATTCTTTTATAAAAAATGTGAAATTTAATTCTTAATATGTTTATTGTACATTTATTACAAAAATTATATAAATTTATTAATAATAATCTAAACAAATATCCTACAAATAATAGTTATCTGATACATATGTAAATAATATATATATAGATTTTATTAAAATATATGAAAGCATATATTTGTATTTATTTTAATTTTTATAGAATGCAAAAAATAAATTTATATTATAAAAGATTCTTTTATAATTATATCAAGTATTGTTTTTGTCTCTAATATTTGGAATAACTTCTAAAAATATTTCTAATGTTTAAAACGTCCTATTTATGTCTCTAACGTTTTGAAATCGTATCAATTTTGTCCTAGCATCAATCAATGCTAAAAATCATTAACAAAATCATGTACGTAAATGTTAATTTACAATGCTAAAATGTTACAAGTAACATGTTTACTTTATTTGTGTTTATTATTATTTCTCACACTATATAAATATAATACAAAGATCAAAAAAAAATACATAATGTTTCTTTTTTCTCATCCAAATCATATGATTTTTAATTGTTCGAGTATGATTATCGTAAAAATTACATCTGAAACTCTATTAGTTAATTAATTTTGCATTAGAATTTATTTTAATAGAATTTTTGATAAAATAAGATAAATCTGAATTGAAAATATTAGGAACATAAATAAAATATTTTAAATTTTAAAAGATATTTTTAAAACATATCCAAAAGCAAAAAATAAAATGATATAATTTCAAAATATTTTAAATATATCGATTGATGTATAAATATATATAAATCAAAATTAACATGACGTGTTACATATATATGGGTGTGTCGATTTATTTGATTACTTTTCCGTAATTTTCATATGTAGTGAATAAGTCTCCTAGTCAAAAGCAAATCATGTAGACATGTACTCATATATCGAGGTGTTTTAGTATGGGATCACGAGCCCATTATGTTCATTTTTCAATTTCAAATTGGTCCACACTCCACAGCATTGGCCTAACCTAAATCCAAACAATAAGAAAACAATACATTACTTGAAGTGGCTTTGACAACACAATCGGCACCGCACGTGAGACCCCAATATTCCCCTTTTGTTACTACTACCTCATTACCTCATTTTCTAAAGCAGATTCGATCTGCATTTCTTCTTTAATCTACCGAATTATTACTACAAACTTTATATTAATCATTTCCATTGCAATAATAACGCGGAGATGGCTACTTAATTATTGTAGTACAAAGGAAAAGAGAGCATCGAGCCTTGACCCAGTTTCATACTTTCCTTCTTCCAACACAATTTAACACTTGCTTGATCTTTCCCTTTTCTTTTTTAACTTATTTATTTATTTTTAAGTGACTTTGTAAACAACTTTGCAAGCTGATATAGTACTACATACACTGCTACTCACTCAACTTTCACCACAACGTTCACAAGTTTTTCCCTTTTCAAAACAATAAATATAATTAATGGAAAAAGTTTCACATATATCGGTATATCAGTAACCGTTAATCTTAATTAAAAGAAAATAAAAAATATGTATAAATCAAAATCAACGATTATAGATTATAACTATATCGATATACCAGTATACTTGAAAACTTTCCTAATTAATAATGATATCCATATATCAGAATTAAATTCTATTTAAATTAAACCATGTAAATTTTTTACACTATAATTACATTAAAATTAAACTCTATATCAATTTAATAACAACGGCAGACACCAAAAAAAAAATTAATAACAACGATATTTTACTATTTAATCACGTCTTTTAGTTTAAATAATAATAATAATAATAATATTTGAAAAAATGTTGTTAATACAATATATAAAAAAGTAAGACTATACGTATTCATACATTTATTTTAAAAAATAACTTTTATTTTATTTGCTACTATTCAAATTTTTCGTGCAACTATATCATTTTTATACTTTGCACGTTAACTTCTAAAGTGTGAAAATATCTTAATAAATATATTAATATGTGTATATTAAATTTATTCTATAAAAAATATAAAAATTTAAAAATAGTCTTTGATGATGATAAAGTTTCCCGTATAGGCTAACGGAGTGAAGATACCATTGTGCGTCATGCTTTGGTCATGTTGGTGACACAGTGACGTCATAGCTTGCGCTTGTTACGCCTTGGTTTGTCGTCACTTGGCATGCTAAATAATTGTGTGAATATTTCTTTCTTTCGGTTACTTTAATTTCTTCTAGAAACCCAGCCCTGCTTAATAAATTCTTCCTTACTTCCTCTATCTTATCTTAGATTGAAATAAGACAAATAACTCTGAGAGAAAATTTATAATAAAATTAATATTTTTTTTCAAAAATATCATATAAAGTTTTGTAAAAAAATGATAATAGATAGATTCTATATTTTTTTTGGGAAACAAGTTTATAAAACATTACATTTTTTTAAACATTTATGTTTAATATTTCAATATTTAAAAATTTTATTTGATACTTTTTTCTCCTAAAAAATGTATGAATTCATCACAATTTTTTTCTTAAGAACTTGTAAGGGAAAAAAATTCTTAAGAACTTATTAATCTTATTATTCTATAATAAATTATAAACAGCTTACCTACTTAGTTCATTTTTATTTATTTTATATTTTAAAATAAAAAATAAAAAAGAGAGTGTGCATGTTAACTAGAACGTCAAATGAAAAAAAAAATACTATAAAAAGTATATATAATTAAAACAGGAAAATGTGATCGAGTAGACCGTAGAGGTTATTTTTCCTTAAAAGGTATTACTAGCGGTAAAGACGTATAGTCATTTTCGTTGAATAAAATAAAGGAAAGAAATGCATAAAATATATATTTAATGAGTATTATTTGTTTTATAGTTCAAATAAAAGATACTAAGAATTGTTTACTCAGTACTGTATAAAATTTTTATATTTTTGTAACATGCATATCTCTAAAAATGGATTTTGAAATTGAAATACATCCGACGTCAATATAAAGAAACACACGACAAGTAAATCTTTTTTTAATTGTAATGGATTTATGTGTTTTTGGAAAAAAAAAAAAGAATTACAAAATAACTTTGTGAAAAATTTATATATTGGATTTATAAGTATATCTATCCACAACATTGCAATTCTTTAGAGAACTTTTTTATTAGATACTCTTTTTTCCCCTTAGAAAATCTATGTATATATATTCAACACAAAATTTTCCCTTATATTATAGGTCCTAGTATTTTTTAAAAAAATATATTCGTCCTATTTTTAAAATTATTATTATTTATTACTCTTCATATTTATCTACATCTACATCTACATATGTAGAAAAGGTTGATAGATTTGAAGATTATAGTTAGACAAAAAAAAAAAAAAGAGAAGAAGATTATAGTCGCCCACGTGGATATGTCCCCACCATTTTACACGCCTTTATTTGGAGCCACGTCTAAGATATCTATCTCATTCTCTGTTTGGACTTTACCAACCATGTCAACTTCATTTGAGCTCATCACAAAGATTTCATCTATCAATTCTCCCATCTAGCTGTTTTTAATTAGGATCAAAATTGATATTGTTTGGCTTTTCCTATTTTGTGATATGTGTCTTTTTCATAGCACAGATCAAAGAAGGCTAATTAATTAGTTGATTTGTTAATTTGGGGTCCAAATTAAACCATGCAAGACACGAGACTATTGGTTAATCTTTTAGTTGGATTGTGGTTAATTAACTTTTCACATAGAAATTTGGTTGATTAAAATGAATGAGAATTTAATCAAAGTTAGGATACATATGAGTTATTTATAAACTTAAATTTGGAGATCTTAGTAATTGATTCCTTACATCAGGCATGCTTATTTTAGAAAGCATGTTGTGTTTCTTGTGTTTGACATACATACATAAGGGTTGATACATGAATTGAATTGAGTGTACGACCGATTTATGAGGGTGTCATTATTATTGAAAAATAGAAATCTTTGGTTATGTATGTATGTCAAACACTGTTTGAAGAGTCAAAGGCATCCTCTGCAAAACACCTTGATAATAACACACCTTGTAATGATGCAGAAACTAATTAGTCTAAAGTGAATTGGTGCCAACTGTTAACATCATTATTATTTATATTGCAAAACGCTATCAAAAGTGATTACACCATAGGAAATATTGTTCTGCTGATATTGATCAAAATTATTTTTATTACATTTTCAAATATATGATTTCTAAAAGGTTTATAAATCTAAAATATTTTTATTTTTTGAGATAACTTTTTGTATTGTTCGACTGATATTAAGCTAATTATAATATGATATCCTCTAGTCTGACGGGTAATTAATTCATTGTGATCTCATGAATCTAAATTCAATTTAAATTTTTTTTATTTATCAATGAATTGCTGTATACATAAAATGAGATTCAAAATTTTGACAATTATTTAAGTGATCTAAAAACTGAACACTAGACCAAACTAAATTTATTCTGTCAAACTTAATGTTATCGCTACAACAAATGTTTAGAGATGAGTTTCGTCTATTTAGTTTTAATTATAATAATTTTGTAATGTAATATTTTAATAATATCTTTTTTTTTAATACTTAGATGCATGAATGATTCATATTAATATTATTTAAGTGTATATATAAATAATGTTTCTATAAAAACAATCACACTAGTACTAGTATTACTTGGCACTTGCGAACGAAGAAAAGATATAATATAGCATATCACATAGTTAAATATGTTATATATATATATATACAAGGACAAGTTACATATTATAATGTAGTAATCGGGTACAAGAAGTAGCTTGGAGCTGATATCAAAAGTGTTACATAACAATGCTATAATCTGAAGCTCAGTTTGATTCTGCAACTTGTGGATGGATTAAGTTTGCCATATTATTGGAGACTTCAAATTAGGATATTTTAATAGGAAGCTGGCTATCTGCAAAATTAGCAACAAAATTACATATTAAAATGAGAGAATTAGAAAGTATAGATATTTGATCATGAAATGATACAAATATACAAACACATAATTAAAGGCATTTTTGTACTCATCATACAGTGTTTTTTTGCATAAACATTCAACTGCTATAGTATGTTTTTGAGACACAAAACTTGAATCCAAGACATTGTTAAGGGGAACTAAGCATGAGCTACTTGAACCAGCTTCAGCTTATTTAATAAAACTAATCATTATATGAATACTACACTACTTCTGACTTATTAAGTACTTAAGACCAAATTAAAGTGTTGAACCTCTGCAAGCAAAATGCCTAACTAGGATGAACTCTCTGTTGTGACACAATATCAGAAAATTAATTAAATTGAATTGTGTGAGACGCATAGGACACATAAATATGACCAATCTCCGTTTACCTAAAAAGTGCACAATAATCACTATACATTCTGCGAAGAGCAGAGTCCATCAAACGTACTTTCTGCTATCATCTACACATTGAATCCAAATTTGAGTTGAAAGCTGCAAGAAATCACAAAGAGTTACTTATAACAAAACCACTCTATTATAAACAATCTGTTGGTGAGATTAATATACTATTTCATTTTCTCTCATTTTCAATCTTAACATAAAATAAAAATAAAAAAACATGTTGCATGACGGGAAAAAGTTACCAACTTAAAAAATGTTCAATCACCATAAAGAGATAAACAACAATCTTTGCATATCAATAGTCACAGAAGGTCATGATCAAGGTGCTTCTAAGTAGAGTAGTAGACATATTTAAATCTCAAGAAACCAAATTATCAAAGTGAACAATTAATTGATATAGCAAGTTGTTAACACTGCAAGACCCAATCTATAAGGTTAATGAAATGATCCTGTTAGATTTAAGCAAATTTAACGCGAGCTTGAAGCAATTACAATATTATGATGACACATGATAAAAAGTGTTTGATATACCTCACTGCCAGGATTTAGTTTATATTGGATAAATAAGTTCCTAATGAAAGAGATAAAACTTCAGTTAAGAGCAGCTACAGAAACTAACATCATATGAATTCTATCGTGCTTTCTGAAGACAGATTAAAAAATAACTAGAAAGACTGGAAGAGAATTTGTTACCCTTATTTTGGCATGATAGGTGATTTGAAGAGAACTTAATTAACTACCTCCTGAGAAACAATAACCTAAGAATGTGTAAACTTTGAATTAAAGATTGCCATAGAGAATTCCTGCATAGAAAATGAAATAGAAAAGAACCATAAAATTGTCTTGTTAATTGTTATGAGTTGGATGGGTGAATGAGTGTGATATGGTGAAATTCAGAATAAACCAAATATTTACTTTGTTCTGTTCTGTTCCTTTTCTCTGTGAAGATAGTGAGAGATCATATATACTTGCATCTGCACTGCCCACATAATCAATTTTGATCACATTGCACGTATCTCTTTTATCACCTCATTCACATCTTCGTTTCTGCCGAATCTTTGTTCTTCTACCAGTAATCTCCGTAGGCTTGGTGTGTATACTGTTCCAAAACAGAAGGTCTCCATCTTTGGGCATTCCTTGATTCTTAAAAACACACAAAATGGTAGCTCAAAATGCAAATACTTTGGGCAGAAACAACTAAGTGAGCTTAGATTTTCAAGTTTAATACTCCATAAACTTGGGAATATGATCTTGGCCCCTTTTTTTTGTATGGAATGATTGTTGTTGGAGCTGATGATCTCTTTCATCTTGTTGCATTTCACCACTTCAAGCACTCTGAGTTGTGGAAGGCTTTTGGCTACAGAAACATCAGGAAACACAAATTTCAATTCATGGCATTCTCTGATTTTTAGATACTGCAAATACTCGAACCCTGAAATGGAGGCATGATTTCTCCAAATGTGTTGCAACTCTCCATAATCACTTGATTCAAATATTTCTTCCAGGCACTCACATTGTTCTACCCTGAGTGATTCTACATGTTGGAATAAGTGCATCATGTTTGATGGGACACATGTTAACAGCTTGTGGCACCTCTCAACTTCAAGCTGTGTCTCCCAGGTGATGTAGCCCCGCAAGTGTTGATATTGGTGTTGCTCAGTAATACATCTCAATGTCTCTAATTGTTGCAGCTCCTCCTGTAAGTTAGTTAGTTAGTTAGTAAATGCACATGTAAACCCTAAATTTCTTATTTCATTCGCTTTTCTCATACCTTATATTTCATTCTATTTACAAGATAATGTATTGTCAGATTAACATCCATTTCCCCTGCTATGCGCATTGAGCCAAATGATGAATACACCATATCAAGTTTAGGCGTGATCACAGTTACGGCAACAGCAACATTATCACTGGGAAAATTTGTTATCTGTGTATCTTCATCGACCATGATGTCATAATCATATGCTCCGGGGCAAAAACACTTGAGCCTAGGGACATAGAATAGACCCAAAGACTTTAATTGTGGAAAAGAGACCTCAATTTGTTGCTTGCTACTATTATTATTAAGATGAGGGATTCCCGTGTCCTCTTTGTCATCATCACAGAAGAGGATATCATATTCGTGATGAACTCTTGAACAAACACATTCCAGCTTTGGCAAATTTTCAAGCCACAAAGTCTCCAAGTTGGGAAGCAGAGTCTTGAATTGATTGGCTCCATCATCCATTGTAATTATCTCCTCCATCATCTCACAGTCCTTAACATACAGTTGTTGAAGTTGAACAAGGCTTATAGCCATTGACTCAGAGAGCACACTCTTTAAACTGCCACATCTTTGAATTCTGATTGATGTGAGCATCTTAAAGCTTACGAGCCTCACAATATTTGGTAACCAAATGTGCCTTAGTTTAGGTAAATTTGTCAACCACAACTCTTGTAGTCTATAAGTGATTTCATATGCATTTTTTGCAACCATTCCTCTTTCGGATTCAAACATTCCTCTTTCGGATTCAAACAGCTCAACCAATGAATCACATTGTTGGATGTAGAGTTTCCTCAAATGGTGAAGGGCATGTATCTCGTTGGAAGGAGCCAACACAGCCATTTTTTGAAACTTTTCGATGGCTAATTCTGTGGTTTTCGTGAAATAACTGAATTTGTGGTCATCGCATAGAAGGTTCCATCTTGGGGTTTCTGATTCATGTAACGCCTCCTGCAATACATTCATACACCCTTTATTTCAAAAGCATTGCCATCACAATTCACAAAACTTTATACTGCGGAAGTAAATAGAGGAAACCACCGATATTATTCCGGAGTTTTAAAAGCAGATAAAAATGCCTTTCAGTTTTGTTAACACAAAAAAATATATCCTTAATTATTTAAAAACTTGATAAAAATATATAAAATTAAATACATTTATCACATTTTTAAATAATTAAAAAATATTTTTATGATTAACAAAATTGAAGGTTATGTTTGTCCTTTTTTTTTAACTTTACTAGCAATATTAATGGTTTACTTAAGTGAATATATTGATTTGGTATTGTCTAAAGTAGACTAAGACCTGTGTAATACGTAGGAAGCTGAATTACATGATATAAATTTAAAGTGTTATATTATTTAAGAATCAAACTAAATATTTGTTTATTTATACCTTTTAGAGAATGATACTCTATAATATAATTTTAAATTTTTTTAGTTTTTTTATTTGGAGATAATTAAAGAAGATAATTGGAAAAAATGATTGATATGAAAACACAAATTCTAAGCATAAAATTATGAATCAACTTTAACTTACTAATCATAGTAAATTAGAATGTATATCAAATAAGAAATTAATCATTCATGAAAATGTTTTGGACCATTCATTTTTTTTTTACCAAAAATATTTTGGAAGAGAAAATAATAAATATCATTTGAACTATAATTTATTGGCTTGGACAATTCATTTGACAAATTATAAATAGTAAAAATAATAACAACAAGCAAGATTGTTACTAAACATGTTTAAGTATATTAAATAATATACGCTATAAATATTTATAATAAAAAATTGTTATTATCATAGTTTTATATAGATATTAGTTGTATACTAAATATAATTGATTAGGTTTATCAAAGCTTTTGTATCATTATTTTGATGCACTGACGGTATAAAGAGTTTTACACGGTTATTCAATCAGATTCATGTATTTATATGACTTTATAAGTAGTGAATTTGAAAATTAATTGCTTTTTATAATGTGAAAACACCTGATTGAATACATGTGTAAAACTCTTTTTCTGTGGATGAAAATTATACTCATTATCATATATGTAGTATATACTCATTTTAAAATTTTTCATCAACCTTATATTACATTTATTAATTAGAAGATAATACTACTATAAGTTATTAATTCATTATTAACATTAGTTAGAGGATAACATTGGTGATGATAGTGGGTGTTATTGAATGAAGAGAAAAATTTCATATAAAAGAATTTGAAAATTTATAAAAATTATAAACTAAAAAAACCTTATGTGACAATAGAGTAATAATAAAATGTTATAATCTCTCATTGTGATAAAGATACAGTATGTATTAACTTTTACAACAACAACAATAATAATAATAATAATAATAATAATAATAATAATAATAATAGAAAATATATATAATAGAATAAAATTGTACCCGGTATATAATTTACTTGTAAACAAATTCAGGACTTATAGTCACCAAAAAAAAAAAAATCAGGACTTATTGAGAGTCAAACAGGTTAAATAAGACCTGAGCCATTTTACCGTAAAATGCTTAATTTATATGATCCAAGTCCTTCTTTAAATCTTTAAATATAATGTCAACGTAGGGTTACCAACCACCCAATTAGTTATTTAATATTTTAAAAATTTAATTTTTATACACTTACATTATGAGTGAGAATTTTTTTTTACACATACATGAAATTATGTATTGTCATTTGTCACATCAACAAAATTAATTGATTGATTGGGTAAAACTTTTTATGTAGTTAATATATCAAAATTAAACTCATATTTTAATCATGATAACTTAATTCATTTAAAACATCAATTTTTTTTTGGGCATAAATTAAGCCATCAATATTTGATTATGAAAATGAGCGACTTGATAACATTTAATCAATTAATTTAATACTCCCTTCTTGTTAAAAAAAAAAACTGTGATTCACAAAGCAAATAACAAAACATAAAAATAAATAAATTGGTTTTGATATTGTGCAAAGTTGTAGAAGTTGGTATTTTACCACTAAAAAGTAAAAACTAATTTCTTTAAAAATTTGTTGCCCTTTTCACTTTATATACTTAGTCAATTTATATTAGCCAAATCCTCATTAAAAAATCCTTAAATATATGACACAATAGGATTAGATAGAAGTTTAAAGCAAAGTCTAGTAATTCAACGACTTAATAAACATTTTTAGATGATAAAATGGACAATGAAGATTAAGCTTACTTACAAAGGCTTTAAAATCCTTGGATAGTAGCATTCAAGTCACCATTTTGTATATGGTTGCTACCATGTGGTCCGGTGATTTGGACATCTTCAAGCTTGGGTGTGTGGCAACTTCCTCCAGAAAACACTTCAATTTTGGGGCAATATTCAATTGCTAGTTTTCTCAATGATGGAAAATCCAAAAGACAAGAACTTTGGCAAAAGGCCTTTATGTCTGGCATGTAACAAAGAACTAAATTCTGTAATTTAGGGAACATCAACTTATTTTCACTTGTTTCTAATTCTTCTTGAGATATAATTTGTTCTACATTCTTGCAGTGCATCACTTCTAGCTTTTCGAGACACTCAAGAGTCCTCAATGGTGAAAGAGATAACAAGACAATGATATTGTCGCAATTCTGCATGGTCAGAGATGTTAACTTTTGAAACAAGCACCCATTTAGTGCTGGAAAATTACTAATCCTCTGATGATCTCCTTGCAAGAGCACTGTGTCATGCAATTCACATTCGTCTATATTAAGTTCTTCAAGACAAGGCATACGACTCATTTCTAATTTCCTTTCAGAATTGGAAGGGACATAATTTTCAACCTATATCCATGTAAGAATAATATTAAGTAATTAGAGAGATTAGAAAATAGGGGAGAAGAAAAAATTTAAAAAAAATGAAATTAGAAATCTAGTAAAATTACTGAGGTAAAAAAATGCTACGCTTGATTGATTGTGATGAGATCTTACGAACCTTGGTACTTTTCTCAGTTGTGTTTTTATAAGGAATCAAATTGAAACAAAACGATGTACAAACAAAATACCACATTCTTGGTTGGTTTTTTTCAAAATGAGTATCATCAGAAGCATTAGAGAGATTATTGTGAAGCTTTTCATCCACTTGATGAGGAGTTAGCAAAGAGGATACTCTCAACTTTGGACAACAATATATTTGCAACTTTCTTATCGAAGGCAATTCCAACTCCCAAGATGATGCACAAATGCTTGCAATATTTGGGAGGTCCCATAAAATGAGGGAATGTAGTCTCTCAAATCTAATGATTTTCACCTCTCTACTAACTTTATAGTCATCACCTTCTTCATGTTCTCCGTCTCTGTCTTCATCACCCACTAAACTCTCCATTACGTCACAATGAGCCACCACTAGATTCTCGAGCTTTGTCATTGCTTTTACAATGGCAGGAGTAAATGCATATTTTAAAGAGTTGCACTTTGAGATTGATAAAGACCTCCCGTTTTGAAAGCCATAGACACAGTTGGGAGCATTACCCCAAACATCAATCAAATTACTGAGTCCCCATATTTTGATCTCTTTCAATTGAGGAAATAAGTCATTCAACTGTGTTGAGCATCCTTGCAGGTCAAACACCATCTCCAAGGATTCACACATCTCTAACAAGATTGCTTCCCAATTTTGGGAACCGATGCACCCATCTACATCTAAACAGTGTTGTAACTGCCATAATTCCAAGTTCCTGTATAATAAAATTCGACATTCCATTAGTTTAAGACAATTTCTGATTGTATTGATAAAAGAAAAAATATAAAACTAATATTTTTTTTATTTCATAGAAACCATAGCTGCAATCAAACTTTCTTGAGTTCTTCTTTTTCTGTTGAACTAAACATTTCTTAATTACATTACATACGTTACAAATATATTATCATCCAATTTCGAAATGTCATCTATCAATTTGGAAGCACCAACAAAAAAAAAGTTTATTCCTTCTTCTCCTAAAATGAAATACAAGAAACGAAGAAGCTAGTAATGATTTAATTCTAAAAAGCATAAATCAATACAAGGTGACAAATGACTAGTTCAAAATTCACATTATTTTTCAAATCGAAAAGTATTAGAAATATTATTATAATCATGGAAAAAAAGAAAACGTAAAGCTGAAGCCACTAAAGCTTGGCAACTGTATCAACTCCAAGTTCACCAAGTTTAAAAGAGCGTTGCCATCAGAAAGATATTCTAGATTAGGACATGAATTTATTCTTAGATCTTTCAAGTTTGCAAATGGATATTCTGTCTCATCCAATTGATAGACATTATTCAAGAATTTCACATTTCTTAAATAGTTCCTTGATTGTGGAACTATTTTTTATAGAAGTGTAATTTGTACTCTCCATTTGTAACATATTTGACTGAAAATATTCTTCACGCTCAATAAAAGAGTATGGAACAAGGTAAACCCAAAATTTCTCTAAACCTTTGAAAGTTAAACCTTGTGGTAAAACTTCAACTTTGTTCACTTTGATCTCGATGACCTTCATATGATCAGCTAGACTTTTTAACTCTTCTAAAACACCTTTGTGATGAATCCAGGGAAAATTTTCAACCCCAAAATAAAGTTCTTCCAACTGAGATAATCTTTTAAAGACATTAGTAGGAATAAAACAAAGATCATTGCAGCCAGTCAAATCCAATAATCTAAGTGAGCCTAATTCTCCAATTTGAGTTGGAAGCTCTTCAATGTTTGAGTATGCAAAGCTTAGGACTTGCAGTTTTGCAAATTCCTTGCCAATGACCGATATATCTCCAACATCACAATATTCAATTCGCAATGTGTGGAGATCGGCCATGGCTTGGAATAGAAGAGATGGAAGTGGCGGATTAATACTCAAATTTTCCATACCTAAGACTTTGAGCTTACTCATGCCTTGGAAGAAATGCTCTGGCCACGGATTGGGTTCCTTGTTCTTTGAACGAACTTGCAAAAGTTGAAGTGCTGGATACTCTGAGTCACTCTCCAGGTCCTTTGTGTCATCCAGAACAAGAGATATTGCTTTAACATGATCCAGTTTCCCTTCTTCAGTGCTCTTTAATTTAGCATTGTCTTGTATCAGGAAGCCATTTTCAACTTTAGATGCAATTGAAATGACAACATCACGCACCACATCATGCATCTTGACGCACCCTGGTTTGCCACTGTCCAGCAACAGAAAGCACCTCTTGAGATGTAGTATCAAAGTATGCACATGATTTCTTGCTTCCCACAGCGCACCATCCACTTTAAACACTCCCATCCCCATCCCATGACGCAGTAAACTCTCAACAGGAATGTCAAAGTCTTCAGGATACAAGCAACACAGCCAAAGGCACCATTTATGCTCTTTGCTCCCCAGAAAGTTAACACTCTTCTCGATGCGTGAGTACACCAGCTTTTGCATATTTGGGAAAGAAGACAGCGGGGAGCTTTTTAGTTGCTTATGCGCATCAATCCAAGCATGCCTGTCCTCTTCATTTGCAAGTGCTCTTGCAACAACCACCAGAGCAAGAGGCAACCCTCCACATTCCTTTGCAATCTCTTTTGCAGTGTTCTTTATGTCAGCCTTGTCCACAACATCGCCTGCCATCTCCCGGAAAAGATGCCAATCTTCAGGTTCAGGCAAAACAGGAACTTCAATGATACTCTCTTGATCACATTTCATGCTTTGACACACTTTCTTATCACGTGATGTGAATAAGAATTTGCAGCCTTGTTGTTGCTCAGGAGAAGGAAGACCAAGGAGCTCAAAATCAAGATCATGCCAGATATCATCTAGCACTATAAGCACACTCTTAGCTTCACTAGTCACATGCCTATACAATTCAGCTGCTCTGACCTGCATAGTCTTCCCTTGGAAGTTGTAGTGTAACATTTCTGCAATCTCCATTTGGATCTTCTCGTAATCTGGATCTTGGGACACTGCTGCAAATGCAAACTTATCAAACAGCTTACTTGTCTCGACATTTTTTATCACTTCCTTCGCCAGTGTGGTTTTTCCAACGCCACCCAATCCACAAACGCTAATCCTTTTAACCTTATCATCTTTCAGCTTCTCCATCACCTTCTTCAGAATTTCTTTTCTGGAACCCAGGGCTTTGATGTCTTGTGTGTACAAAGAACCATACTTTGGAGGAGATTTCGGGAGGGAAATAATGGAATTGTATATTCCCTCTTTCTCCTTTCTTAAGCCTTCAATATTCCTTGCATTTTTTGTTGCTCGCTTCCCCAAAGAATATTTGGATGCCAAATTTGAGCACTTCTTTTTCTTGTTGGCTTCATCTCCCTCTGCATAGATCCTTTCCAACTTAGCATCAATGTCTTGCACCTTTTCGAGCCAGCCTTTCACATCCTCAGTAATTTCAAGCCCACGACTTCTATCTTCCTCAACTAGCCTTTCCAATGCTGTCTTCATCTTTTTCAATTTTGCATGCTCCTCCTTCAAATCTGTAACGATCTTCTTGTGGCTGATTACGTATTTGAATTGCTCAACAGTGGCACCCACCACTAATGTTCCTAACTTCGAGATAGCTTCAGTTGCAAGGCTTGTGAGGAACTCCATCTTCTTCCAATTGTAAAGTTCAGTCTTTAACTTCAGGTCATCATGCAAGTGAAAACAAACAAGGCATTAGGTAATTAGACATTTGCGTTATTATTTAATAAGTTATGTATAAAGTAACAAATAATTAATTAACCAGTGATGTCAAATGTACAAGTCTTTTTATCAACCAAATTTAATCAAGTTGGACAAATCTCAATAGAAACTATTTTTATTACTGGTATCATATAATATAAATTTGTTAGACTTGTCGAATTAAATGCTTGATCACCTAAGATTTTCCTAATTGTTAACAAGGAGAAAAAGTAATGTTGGTTAATAACTAAAAAACACTTTAAGGTGTGTTTGGAATACAATAAAATTGGAATTGAGTTGATTATAAAATTAAATTCTCTATTTGGTATAGATAAAAAAAAAATAGTAATCGAATTGACTTGTAAATTCTACATATTTACAACCTAAATAAAATCAAATCTCTTTAGGGCGTTGCATGTGGCAAATTCCTATTATATTATGTTAGGAATAGTATTATTGGGACTATAGTACGATTAGATTAGAAAACTATACTATCAATAGAATAATGATGTAATAATTTAGCAAGTTTAGAAATGAATGAAGTGTAGTTTTCTCTCTTAGGCCCTTTTCTAAGGGATTATTCTCTTATCTTCTGCCTGAATTCTATAATTCTAGTACTAAGCAGATACAATGTATCAAATGGTGCTTTCATTTAACACCAAAATCGAAGCTAAAGAATCAGCTAATGCTTGAAATGGTGAATTAGACAGCTCAAATCACATCCCAAATCACGATGTTCTTCCTGTTTTTGCAGGAGAAGGGAGTGGTTACTGGTGGATTTTGTGTTCATGGAAATTCTGGAATTCCAGAAATATTCCAGAATCACTAAGGTTGAACAAAGTGTACGTTGGATTGAGAGAAGCCTTCCAATGGTTCTGCTCATGGAGGTTGAAGAATTTAGTTGCATCATGGATGCAGTTTGAAACCAAAAGAGGAATAGAAGGTTCATGTTGCTATACCTGAAGCGTTGCCGTGCAGAACGGTTGACGACCGCACCGGGAACAGCGCCAAGGACGACGCAGATCCGCTTGAGCTTGCGCTGACTTGGAACCCGTTACGAGGACAGCACCTCCGTGACGTGACGACTGAGAACTTCAGCGTCGGCAAGACAGCGCAGCTGCGCAGCGACGTAGCTTGGGGACGGAGAATACGAGGGGCGAACGGAGGAGGACCGAAATCGGCGGGCAGTTTCGGCTCCTCCGTGCGAGCTCCCGAGGTGTGGTGAGTCGTTCGTGTCCAATCGGCTCTACTGCACGATCGGCGTAGTTGCACACAGCAGCGACGACGGAGGTCGAAACGGTCTCCACCGCGGCAGTGGATGTAGCGGCCATGGTAGGGGGTGCAGCAACCATTGGCTGTCTCTGTGCTTGGAAGTTGGAACGTTCTGGAAGGGGAGAGGGGATGCTACCACTTTGGTCGTGATGCTACCACTTTTTTGTGACAGGTGTTTCTAATAGGAGTGGGCTATCAATAATGGAAGAGGCCCAAACAGCCAGGGCTTATTTTTGGGAAATCGTTTGGCAAGTATTTTAGACACCTTCAATAAAAACACATTCCTGGTCCAAAACAATTTTCTTTGCAGCTGGGGCGTGGCCCAAGCGGTGAGCATTGCTCCCACTAAGTGCTGCATGTTGAAGGACAAGGGATCGAGTCCCTCTGCGCTTAAATGAAGAAAAAATAGGTGCGTGTGTCGTGTGTGTATGCCTAGGATTGAGAGTTGTTGTCCAATCCACCGTAAAAAAAAAAAACAATTTTCTTTGCTTTTTGTGTATGGGGAAAATTTTTATCGATAGAATTCGGTGGACATATTAAACTTTTAATTTTTCAAGTCCAAAAAAAAAACTCTTAAATTTTAGGATTAAATTTTTTAAATAAATAAAATAAAATTGATTTTTACCAAAATATACATTTCTGGACATATTTACCAAAATATGTTATATTAGTACTACCAGTCCAGACCGGTATTGGGTTATTTTCAACACCGATCCGAACCGGTACTGGGCCAATTTTTTTAAAAAATAAAATACATCAGTACCGGTCCACTTAAGTCCTTACCTTTTCACATTAGTTTTGGAGGTGCTCACAGAGCATACCCAAGAGTCTGTTCCATGGTACATGCTTTTTGCCGATGATATCGTCCTTATGGGAAAGTCAATGGAAGATTTAAATAAGAAGTTGGATTTATGGAAAGAAGCTTTAGAGGTGTATGGTCTGCGTATAAACCGTAGCAAGACGGAGTATATGGAATGTAAGTTTGACCGTCAAAGAGACAACTCTAATATAGAGGTGAAGATTGGAGATAACATCCTACGAAAAGTTAGAAGTTTTAAGTATCTCGGGTGCATTATACAGGATAATGGAGAAATTGAAGAGGATGTAAATCATAGGATTCAAGCAGGTTGGTCAAAATGGCGGAGTGCATCTGGTTTTATATGTGATAAAAAAGTACCTTTAAAACTTAAAGGTAAATTTTACCGCACTCCTATTAGACCGGCTATACTTTATGGTATAGAGTGTTGGGCAGCTAAAGGGGAGCACGAACATAAGTTAAGTGTGACAGAGATGAAGATGTTGCGATTGATGAGTGGCCACACGCGTTTGGATAGAATAAGGAACAAAGATATAAGGGAGAAACTTGGAGTAGCACTTATTATCGAAAAGATGGTAGAATCGTGTTTAAGATGGTTTGGACATGTGGGAAGGAGACCGACTGATCACCCTGTCAGGAGGGTGGATGAGATGGAAAGTGGGCAAGGGGTGAAAGGGAGAGGAAGACCTAAGAAGACCATCCATGAGGTGATCAAACGAGATTTACATGTAAATGGTCTCTCTATAGACATGATACATGATAGAGCTCAATGACGTCGTTTGATCCATGTAGCCGACCCCACTTAGTGGGATAAGATTGTTGTTGTTGTTGTAATAATGACGTTTTAAAACAATAATGATTACTTTTTAAGCTAATTAGTTATTATTTGATTATACTTTGATTTTATTTAGATAATTAATTATTTTCCCGGCCAAAAGATATAATCCACAATTACTACTTTAAGTTGAACTAACAAAATGTATTAACAAGATTAATGATAAGACTTCTAATAAACTATTCGTTATTGAAAGTGGATATACGCGTTATGTACGGAATATATCACTTTCACTCTATTATAATGTTTAATTAAAAATGAATTATTTATATATCTCTTTTTAATCGGATATTTTTTTTCAAAAAATAATATTACAATATAGGTGTTAATATTTGGATGATGGAAAAATTTAAATTTAAATTTTTGTTAAATTTTTTTAAAAAATAATAATAAATAATTATATTATTTACATACTCTTTTAGTAAACATTAAATTGAATAAATAACACATACTTTTAAAAAAAAATAAAAACCTAAAAACTAAACCTATTAATTTTTTTAAAAGAGAAAGAAAGTGGTATTAAGGAAGTAATTATTACTGTTTTAAAACGTCATTAATTTTTTTTTAAAAGAGAAAAAGAGTGAAATTGAAAAAGTAATCATTAGTGTTTTAAAATGTCATTAAAAATATCATTATTATTTTAATTAATTGTTGATCCAGTATCGGTTGACCGGTATTGATATTAACCAAATATCAGCCCATGATAGATCGGTACTGATGTATTTTATTTTTTAAAAAAATTGGTCCAGTACCGGTCCGGATCGGTATTCAATATCGGTCGGGACCGGTACTACTAATATAATATATTTTGGTAAATATGTTAAAAAATGTATATTTTGGTAAATATCAATTTTATTTTATTTATTTAAAAAAAATTCTAAATTTTAGGCAGCAGCTTAGATTTTTTATATAGTTGCTTTATTTTGTATTTAAATTTTTTTTCCCTCAGGGCAAGGTTATTTTTAAGGGGTAAGATATAATCGGAACAGAAAGTTTAGGAACCTTTGGCAATGCACCCAATTAAAAACCCACAAACCAAAATCCTAATAATCTTTCTTGGTTTTTTTTTTATATAAATAAAATTTAATTAGTATTTACCTAAATAAATCATTCTATGCATATTTATTTTTTTGTGTCGCGTTAGTAATGCCGCCAGGTTAACTGGCATGATCCACTTCAACGAATGCCGCCGGTTTTGCAGCGGCACCCCTGCTTCGTTGTCAGTGCAGGATCGTCATTCGAGGGAGAGGGGGTGCCGCTAGGTTCATTGGCGGCACTGGTGGGATTGGATGCCACTGGTTCTTCTGGCGGCACTGCGCCAATACAATGCCACTAGGAAATATGGCGGCATTGGTGTTTTTTGGTGACACCAGTTAATCTGGCGGCACTGGTTCGGCAGAATGCCTATATAAGAACCAGCGACACTCACTCTTAAGCGCTCACTCCACTTTTATTTCCTCTATTGTGTATTCTTTGATGAGTAGTTTGTTAGTTTAGGCAAAAAAAAAATTTTTTTTGGAGAGAACAAGATGGCGGGTCAAGGAAGGGTTCAAATGATACGAGATCCAGACATCAACAGGTTAGACGAGGAGCACCATATCGTGGGGGCAGAAGAATTTCAGGTTAGTGATATTACTTTAATTAGATATTGTTTAGTGCTTTATGTGATGTTAAATTGACTATTAGGTGATTATTTGAGTATTAGGTGTTTATTTTTGAAATGCGTTAATATGGAAGTAGCATTGATTATGATTATAGCATGTTACGTAGGATTTGGCATAACTGCTTGCGGCTTTGTTTTTTAAACGATAAGAAAAATTATTTAGTTAACATGTGTAGACAATGTATATTAAATATTTGGATTGTGTTGAACATTAGGATTTGCTAAAAAACTATGTCATGATGAACCCTTTTTTGTTTATTAAAATAATTTCACGACAGGGAATGACATGGGAATGTCCTCGATGATATCCATGGGAATGGGCGGAATAGGCAATTAATAATGGGGAATTGTCGATGAAATTTTTAAGGGTGATAGTCCTCCTACACATTCGCCGGTTTAAATTTCGTCGCAACCGTCCCCAGTAAAGTGCCATGGCTGAAATATGCCCCCTCCTCCTGCAAACAAGTAGGGGCTCAATATTTGGAAGCTTGGGCGCAATTTATCAAGATGTAGTGTATTAGGGCATTAGTTATAATTGTAAAAAATGTAATGGCTCAATATTATCATGGAAGCTATCATGTAATGTATGTGCGATTTTATTTGCAATGAACATAATGAGTTATGAGTTTATTGGTTTTGGTTTTTTTTTTTGCTATTTGTTGTTACTGTTCGCCCTGCTATGTCCAAAAGTTTTTTCCACGTTTTGTATGTTGATGCACGTTGCGACGGAGTTATTTATTTAATCTTATCGCTAATTTCGCTATGTGTAAATGTGTTCTTTACAGACTCTCCGGTGCCTAGCGACTCGCGGAGTGGTACCTACCGACCCACCGCCCGATTGCCTGGTTGAGTATATCTAGGAGGCCGGATTCGGAGGCCCCCTACAGCTGCGCAAGTTCGAGTATGATGCCTCAGTGGTCTCAGCATTGGTTGAGAGGTGGAGACTGGAGACACATAGTTTCCATCTCCCATGGGGCGAGGTCACGATCACGCTGCAGGTATTAAGGTTTAGGGTTTACAAACATTGAATCAGTTAAGAAATTTATGGTTTGAACTGTTATTAATTGCATGATGTACCCAGGATGTGGCATACCACATTGGCCTTCGCACGGATGGAGACCCTGTTAGTGGTTGTCGTCATGTGCCCCCAACGACGACCACCGTCGACATGTTTCATCCACAGATCGCTTCGGAAGCTCAAAGCCCATGCATGCATCTCGACCGAGTGCGCCTTCAGAGCCTCCATGTAGTGCTCGGCACCCTTCACTGATGCACTGTAGGCAACATGGGTCATCAACTATTTTCCATGCGTGTTCCTAAAGCGAGACATGAAGTTCGCCCCATGTGACGTATGCAGTACTCGTGATGTGCTCTCGGGGGCACCCAACCGTTCCTCTCATCATTCAATGCAGCTCGAATCGCGTTAGACCTATCAGAAATGACCATGAGACCATCCTGGGGAGTGAAATGCTTTCGAAGATTCGACAGGAAGAAGGACCAAGACTCGGTCGTCTCAGATTCAACAAGTGCAAATGCAATGGGCAGAATATTGTCATTCCCGTCATGCGCAACCGCTATCAACAAACTCCCCCCCCCCTCCCCGTATTTCCCATACAGGTGTGTCCCGTCAATGGAGATGAAATTCTTGCAATGCTTAAACCCTTCGATGCATGGAGGAAAAGACCAGAAAACTTTATTGAACTGTTGAGACTCATGATCCAAAAGGTTCCCATTATAAAACGGCACCGTCTCAAAGTCCGCCACCGTGCCAGGCAAAAACACCTGGAATGCCAAATTAGACGCGGGATCCTGTCATACGACTCCTCCCACTGCCCATACAAGATAATCATGGCCTTCTTCTTGGTCATCCATACTTTGCGATACAAAGGCTTAAAATGATAGCCTTGCTGTATGGCACTCTACAAAACAGGCACAGAGACGGAAGGACTTGTCTTAACCATCGGCAGAATGACGGCGGACATGAGCTTGCTGTCCAGCTGTGAGTGGTTAGCTGACATTGTCGGAGCAATACAGGTGTGAGCGCCTCCAAACTTGCGAACCTCCCTGCAACAAGCAAATCGTTACTAGCGACGGATATCAAATGAAGCAGAACAAAAACATAATGTCGAACACAAATGGACTTACCAGTAACCAAGGTTATGCCTGAAAGCAACCCAAATACGCCACGGACATACGTCCTCCGCATGCTTGCACCGACAATGATATTTGATCCTATCTGACTCAATGACCCGATACTCAGCATTCCTCCGAATGTTGTAGTTCTTAATCGCAGTCTGAACCGCATCCCAGTTGCGCAACCTATGACCGACTCGGAGTTCCGCCCCACCGTCCGTGTTATAATCGTTGCACATACCCGACTTCAATGGATCATCACATGCCCCTTCCTCATCTAGGTCAAGCTGCTGAAATAAACAGGGCACATCCTCTAGCCGCGGAATTGGAGGCGGGGCGGGAAGGACATAACGAGAGCATCCAGCTCTTGCGGTCTCAGGGATGCACTCGTCACCATCTAGAGAGTCAGCAGAAGAAGAATCGGTACTTGCAGAATTGTCGAAGTCAGACTCTGAATCATCCATCGTCATTGGTTCGTTTTCTGGAATCGATGGTTCTGCGACGTGGACAGGTGTCGCCGCGACAGGCGGCCCAGAATGCCTTTCATCCGCCTGAACCAAAAAATCCATCACATGTTGGGACATCAATCTACGGTGGCATCCGAACGTGACACGAACATGCTCATCATTAAATAGCCACACCAACAGGTGCACGAATTTACCGTCGGGCTGTCGCCGTAAGAAGAGATATCCGACTTTCCTTATCTCTGTAAATCTGCCTCTGAGGTGGGGCAAGAAAACATGCACTAACTCCGCCATGGTGCTCATATCCTGATGTTGAAAGACCACGACTGAGTCCGACTAGAACCAGACTCCGTCTTGCCGCTCATGTATCACAGCATTTGGGTGCAATCTGATTATCAAGGGTTACTCCATCACAACGGGAAAAAATAAACTCTGAAGCACAAAAAAAAAAATGGATAGCTTGTATGGGTTGGAATGATATGTTGCTGCCCAAAATCCTTCTTTTATAATTTTTTCGTCAACCAATGCCGCCACAAAACCCGGTGGCACTCTTTTACACGGGTGCCACCAGTTCTTGCAGCGTCTTCAACTTGGACCAGTGCCGCCAGTTGATGCAGCGTCTTCAGCTTACACCAGTGCCGCCAGTTGATGCAGCGTCTTCAGATTGCACCAGTGCCGCCAGTTCTTCCAGCGGCATCCACCTGACGCCATCTAGCGGCACTGGTTCGCCTAATCTACTCCAGTGCCACTGCAACATGCGGCGACACTCCCTTGTTTTAGTGCAACAGGTTATCCCGGCGGCATTACTAACGCGACACAAAAAAATAAATATGCATACAATGATTTATTTAAGTAAATACCCATTAAATTTTATTGATATATAAAAAAACCAATATTTCTTCCTTTCTTCCTTCCTCCACTAACGTCGCTACCGCGCCACCACCAATCATCGGTCTTCTTTTTCTTCTTGGTGCGTCCACTAGAGGAGTCAAATCTTGACCGTCGTTGACGCTTCGTTGCCATCGCGTCTTCTTATTCTTCGTACGGGAGGAGTCATATCTCGGTCGTCGCTTCTTCTTCTTCGTGCGTCCGTGTCTGGCGGCACTGGTGGTGACTTGTGAGATCTTCTTCTTCGTGTGTCCCTGTCTGGCGGCGGCGACGGTGACCGGTGAGATCTTCTTCTGTACAATAGTGGTGCTGAGATTGTGGTTGTGGTGGTGAGGTGCGGTTGTGGTGGTGGTGGTGATGATGAGGTGATGGTTGTTGTTGTGGTGATGGTGGTTTTGGTAGTTCTGCTGTTGGTAATGGCGGTGATAGTGGTAGGTTACGAATGATATGTTGTATTTTGTTTGAATGATAATTTCATTTGGTTTCGAATGATAATTTTGTAAAGTTTTGAATGATAATTTTTGTACAATTTCGGATAATAACTGCTTTTAGTTTCGAATGATAACTATTTTTAGTTTTGAATAATAACTTATAATTAAATTTATTAACTCCCTAATGTTAGTTCGTAGCACTATGAATAATGTTATTGGGGTTATAGCTCAATTAAATTAAGAAACTATACTATAAATAGAAGGTGCATACTATGATGAAAAGCACAATGATAAAGAGATGCAGATTTTCTCTGATGAATGGTTGGATTTCAATATGTAAAATATTTTATTTTATTTTTTTATTAATTTTTAAAATAAAAATAGCACAACTCTTCACCCTATGCATGGTAACACCTCTTCGTTATAGAATTGTCCTAAATAAAATAGTGATATAATTTAGCAAGTTTAAAAATGAATGAAGTTTAATTTTTTTCTCTTACCCTTTTTTCTAAGGGATTATTCTCTCATCTTCTCAATGCATTCTATAATTCTAGTTCTAAATTGATATGAATTCTCATATCATATTATTATTGTCAATAAATTTAAATACAATAAAATTAAAAACAGAAAAATAAAAAAATAGCTTATAAACGATTCATAATATTATAGTTTTCTTCTCTAGTTCACATAATCGTGATGCTTCTATATTTTGTTCTACTAAATTACAGAAAAATGCTAGATTTTGACAAGATATACATCCTCCAAATATTTGTGACATCCTTTTAACCATTAAATTTTTTTATATTTAATAGAATAAGCTGTCACCAAGAATCAATCGGTTAACATTGATAATTATTGTTTTTCCTAGTATTGCACCCTTAAAATTGCAATTCTCTGATATTAATCAACAATGTTTTTTACAAAATTAAAATTTTAAAAAAACTAAATAGTTAAATTTAACCAAATATAAGTGATATTAGTTAAAATTAGCCAAATATAGGTGATATACTTTAGGAAAAAATATTCTGGAAATCAAATTAGGACGTAGTTTCTTACAAACACAACTTAGAAAAAATGAGATCCTTCTATTTTAAAATTTGGTGATCTTATGTTATTGTTAAAAGTTTCTTGGTGAATGACATAAATTTTCTTCAAAAAATATGAAAAATAAAAGAATGATAAATGTTTTATGAAAAATTGAATCAAGTGCACATAATTCCACATTTTCTACATTAGGTGAAACCTCTATCAGTCTATCATATGTCTAATTCTACTTTCAATCATATATATATATGGCAACATTTTCAACAACAACAGCGAATCCATTAGCGAGAACGTTTAGAGATCTTACCGGTCTAAGAAGCCTGAGATGACAACAGAAATGTAGCAGCTTTTGACCGAAGAGATTCTAATCAATGTTAAGATTATCACAATAAAGCAAATAGATGATGTTACTAATGCTTGGTAATTGTAGAGTGAATATTTAGCAATTGCCAAACTTATGTGTACATGGCCAGAACGATTTTTTTCTTTTTTTCAATGAGAGATTGAGATGTGAATATGAGTGTGATTGTAATGTTTAGGAATTATCTAAGGAAACAGTATGGACATCTTCTTATACTATAGGAAAGTGTTTAGGTGTTTCGTGATATCAAATGTTCCAGTACTTTTAACCGTTGATCTTGAATTGATTTCAATAATAAAATATTTTTTATTAAGATCAACGGTTAAAACCAATGGAACATTTATACCCCGAAACACCTGAACATCTTCCTGTATTATAGGAAAGTGTTTAGGTGTTCTGTGGTATCAAATGTTCTAGTGCTTTTAACCGTTGATCTTGAATTGATTTCAATAATAAAATATTTTTTATTAAGATCAACGGTTAAAATCAATAGAACATTTGATATCCCAAAACACTTGAAGATCTTCATATACTATATAGGTGGGACAGTGGGAGGTAGCCTTTATTTAACAACAATTCCTTAACCGAAGGAGAAGCAACCTTTGTCCTTAGGATGGTACAAATTTTGAGTTTTCAATCATTGCCTTTCACCTCCTAGGAAGAAATGAATCTCATGAGAAAGATTTATTCTCCATGTTTAATATGCAATGGATAGTATTAGTGATAAGCAAATAATCTACTTTACGTTTAAATTATGTATACAAAAATAAAAGAAAAGCAAAATTCTTTTTCAACAGTTAAAACATATGAGATCATCTAAATTAAAGGGATTGATAAAACAAAAAAATATAAGTATTTAATCATCATTAAATTACGATAATATGATTTATATATGATGAAAGTTTTGAAGTTAAAATTTTTAATACTTGCCTTTCACCTTTTAAAGAAGAAATGAATCTCATGAGAATGATTTATTCTCTATATTTTACATGTAATGGATAGTATCACCGGTAAGCAAATAATCTACCTCGCGTTTAAACTATGTAGCAAAAATAAAAGAAAAACAAAATTCTTTTTCAACGGTTAAAGAGTGATAAAGATTCTCTGAAGTATAGAGATTGATTGATAAAACAAAAAAAAAAGTATTTAATTACTATTAAGTTAAGAAAATATGATTCATATATGATGAAAATTGAAAGTTACAAATCCCATGGTGATTAACCATTCATTTGATCACTTTACAAAAAATTTTCACTCTTGGAGAAGTTAAAGAAATGAATTACTTTTGAATTCTCACTCTCATTTTTAGCTAATTCAAGTTATTTTTGAAAACCTAAGCATAAATAATCCTCTGATCCTCTGATTATGTATATTTCAGACGTTTATTCTCAAATAAGCCTATATGATAAGTCTTTTGATCTAACAGTTGGGTTTTAAAATATTACACAAACAAATAATCATTGAATGATATAATATTGACTTAAATTGATATTCTTTTTAGATCGCGCAAGAAATCTCAATCCAAAAGGGGAGGAAGGTTCGGATCCACTACTAAATGTGTGTTTGGATTAACATTTGTAAACTTGAGTTTGCACCAACTTGATTTTGATCAAAAGTAAGTTTACCTTAACGTGATTTATGTTTGGCAATTTTGTATCAAAATTGATTATAGTAAAATAAATGTTGTTTGGATTACACTATTTAAAATCACTTTTAATTTTAAAATTATAAAATTACTAAAAAAGACATGAATTTAAATGAATTTTTTTAATTATACTATCATTTTTATTTTAGATATTTGAATAAATGTTATTAATCAATTTTATGACAAAAATTAATATTTACTTACTAAATTAAAAATAACATATAAAATAATATAAATTTTATATATACATAAGAATATTTTATTAAATATGTAGCATTTTCTATAAATTTTAAATATCAACATAACAATATTAATTTAATATTTTTTTACATCGTACTCTTATTCTAGTATTCTCAACAATTTTATTTTTAAAACTATTTTCCCCCAACTTTATATTAGTTATGATTTTATTATTACTTATAATTAATGTTTTATTTAATTTGTCATTTCTAATACAATCAATAATTTGTATTTTTTAAAAAATGCAATAACAAATAATGCATAAAAATTATTATGATAAATCTTCAATAATATTTAATACTTAAAGTACTCTTTTATTTAGTATCATGAGTATAAATCTTTTAACAGAAATAAAAAATTCTTTATAACAAAAATAATAAAAATATCACAAAAATAATAACATATCTAAAAGAGATATTTATATTTTTATTTCGGTGTCTAAAAGAGATATTGAATAATGAAATAATAACATATTAAAGAAAGAAATGTAATAAAAAAGAATAAAATATTAAAATATAAAAGAGTACTAAAAAATTAAGTATTTATTTTTATTGTGACTAAAACATATATAAATATTTTTTTATAGAAAAAGCTATTGGAACCAAGGACTATAAAAATTTATATATATTCATGGTGTTCATTTTCAGTGGAAAAAATAAAAGGTAGAATTGGTTAAAAAAAAATTATCTAGTTTTCCAACGTTAACGCAGAACGGAGAAGCTAGAAATTTTAGCTTCTTATGAACGTGGGTTGAGAACGTAGAATCACTGTTCAGAATAAAAAAAACAAGCCAAACATAAAATTGATGCGTTCAAGACACTCAAACGTGTGTTCATAATTCTCAACGCTAAACCAACATAGCCTAACCCCTAGGCCATTACCATCAGGGTCAGCTGAGGACCGAAATACAACAAAAGCTAATAATCAAAACACTTGTGTCCATGAAAACTCAACATACTAGGAACTAATTGATACTAATCAAATTTGATCTTTAATATGTGTGTGTGCCTACGATGGCTATGAAATTTTAACTATGCTTGAATATTATAAGTTGAATTAATGCACATCTTTTTACTATTTGACAATATTTTTAAATTAAAAATAAAAATATAACCAAATTAAAACTACTACACTAGCGTGTTAGTAAGAGATGGCAACAAGCATCGTTCACTATGTAATGCCTTATTTGAAATTTTGATGTTGGTTCCAACTACCAATGCAAGGCAAAAAATGCCATGAGTCAAGAGTCAACTACTAATTTAGATTCTAATATTCTGTTCCCTCAAATAATAAACGAAGGATCCATATATGCATGAAAAACATTAATCAATTATTTCCCTCACCAAGCAAAGAGACCAAAGTAGTTCCATCCTGCACTCAAATTAAAATTTAACACCAAATGAATTTTCAAACAAGTTTCATCTTTTATTATATTTAAGATTCTTTTTCAATTCTTCAAGCATTGTAATTTTGTATGATGTAAGCCATACTAATCATCAAAGAGAAGTGCAATCTGTGAAAAACAAAGAGAGATTAACTGGTAATCATGATTGTCATTCTTGGCATGAAAACATGCCAATGCTGCAAATGTGCCTTCTTCACTCTCAATCCTCCCATTCAGACATTACACAGAGAAAGCTGAATGTCAAACCACCACTAATTTAATACCCAGGAGAGCAAAAATTTCAATCTAAGAAAGATAAATAACAGAGGAGTTCGGATACCAAAATTCTACAGAATCTCATCCATCAAGTAGTTAGCTCCATAATGGCCGCAACAATATCACCATTTGCAGCTTTGAGGGCCTTAACAGCTCTTGATCTTGACACTCCAGCTTGAGTCATCACCAACTCTATGTCCTTGGGATCTACTCCCGTCTCATCTACATCCTCATCATCTTGGGCAACACTAGAGGTTTCGGGTTTCGGACCTGCATTAGCCAGATTGGGCGCCTTGAACTGCTCTGCTGCCTGAGTTTGTAGCTGTGAGCTCAAGTCTTCAATCTTGGCCTCCCCAAATATGATGTATGTGT
>JASCZI010241685.1:161517-184431 GCA_036250425.1 Stylosanthes scabra
CGTCAGGAAAAATAAAAGAGGGTGGAAGACAAAAAGAGCCAAGTCTAAGGGATCAGACACATACATCTAATTTCTGCACATGATGCATTTCCAAAAATCTTAAAATATCATCCTTCTCAATTGGTAGTTCTTTTGTCCCATTTTGGGTGCTTGTGATTTTCTTGGAAATCCAAGGGACTGCACCATTGCCAAGTTGGCTAACTATCCATTGACTCTCCTCTTCTAAAATACCTCCATCCATGGGAGGAGCACCGGTACTCTCCTCAGATATCTAAAAACAAAAAACAACAAAAAGAAACAAAAATAAAAGCTTTATGATACATGAAAGCACCTTGGTGATTAGAAAATTTTCATCTAATTCCATTGAGATATCTAAAGACCTGCATTCTCTCAGGAATGTCTAGCTCCCTTATCTGGTCATCTTTCTCTGTCATATACTTCTCCGAAAGAACAATAGGCTCAAATTCATCCTCAAGTCTAGTTTCTCTATATTCACTCGATTCCAGTTTGTGCTTGCGATTCTGCAGCAATTCTTCCACATCACCAAATAACTCTTGTGCTTCTTGCAAAGCCGATGAAGAGACACCAGGGGCCTGCCTAGTTTTCTTTCTCTTGAGCTTCCTTCGTCTGCATCGTTTTTTCAACATATCATTAGAAAAATAATAGTCAAATAATAGTATCTTACATAGGCAAAGAATTAACTTGTTCAAAATACCTCACAGGAGCTCCATTCTCATCAACTTCCTCTTCATCCACAATAAAGTCTGCCATCTCATCATCTTCTCCAATGTCTGCATCCTCCTCCTCCTCCTCTCCTTGTTCCTCTTCTTCACCAATGTCCTCAATTGGAGCTCCTGCAACTCATGTTTAGGTGACATAACTGTGAATTCAGTTTACAAGTGTATATTTAAGCATGCAAATAGCTTTGCCAGATAAACGATGCACCAAATTGAATAGGCAGATTATGGGTGGGTTTGGTATTGAAAGGATGATATTAGCTAGGCACCGTTCTTGAAAACTCTCATGAGAGAATTCTCAGAGTTGTCATATGCTCACCAAAATTAAGAAATATCATTCTAATCTTCCATAAATTGGGGATGATATTATTTCTATTATAGCTGCTAACCATCAATAGCCATTTTAGTTTTTTCAAAACAACTTGACCAAACACCATTCTCATGTAACTTCCTGCTTATTGGGAGCAAGTTGCCACCTTATTTTACCAAACAGTAACATGAAATAGAAAACTATTATTTGGTAAACATTCAAACCCTCATCTTTCAAAACAATTTTCCACCAATCAACCAAATAGGGGTATTGTAAATTGGAAACCGAAGATATAAACGTACAGAATTAGGACGTACCTTCATCATCACCAAATAAACTGCGTTTAAGCTTCTCCTCAGCAGTACGCCCAACTTTACCTCTCCCATCAAACTCCTCCTCGTCAGATAGTCCAGTGGGTTCCTCCTCGGTATCCCTCCGACCTTTTTTCAGCCGTTTGAACTTTTTGCTCTCCTGAAGAAAATTGAAAATTATTGCCAACTTGTATATTATCAACTAGAGTTAATGATTGAGATTCTTAAATCATCCTCCTAATTCTCAAGTAAAAACTCATTTATATTTTTATTTCTGAAAAGTGAAAACATAAAGAGCATAAAATCCAAAATGGTCTTTATTTTCTTTTTAGAAATTAGGATGGTTTGGGATTTCCAATCATTTTTCTATCAACTATAAGCCAATATTTGGAATTTTATGCAAGTTCCCTGACCTTCCGTCGATGAATATTGATATTATTATCCTCCAACAACGCATAATCATCTTCATCAAGGACATACTCCTCCCTGGACAGTTGGGATAAATCATCAAAATTTAAAACAATTTAACATCACATATTTATTAATTCAAGCAAGAAATACAAAAGAAAACACAGTAATTTTCAAACAAATTTCTTCTTTCTGGATAGGGGGCACCCAAAATAAATAAATAACTCACTTCTTCTTCCTCTTTTTCTTCTTCTGTCGCTCATCATCACTTTCTGGCCTCTCTTCTTCATCTTGCTCATCTTCATCTTCAACATCATCCACTATAAATCCATCATTTTCATATTCATCCTGCCCTTCTGAATTGAGGAGGAAAAGCAGCAGTGTCAGTGCCAATACAAAGCATCATTTAAAGCATATGAAGGGATAATTTTATTCCCATGACTAGATAATAAGAAGCCATCTGAAAGATATATTCACATGACAAGCAAGGAGGAGCTATGCTATGTTGGCAACAATCACATTTCTGCCTATGAGGGATTAATCGAACAGTAAGGTACAACCATCATTTGAACCTCCAAACAAATTTTGTTAAAAAGAAAATCCAAAATAAACAAAAGATCAGTTTTTAAATGTGAGAATCCCCCCCCCCCCAAAAAAACCAAAGCATCCAGCAGAACATCTACCAAAGCTCGTATGAACATGGTCCACCACAATGAGTTAAATCCACAGGTATTGCTACTTGCTAGTGCGTCTTAAATAATACGTTAACAACAGATATAGAAGAGAAAAATGTAAAGCCAATCAGAATTCTATGCTTGTAATCACTCTAGACAGAGCAAATGTACTAATTGAGTCTGCTACATGGAAAAATCAGCAACAAAATATTCGATTATAAATTATACTTACACTTGAAACAACACAGTGGATACACTGAATACCCCCACCCCTTCAATATCCAGAGTGACAAATCTAATCTCATCCAACAAAAACCCAACACAGGCACAAACACATATTTTTCATTCTGTGTTACGAAAATACACCAAAATTGCAAATGCTTCTGGTCCCTAAACACAAGCCACCAAACTACTAAGGAAAACCTGTCTCCATTCACCACATGCAACAGTTCACACATGCATCGAACAGGGCTACATCATAAACCCTAATTTGAAGGCCGAAAGTCGAAACCCTAGAGTTCTTAACAAAAAACTAAACAACGACAACATCGCCGCCACCACCTCTATAAAAGTGATACCACCATGCCAAGAGAAGCACACAACAAAAAATTCAGCTCCCAAACAGCGCAAAGCCCAGAAATTCAAACCGAATCGAAGAAATTACCTTCTTCATCTTCCTCATCGTCATCGTCCACATCGCGACCTTCTTCCAAACCATCTCCATCGGCGGGGTCCCTCTCTTCCTCCTCGTACTCGACCTCATCTGCGCGCATCGAAGAGCCACCGCAAAAGGTGGAAAAACACAAGAAAAAAACCAATAATGTGAGGGTTTCAGAAGAATCCGAAGAAGAAATCGCAATATAAATTCTAAAAAATGATCTGATACTTATGTTGTTTGGGGAAAACATAAATTCTAGGGTTCACCTTCTTCGTCAGAGACGACGCCCTTGGCCATGATTTCGCGACCGAAGCGAAATGCAAACGGGTTGGCAAAAACGACAGAGAAGAGCGCGCAGAGAGACACGAAAGGGAAGACTAAAACGACAGAGGCTGTTGTCGAGAGAGAATCAAAAAGGAAAATGGAAATAGAGAATTTTATGACTTTCTAAGTGAAGAAATGAAAAGAGGGAGAAACAGAAGAAGAAGAAGCAGTGGGTTATATTTCTGCGTGTTGCTGAGTGCTTCTGGGTTTTACTCCCAAACCCAAACTACTAATCGGGTATTAGCCGCTCCGATCCGTTTTGCGATGGATTACCATTTTCCCTTACACGGTGACTAATCCTTTTTTTTTTTTGGGTGATATACACGGTGACTAATCCTAATTCCTAAGTATGTGGGCAAAAATGCATAACTATTATAAGGAAGGTTCTGAAAACCGGATCGGTCATCGAATCGCTCGGGCTAGAGGTTAGAGGTTTTATAGGTCCAACCGAAAATTCAACCGTTCTATAATAAAATAATATATATATATCAAAAATAAAAATAATGATAAAAAATAAAATTATCTCATAAAATTGTAACATACAGACGTACATTAAAATGTCTTCCAAATTTCAATTATCTCATAAAAATTAATGATATTATTTAATATTTATTATATGTTATAAAATAATTTAGTTTAACTTAAAATTTATTATGCAGGTATTTTCTTAAAAAATAAAAATAAAATAAGCATTAAAAAATCAAGCCTCATGATATAGAATAAAAACTCAATTATATGTTATGTATTTTTTTTGTCATTAGTTATGTTGAGGATAAAATTAAATCATTAGCTTGCCTCCCTTACCTCATGCCTCTCCACGAGACATGGATATACGCCGAGACAGCATACAATCTTCACCCTTTTCTGGAATACTTTTGAGTTCATGACGTACCCTTTTTTGGAGGCTATCGGGATGCTGCCTAGCTGGTTTCTCATGGCATATTTCTTCATCGCCTACTCGAGATCGTAAGGAGAAAAGAATGGCCTCATTTCTTCAGATTTCATGTTGTAATGGGAATGTTGTTGGAGATTGCACCGTAGGTTATAGGGACTGTGAGTCGCTGGATGCCGTTATCGGTCTACTGGGGTAAACTTGGAATGCATTTCTGGATTGGCGTGTCTTTCGCTTATCTCTTCACTGTCTTGGAATCGATAAGGTACGCTCTTGCGGGCGCCGACATCGCTGAGATCCGCCTCCATAACGGCCGACCTGCCACTCTTGCTCCTCAAAAGTTTCAACTTTCAATGCAACCACTCTTCTTCTTCTTCTTCTTGTCGCCAGAGGTCGCGTCCTTCGGGATCTTCTTCTCCACCTTGGTTTTCTTCTACGCCGGTTTCTTTCTGTGCTCCGCGCATATGCTTGTGTCGTCTCGTCCCTATTGGTTTTCAGATCTGAAGGTGAGCTCTCTCTTTTTCAGATCTGAGTCATGGCTGGACGTCAATGTCGCAACGGTCCTTTCTACCTGGGTCTCTACGTCTGCCAGAGCCTCACCGCCGACTACTCCTCCTTCGTCTGCATCTGTGAAGCCGTCTCACCGTCCTTTCTCTGTCTCTAATTTGTTGCTTGTTAAGATCTCGTCATCATATCGCTCAACCTCGTCGTCGATGCCATCATCAGAGCCATAACCTCGAAGATGTTGCTATCCCAACTGCAGATCTGGAGCAGGGAACCATGATTCCCGTCGATCTGGTTCGATCGGGTAGATATTGTTATGCCGCCTTCGATCTCCAACTGTTCTAGTTGCGATCATTTTGCAACCTCCGCCTCACCTCTTCCACCATAGGTAAGTTAGGGTAAGGTAAGGTAGTAATTTAATCAAGTCTTCTAATTTTAATTTCAATTTTTAGATCTAATTAATTTGAAGATTATTTGTTTATATTTAAATTTTTATGATTCTGGCTTCTATACGATATTCTGTTGTTTTTTTTGTGTTTGTTGAGTTTGAATGCAGATGAATGTTGCAGCAGAATCTCGGCATTTATCAATAAGTTTTTGAAAACTCCCACATCTCAATTTCGAGAATTTTTTGTGAGATTATAATTATTGAAAAAAATTAGTTACGTTATGTTAGGCAACCAACTTGCAAAGTGTGATGGGCTAATCTATGGGCTTAGGTCGGAACGAGTCTTATGGCTTCTATGCCTTATACAACATCTAGTTTTTGAAATTAAAAGGAATCACAATCCAAAAAAACAATTAAAGAAATCACATTCAATATGAAAAAACCTGAATTCCAAAAATTAAAAAAAAAAGAAGAAAAACCTAACCCTAAAATAACACTCCACTATGAAAGTAGCACCATCCATAAGGTATCACAGTTCACCGCGGCTCCACTTTTTCTATGGAGCATCACTCTCCTCTTTTAAGCTGTGTTTGTCTTTCTAACTTCTTCTCAAAACCTTTTTCTTTAAGTATTTCTTCTTCTTCTTCTTCTCAAAACCTCCGATGGTGGAAACGGACGACAGTGACAGATGAAATAGGTGAAGACGCAGGACGAACTGGCGGCTGATGCCGGTTTCACAGATGGCGTTGGAGGCTACGATGATGAGACACTGTGGGCGACGGTGACAAGGGTAGGGCGACGACTATGGTTGGAGATGCTTTGACATGTTTCCTTTGGCTTTGAGACAGAGGATATCCGAAGATGGATAACACTTACTTAACAGTGATGCACTTTCCCCCCCTTCCCCCCCAAAATATGGTATTTTCAAAACCGGTCGAATTCCGATTCAGTCTAACTGTCTGATTTTATGTCGGTTCAACGGTTTGAAAACGGTTTTGAGTTTTGTGGTTTTGGACAGGAATTCGGGATGAACTTTGTGCCGGTCGACGGTTCAGCTGGTCGAACCGGTCGGTCCGATCTAGTTTTCAGAACTATGATTATAAGAACAACTGAGTAATTAAACATTAAACATAGAAATATAGATCAACTTTTTTCAATTTTAAAAAAAAACAAAGAATTTAACTAAAGTTTTGAATTGACAAACAATATTTACATAACTATTTTAAAAAAAATTAAAATATTACAAAATAGCATATATACACTAAAACTAACAAGTTAATGAAATTATTCACCATTTATTTATATATAAACAACATATGTTGCTTATTTGCAATATATTGTTGTATTATAATATATATTCTGTTTCAGTGGTTAATTTATAGTCAATTTTTTTAAGTAATCAATAATTTTTTAACAATAATCAAACAACAAAAGTAAGCCTAGTTTAAAGAAAATTTATTATCTAAAAAAAGGAAATCGATCATTAAAAAAACTGATCATCAAAAATTGAAAAAATGATCATTCAAAAAGTGGAAACCAAATCATAAAAAATTATCACAAATAGATCATCAGTAATTCCCTCTCTTTTCCGGACTCAACACACACTCATAACACCTAATCTCTCGCTCAACTCTTCGCTCATCGTTCGTTGCCTCATTCTCCAATAACTCTCTCTTAGGTCAGAATCATCTCACATTGTTCTCTCTCTCTTTTTCATTTCACATCGTTGTCCGTCTCGTCACTCTCCAGTAGCGGCCTCCCATTCCGTCAAGCACAGAAAAAAGCAGAACTCTTCTCTCACTTGACAACTCCTCTATGGCAACGTCAAATCATGCCAAGCCTCTTCCTCTTGGGACATCAAAGCAATCCAGCTCTCCGCCTACTCCGCGATGACTCATGTTCTCTCTTCCTTTTGTGCCTTGCTTCAAGGTAGTAGCTAGGGATGGTAACGAAGATCCATTGGACGGGGACTCCTCCCTCATTACCTGTCCTCATTTATTATTTTGCCCCTTGTCCTCGCCTTATCTCATTGCGGGTCCCCTTTTAAATATCCCGTGGAGAAGGCGGATATCCATAGGTATCAAAGTTTAACAAATTATTTTATAAATACAGCACAATTAATTATAACAATTCAACATAATCCAGTATAAACTATTCAACACCACCAAATTCAACATAATAACTATTAAAACATGCAAAAACAACATAAATTTTAACATAATCTATCATAAATTCAACACATATACATAGGAATTTTTTGTAAATTTATTCTAGTGGGGATTTAGCGGGTCTCCAATAAGCTCTCTGTTGTTTTTTTTTTCCGGATCCCTACGGAGATGGGTAAAATTGTCATCCCTAGCAGCAGCGTCATTGCTTGCGACTCCGGAAGTTAATAAAGGTCGTGCTCTTGGTGCTGGTCGAAAGCGTTGTCGGAGCCGATGGCACCGTGTTCTTGGTAGACAAAGGAAAAAAAAAAGAAGAATGAGAAGGATAGTATTCTTTTGGTCATAAAGATTTTGGGTGAAAATCGAATTGGTCATAAAGATATCATTTGTATTTAAAATGATTCTTTTAGACTATTTTTTCTTCACAATGCCATGTTCTCCGCCAAACCCTCTATCTTTCTCAAACCCACCACCGACACACCACCAGCACCACTGCCTTCGCCAAATTCTCCAACAACGGATCACCAAATTGGCAAATTCATTACCTTTTTTTTACAAAAAGTGTAGTCTTTTTCATTAAAGGAAACAAATTTATCCAAAAACCTAATTGATCCCGGAGCAATATAGACTAAAAAAATTATATTAAAATTGAGTATATGGGTTTATGTATATGCTTAAGTGTAGTCAATATAACTTTTTGAAATTTTTATTGTTATAATTAATTGTGTTTGGAATTTTAAATATTTAAAAAATTAAGCAAAACAATTAGGGAGCTCTTTTGTTGATATAGCATATATATAAAAGTTCACAAATGCTATTTGCACAGTAAAGACACTAAATAAGTCATCAAATATTTGTGTATAAATACATGTATTTTAAAATTATTTTCAATGTGTATTTTATATTTTAACATATATTTTATACTAATGACTAATTTTTTGCACCTAAGATAACCTTAATAAGTTTAAGAATTATGTGCTTAGGTAATGTCATTAATTTTTTTTTAAAATTCTTTTATTATCATAATTAATTGTGTTTAAAATTTTAAATTTAAATATAATATATTTAAAAGTTTGTTAATTTTTTTAAAATTAAAGCAAGTTAGCAATTTGATTGTTAGGGAATTCTAAGAGGAAATATATGTGTCTGATCATATAAAAGAAAGATCACATATTTTCGAGTTAAGCTCGATAAATAGAATAGTTAATTAAGGAGAACCAAAGGTTGACAGTGAGATATGCAACAAAGAGCGATGGAAACTTTCAACATGAGACGGGCGGCATTGGCTAAGGCTTGAATGATGTGTGGCGACAGTGACTAAGAAGTTGGTTGATGGTGACTGTGTTTGCGAGTTCGAAGGTGACTAAGGGGCTATAGTGTTTGGAGAAAAGAAAGTACTTCTCTAGTTATGACTTATGAATTTCGGTCTTTCTTTCATCATGGGGCTAGGGTTTAAATGGTTGGTTAAAATTGATCTTTCTTTCCTTATTGACGACTAGGGTGTCAATGGGGTGTGACGGAAGAGGGATGCCTTCCTACTCCCTGTTCCTCTCCCTAAAATCTCTCATCATTCTTCACGGATTTCTCATTCCACATCTCCTTTTTTATATTTTTAACAGAAATTTCAATAAAAATTGAAAATATAGTAAAAGAAATACGAATATAGTGAAACATTATTTAAATACGTTTAGTCTAAAAACATTAATTATTTAAATTTGAACATCATATCCAAAAAAATAAAATGATACAACATAATGAGATATGAGATGATTAAAAAATCTATAATATAAATTAATCAATAAGAATATTTTTGGCTTTAAATCATTGGGAGATTTTGGGGTGGGTCAGGGATCCCTGTTCGGGTCCCGCGTTTGCCACGGGAATTTTGCCCATATTCGCATCCTCATGGGAAAATTTCCCGCGTTCGGGTCTCCATTTGGAGCAATAATCGCGGGAATCTCCGTTTTCATGAGGAGTTTTGACACTTTTAAAAACGACGTTTAAATTTTTTTTATACTTAAAAAGGGGCCAACTTGATAAAACTGGCGCTGGTTCTTCGTATGGTTCATTGGTTAAGCATTAGTTCAAACACATCTTTTAGCAGTCCACTGCTAATAGGTTTGTTTATAAAACCGAATTGAATAGATAACTGGTTTTCAGTTAATTTGGTTGAATAGATGGGTTTAGTTCAATTTTTCAAACGATAATATCATTTCTATTATTTTAATGAGCTTAATTTTGATGCGAGTTGTGATAGAGAGACCTAAAACTTAAGCCTAATATCTAAAAGGACAAAAAATTTAATCATAAATGTTATTTTTAAAAAATATTAAAAATGTAAAACTTTCTCTAAATAGAATTAGATTTATAATTAGGCTTAAGTTTTAGGTCTCTCAATCATTTTTTTTTAATGCACTGACGGTATAAAGAATTTTACACAATTATTTAATTAAATTTATGTATTTACACGATTTTAGAAATAATAAATTTAAAAATTAATTGTTTTTTATGATGTTGTAACGCCTAATTGCATGTATGTGAATGGGTTATTAATTAGGTGTCACCGTATAAAATCGTAAAATAACTAAATAAGAGATCAAGTTTGAGTTTTTGACATATAACTCAGTGCATTGTTTTCTACTCAAAAGGATATAACACATGACACATGCATTCCTATCATTGTGGCTTTAAATGAACTTGATTTTTGTGTAATTTTGTCTTTAAAGTTTAAACAACACATAAAATCAAAATCAATTTTCAACGAAAGTATTATGTGATCTTTCTGAATATCCTTGTGATCATTCCAGAAAAGTAAATTCACGAAGCTCACCCATCTGCAGATTGTGAAAGCAACAATGATTACGCTTCACTCCATCCATTTCATGAAAAATATCCTACCATAAAAAAAATAAAATAAAATATCTCACACACACTACTCCAATCACATAATATCAAATCTCACAGAACCAGAAGTTTTTCTGAGCCGTTGGCTGTCTCATTCATCTCAATTTGCATTCTCAATACTTTTTTTTTTTCAATTAAAAAATATCTCTCGTTTCAGAATCAAGATTCAAACAAACTCCACTTTCACTCTTTTCCTCTCAACTCATTCTTCTTCTTAAAAAACAAATATATATATTTATATTATGTTCTTTTGAGAAGGCTTGCGGTGGTTGAAGAAAAGGTGAATTGAATTAGGCTCCCTTTCTCCTTTTCTTTTTATCTGGTAAATTTCATCAACCCATTTTCATTGAATTTTGCTGAATTTAGTTTCTCTGTCGGTGATGCTTCAATTTTATAGAATTTATCCAAGATCCATTGTTTATTTGCTTAGATGAGCTTAGTATACAGGAGACTGAAACTTTGAGGGTTCCATGCATTTTGTATTTCTCTGAGCTTTTGTCTAAAGTTCTTTAAAGATAATAACACCTTTGTTTTATTGGGCCAGATTTTGGGTATTTGCTAGTTTGTTAAATACATTTGAGAAGATATGGTGACTACTGGATTGCATTCTGGAAGCAAATCAGTGAAGATAACATTCCAGTTACCTTATTTCACCCATTGGGGTCAGAGTTTACTGGTATGTGGCTCTGTACCGGTGCTCGGTTCGTGGAATGTGAAGAAGGGTGTGTTGCTCACCCCCATTCATCAAGGGGCTGAGCTCATCTGGAGTGGCAGCATCACAGTGCCAAAAGGGTTCCAATGCCAGTACCAATATTATGTGGTAGATGATAACAGAAATGTTCTCCGGTCGGAGATGGGGAAGAGGCGCGAATTGGTGCTCCCCGAAGGCATACAGAGTGGCCAGGAGATCGAGTTTCGTGATCTTTGGCAGGTGCTACCCCTCTTCTTTCTACATGTTTGTTGTTTTTAAGGAATGCTTTATTAGTGAATGTAGAATCAGAATCTTTTTTTAGTAAGTTTTGAGGCCTTTAGTCATGTAAAAAGAGCAAAGATTCTGTGACTTTGGTTGGAAAGGAATTCCGGAATTTTTAATGATTCCTTTTCAACTTTTCTTTCTTTTGAGATAAGATTATTCTTTTGGGCTGTTTGATGGGTTTTCTTTTGCTGATGGTATCTTCTTTTGTATATTCTCTTCTATTATAATAAAATTTCTTTTTTCCAAAAAGAGGAATGTAGAGCCATCTAGTAGACCTTTTCAGTATTGTACTTTATTTGACAATTCAAATAATGAAAGAAAATACCCTACTAAAAATGTGGTGCTTAAGCCATAATCAGCATATTGTGCAGATTCTGTAATTTAAGCTGGTATTTCTTGGTCACTTGGGCTGAGTGAATTGTAGATGCTAGTACCTAATCCATGATCTTGTGCTAGTGACAGTTTGTGTTGAGGTGACTGTATACATTTTCTTTGAAAAGATATGTGGTAATTCAATAGGTGATTATTCAATTCTAGTCTTCTGAGTTTTGTGGAGGGTGTATTTAGCACATATTACTTTTTGAGGTGTCAATTTGCTGAAAATTATATGGTTTCTGTTACAAGGCTAAAATATTTACATTTTATTTGGGGTGTTCTTTGTACTGTGTATATAATATAACACATTCGAATGCTTTTACACACCAAATATATGGTCTGTGAAGTTGCTTTGCAGATCCATGGTCTTTTGTCTGAGTCATTTTGCTCAGTTTCACCACAACACTTCAAATGGTGTAGACTTAGCCTTCTTTTTGTCCTCCATGTGGAAGCTACTCCTTGAAACTTTTTATTTAAAAAAAAAATTACTTCTAGAAGTTGAATGTAAATCTCTTCCCTGGTAATAGATTTTAGTTAAGATAAAAGCCTTAATTTCTATAAATGTCTTGTTAAGTTCTTTTTCTTGTATTTTCATTAATCACAGACTGGCTCAGATGGTATCCCTTTCCGAAGTGCTTTTAGAGATGTTATTTTCCGGCAAAGCTGGGATCCGAGCACAGAGGCAGCCGCCATAGAAGGCAGCAATAGTAAATTTGAGCTGGAAGGTAGCTTTTTTTCCACTCCATCTTTTTTGAGCTTAGGCTTTTTTTGTGTGTGTAAAGTGTGTGTTTGTTATTCTGCTGATAACTCATAAATTTTGACTTTTGATGATTAGCGGAATCCATTGTCGTTCTGTTCAGGATCAACTGCCCAAGCATTGAGAAAGACACATCAGTGAGATCTTTTTTATACCTAAATGACTGATGTTCTTTATCTGCATGGACTCCAAATTCATAATCTTTTGGTTCTGCACATATTCATACTCTAAGAATGTTTGTTTAAAAGATTGGCACTTCTGATTAATTAGTGACCTCTCTTGAAATTTTGTAGATATGTGTGATTGGAAGCCATGAAAAGTTAGGGATGTGGAAGCCTGAAAATGGATTAAAACTCAGATATTGTGGCAAATCTGTCTGGCAAGCTGAATGTCTGATGAAAAGGAGTGATTTTCCAATAAGATATCCAATTTGAACATTTCATTATTTACCATACGATGAAAATATGGCATTATTGTTTACACAAATTGCTACTATTATTCTCATCCTACCTTACATTCTTCCTTAGCCATAGTTCCACATATAGATATTGCAAATATGGTGGGGCTGGGAATGTTTCTATAGAGAATGGCCCGAATCGTGAAGCCTCCATTAGCCTCTCAAGGAGTGAAGCAAAATATATATATCTTTCAGATAGCATGATGCGAGTAAGTTGGTTACATTAAATCAAGGTTAAATATGTTGAGATCTCACACATATCTGGATTTGTATAATTTTTTAATTTGTTCTTCTTTTTTGTTTCACTATATTCTTATATAATTATATATATTTTTTTTCTGCCACCAGGAAACCCCTTGGCGTGGTGCTGGTGTGGCGATCCCTATGTTTTCTATTAGGTCAGAATGTGATCTCGGAGTTGGAGAGTTTCTTGACCTTAAATTACTAGTAGATTGGGCTGTAGCATCTGGATTTCATTTAGTTCAACTTTTACCTATCAATGACACATCAGTTAACATGATGTGGTGGGATTCTTATCCATACAGGTATAACATAACATTATGTTCGAATCATAGTAGAGGTTAAACATGGATACCTTGCATATAACACAGTATATCTGCAATTATAAAAGCATAGATTGTTTACTTTGCCTTAGGTTGGAAAATTTGGCAAAAAGAAAAGTGGAAACTTAATGTAGGGAATGAAAATTTTCAAGTTTTGCTTTAAGTTGCTAATTTGCATCTTTGATCTGCATAAAACTTTGAAGTGGTATGTGCTTGATTTCCCAATTGATATATTCTGTCTGATTTTAAATTTATATAGTAGTATACAAACCACATGCATCAAATTAAAGTGAAAAAAATTTTTTTTTTTATTAATTGTTGATCCAGATAATTCATATACTTAATGGTAGAGACTGAATGTTGTGATCTCAAAATGTGCTTGTTTTTCAGTTCATTATCAGTATTTGCATTGCATCCATTGTACCTGCGAGTACAGGCACTTTCTAAGAACATACCTAAGGAGATCAAGGTTATTTTTTGGAATTCTGCTCTCTATTGAATAGTAGTGAACTAGTGATAACTGATAACAACTAGAAAATACTGATAATAGGAATGCTTCGTTTTTTCTATTAAACAGGAAGAGATTGAAAAGGCAAAACAACAATTGGATTTGAAGGTAATGCTATAATATATTTAATTATTTCAATATATCTTGCTCTTGACATAGCCATTGAAATAGTTTACTGTGTGACAGTAAAAACAATTCATTTCCCCACCTCACCACTTCCTTCTTTTAAATTGGTGTTCTTTTATATAAAACTTCATGCATCCGTGTGTGTGTATATTATAGAATTGACGGTAATGCTGCGTGTACCACTGTACACCTCCATACATCCCATTTACAACACGGAAAATGTAAACATCAGTTGAGAAAAATTAACAAAACACATGAATACAACATACGATAGCATAGAAACAGTTACGTATAACACAAAAATATTGAACTTCAACACAGAAATCAGAATAGAAGAAGACAAGGGGTGTATGGAGGTGCACGGTGGTATACGTAGATTAATTTTTTCTCTAAATACGTTTGTGCTGCCTTTTACAATTTTGTTTTTGGCTTTTTGCAACCATATTGTTGAATGACAGTTTTCTTGAGGTTGATTAAACATTATGTGTCTCTGCAGGATGTTGATTATGAGGCTACAATGGCTGCTAAACTCTCCATTGCCAAGAAAATTTTCAACCTAGAGAAAGATGCGATACTTAACTCGGATTCCTTTAAGGAGTTTTTCGCTGAGAACGAGGTCTTACCACTGCATAATACTACTGCTTGATATGTTTGCAGAAAGAGCTTTGATCTGTCTTATCTTTTTGTTTCTTTTACCATTTTTTCCCTCCTTCACAGTGAACTTCCCATGATTGAGTATTTATTTATTTATGTTCTATTGTTCTTGGTAATAGGGTTGGTTGAAACCCTATGCTGCCTTCTGTTTCCTGCGGGACTTTTTTGAGACATCAGATCGCACTCAATGGGGTCGTTTTGCTCATTATTCAGAAGATAAGGTACATTATCTTCTTCTTTTTTTAATTTAAATTCCCACCTTAAGACTAACATAATTATAATCATGATTAATCTAGTTGCAAGAAAAATATAGGTGAATATTCTTTCATTGACTCCTATCCCTTAACCTGGTATCATACTTTTGTAGCTTGCGAAACTTGTATCAAAGGAAAGCTTGCATTATGAGATAATTTGCTTCCACTACTATATTCAATACCATCTACACTTACAAGTAAGTTCAATCAAGCCTGTCATTGAAGTTGTTCTTCATAGCTATCGAAGCACTTTGCAAAAAGAATCTAACTCATTCCAACAGTTATCAGAAGCTGCAGAATATGCAAGAAAGAAGAGAGTGGTTCTAAAGGGAGATCTTCCTATTGGAGTTGATAGGAACAGTGTCGATACCTGGGTTTATCCAAATCTTTTCCGAATGAATACTTCCACAGGAGCACCTCCAGATTATTTTGACAAGAATGGCCAGAATTGGGGCTTTCCTACTTATAATTGGGAAGAAATGTCAAAAGACAACTATGGTTGGTGGCGAGCCCGCTTGACACAGGTCTTGGATTTGAGTTCTTGTTCCTATTGTTAACATGAGATTAATCTCTGCAACTTAAGTGTTGAATTTGAAAATTAATTTTGCTTATATCTTTGACAGATGGCAAAATATTTTACGGCTTATAGGATTGACCACATATTGGGATTCTTCCGAATCTGGGAGCTTCCGGATCATGCTGCCACTGGTCTAGTTGGAAAATTCCGACCATCTATTCCTCTAAGTCAGGTATACTTATGCTCTTATATATTGTGGTCAACACCTGCTGAAGAGCTCTAACTGTTGAACGATTTACTTTCTCAGTTTAGTCAAATTATCATCTTTATTACATATATTTTAGGAGGAACTTGAAAGGGAGGGCATATGGGACTTCAATCGCCTGAGTCGTCCATATATTAGGCAGGGACTCTTGCAGGTTGGTAGGCTACCTTGTACTCTAATTTTCATTATGTGAAAATGGTTTACCTTATGGGTGCTGTCTGTTTTTCTGTTATAGGCCTAGTAAATTTGCTTCTTGTGGCAAGTTGTACTATAATGTTTTCATTTTCTTATTCAGCAAAAATTCGGAGCTGCTTGGACATTTGTTGCAACAACTTTTCTGAATGAATATGAGAAGAACTGCTATGAGGTAATAATAATTTTCTGTTCCTTTGTGCGTGACCAGCTCTCCTCATAGATGAATTTGTTAGGAAATTATATTAAAATTGCATGTACCTATGAAAGCAAGTGCAGCTGTGGGCAATGAATTGGTTAGTTATTAATGTGGCTAGAGGGATGTGTAGTAAATTTAACTCACAGGATTTGACGGCGTCAATTAGAGAGGTTTAGATATTTTATCATCTGTTGTTTAGAAATATGAAAAGGATCCTTTCGAGGATTAAATTCTTTCTCAATTGAGTCAATTCTGGTGTGAGCATTTTTTTATGCCAGAGTGTTGAAAATCTTGCCCAAAAAGTGTTTACTATTTTATTTATAAATGATTTTAGTTCAAGGAGGATTGCAACACAGAGAAAAAAGTTGTTTCCAAGCTAAAAACTTGTGCTGAAAGTTCCCTCTTGCTGGAGAGTGAAGACAAACTGCGGCGCAGCCTCTTTGATCTTTTACAGGTAGCAATGGCATCAACAAATTTTCTTTTCTTCCATAATTCATCTCTCTCTCTCTCTCTCTCTCATAGATATTTACATTTAAATTTAACACTACTCAATTTTGGATATAAATATAATTTTGATTAATTGATGACAAAAAGGAATTTACATGATTGGTGAACTGTGTATGGTTTTGTTGTTTTAAGTACCTATTCAAATTCCACTGCAAGCAAAAACCTTACTATTTACTAGAATGACGTGGCTCTCCCTTTTAACTATTTTGAAAAGTTTTACATTCCAAACAGATCAAAGTATTCAATGTTTAACATGGCTTTTTCTGTAAATACATACATTATGAATTTTTTTTTCTGTTTTATGATCTCTTTCTTCTTGGTGTTACACTTAAAAAAAGTCCTATATTATGTTCTGACCTTTCGGCTTGCAGAATATAGTTCTTATCCAAGATCCAGAGGATCCAAGAAAATTTTATCCTCGTTTCAACCTTGAAGATACTTCAAGCTTCCAGGATTTGGATGATAAAAGGTACCTCAGTTATCTCTGTCATTTCATGTATATAGTCCGATGAGGTTGTTGCTATTACTATTGAGCTCATTTAAAAAAAAAAAAACTAAAATTATTATTTTAAAGCATATTTGACACTGAAATAGAATTATAGAACTGTTATTCAGTTTCTAATATAAAAATTCCTTCTGCAATCTGACTTAATATCATTTCACAAAGGCCCTTACTGCTCACTATGTAATACAGCAAGAATGTCCTCAAAAGATTATACTACGACTACTATTTCCATCGTCAAGAGACTCTTTGGAGGGAAAATGCGTTGAAGACGCTACCCGTCCTTCTGAACTCATCAGACATGCTGGCATGTGGGGAAGATTTGGGTCTCATTCCTTCTTGTGTCCATCCTGTATGCTTATTATGCTTTTTCATTTTCTCTCTCTCTCTCATATATATATATACTAACTTAAGCAAAAGATATTAAAGAGGTTGTATCTAATTTTGTTGCTGTAGGTTATGCAAGAACTGGGATTGGTTGGGTTGCGGATTCAGCGCATGCCCAACGAACCTGGTCTGGAGTTTGGTATTCCTTCCCAGTACAGCTACATGACGGTAATGTTTCTTCAATACTGACCCTTTTTTATTTTTGTTGCCCATTCTTGTTGAATATTCGTATTGCAAAGATTTTGATGTTGCTGTTTTCACATCTTCATGGCTCTGCATTTGTTTAGATGCCTTAAACTCATGTTATCTGTTCAGAACGTTAAATGTGTTCCTTTGTGAGCTTTATTTGTGGTTCAGAATGCTGGTGTTTTATTTCAAGAACTGATATAGTTTTTTAAACTGGAGCAAAAAGTTCATTTGATTCTGAGTTATGGAAATGTGCAGGTATGTGCCCCTTCTTGTCACGACTGCTCCACCTTGCGAGCGTGGTGGGAAGAAGACGAAGATAGAAGACTGCGCTATTTCAAGAATGTAGTGGAGTCTGACGAGTTGCCACCGGATCGATGCACTCCAGAAGTTGCACATTTTGTTATAAGGCAACATGTTGAAGCACCATCAATGTTGGCAATTTTCCCTCTCCAGGACTTGCTAGCATTGAAAGAAGAATATACTGCACGTCCCGCGGCAGAGGAGACAATCAACGACCCCACAAATCCGAAGCATTATTGGAGATACCGTATGTCTTAAGCTTTCTCTTAATTCTAACTCTTATGCAAAATAATCTGGGATTATCAAACTGGTTTTTTGGAATACTATGATCTAATTGTGCTTGGAAAACCTTTGTCAGGTGTACATGTCACTCTTGAATCTTTGAACAAGGATACAGAGCTCAAAACCATCATCAAAGATCTCGTACGCTGGGGCGGAAGATCGTTCCCCCCGGATGAAACTGAAGAATCATCATCGGCATCGGGAGCCAACTCCAACAAGGAGCGGCTTGCCAGTGCCCTGGAAAAGATCAGTATATAGAAGAGAGTTTCACAAAAGGGTGTTAATTTGGTTGTCAGCTTATGTTGTGTATTCTACGTCCCAATTTTAAACTCATAATGTTACATAAACTGCATCAATGAAGAAAGCCATAAGGATCCATTCACATGTTACCGTGGTTCCCTTTGTTTCCACTAGTATGCTTTCTTTTTAAAGAAAATAGTAATAAATAAGTCTAAACGTATGTGCTCATTAATTGTAGGCGTAGCTATCAATTATCATAAAAATATTTTCAAGAATTTTGGCATTTCTGCAGGGAAAAAAAATCCAACGACGAAACACCTTGCTGAGTTATGGACTTATGGGTATGTTTAAAGATCTGGGAGCGTTTCATGTCCTCGTAATAGGGTGTTTTTATATTTTTTACCGTTAATCTTATATATATATATATATATATATACATATCAAACTATATATATATCAAACTGCCAAAAACACAAATATGGAATATTTGAAATGCTCCCTAAAGATTTATCAAGGAATATGTTTAGAGAAATGATATAATATTGAATATTTTGTGATAATTTATGAACCTTGTACTTTGTACATGGTGATATACATGAAACAAAAGCAAAATCATTAAATAAACAGTTAATAATTAAAAACTCTAGTCCGTTCAAAATAAAAAATACAAAATAAGACACTCTAGTCTATGAGTGGGTTTGGTAAAGTTTTTACTAGCTTATAAAAGTTGTCTTTTAAAAGATAGCTTTTTAAAAGTCGTAGCATGTGTGTTTGGTTAAATCAAATAAAAATAGTCTTTTAATAAGTACAAGCAACAATAATTATGTTTGGTAAATGACTTAAAAAATTTAAAATGATTATAATAGATATAAATGTAATAATTAATGTGGATATTTATTAATAGATAATATTATTTTAGACTTTTCAATTTTGATAAATATAAGCCATCTTTGAAAAGCTTCTCTTTAGGTGTTTTCAAAAGCATCCCATCTCTTAAAAGCTGCAAGCATAAGCACATTGTCTTTTTGATTTACCAAACACAAAATAAAGTACTTGTGTTTTTGATAAGCTCAAGCACCCCTCCGAAAAGCTTTACCAAATCTGCGTATATTAGAATGTTTCTTATCAAAATAAAGGAACTAACACAAAATAAAGTGGCTTACATATTTTCAATGTAATAAAAAATAATAATTGTGCAATCATATGTGATATGTCATACTACTAATTGTTTACACATTTTCAGTATAGTTAATGGACTAGGAAAAAAAATATATTATAATTGAGACTCCAGCAACCCAAACCTTATATAGTTATAAAATGAACTTATGACAAGTCATCGAAATAAAAAAAATGAACTTATGAAAAAAGTTGAGATTTTATTAATGTTAACAAAATTGAGGGAAAAAAAAAACTACCACTATCTACTAATATTCAAAACCGTGACAAATCCACTTAGAAAAAAAAAGCGCTTTGGTTAGACATAACTGTGATATAGTTAATTATTTGGGGTTAGGTTAGGGTAGTATAGGGGGTAGTTTGATTTTTTTTTTTTTTTTTGTAGTTTTTTAGTTTGACCTAGTTTTGTTTATTAGAGTTTTTTTTTTTTTTTCAATATGAGAAAATATAGGAAGCATATGACTTAAAGAGCCAATGAGATCGGAGTCCAAGCGCCACTGCCACCCACGCTGCTGTCGCCGCCGCCTCCTCCTCCTCCTCTGTTAAGGACCCAATCATGATGAAGATGTCTTCCTCGATTTCATTTCTTGAAAGAGCTATCCAAAACTTCCTCTTCTCCGACGAGTATTGTCCCTCCCTCGTCCCCACCATCCCCCTCATTCTCATCGACTTCAATTCCCTCCCTCGCTCTTCGCACCTCCACTCTTTCGCCATTCTCGTCCCTCGAAGCTCCACCAATAACCGCCGGCGTCGTCTTTTCCTTTGCCTCAGGTTCGATGGCTTCTGCACCGTCTCCGCTTCAGCTACCGCGGTGTCGTGCTTCTCCTCCTCGTCCTTCTCTTCTTCGGCCTCATGCTCGTTATTGTTGTTGTTGTTGCTGATGTTGTTACGAAGTGGAGAAGGATTGTGGTTGTGGCTGTGGTGGTTGGAAGGGGGAACGGCGTTGGTCCTTGGTGGTCGCGATCCGAGATGCGGTGGGCGATAGTCAGAGTCATAGTCGTGATAACTATTTTAGTTTCGAATGATAACTGTTTTTAGTTTTGAATGATAATTTTTTATAATTTTGGATGATAACTTCTAATTGGACTTATTGCCTCCATAATATTGATCGATTTCGTAGCACTGTTATATAAATATAATTAGTTTGGTTTTTTGTGAGTAAATTTGTGAGCATTTTAAATATTCGTGAGTACAAATTAAATAGTAGTTTATTTGGTAAAAGAATTATCTAAACTAATTTATGAACAAATTTATTTTTATCTTTATTTATTTATTATTTTTGATATTATTATAATTTTTAAAAATAAATAGCAATAAATAAACATATCAATAAATCCGTTCAACGGAAGTGGGGTAAATTCTAGTTAGCTTCATGTGAATTATTATGGAAAAGTGTAGGTAACCAATATTTTTTTAATCAATAAATTAATTAAAAAAATTAAAACATTCGTAACCATGCTTATAAAACGTCCACAATGAAAGCCAAAAAACATCTGAAACCTAAAATAATAACAATTAGCAAAAGTTGTATTTTTACATTCGAAACCTAAATAAATAGAACATCAAATATTGTTATTCATCTTTTATAGATTAGGCTTCTTCTTATTTTATTAGATTTTATCCCTTGTTAGTTACTATTGAAAAAAAAAAATTGTTGCTCCCTAACCCATATTCTGCATAGTTACGTTGAAAAATGATGTGGCCACGGTGTTTCTGAATCCAACTAGCATTCATTTTGGATATTAGCAAACTCTAAACCCATTTACATTGCTTGAAATAGATCAGATGTAAAGTCTTATTAAACATACAAGAATTATAAAAGGCAATGTGCATTGTGCAACAATAATGTAGATAAGCAACATCAAGTAGTCTCTTTAGAAAGAGTACGTAGTAAACATAATAAATACATCCCATTACAATTTGAATCACCAAATAAAATAAATTTTACATATAATCACATGTTAAAGAAAAAATAAAAATCACTTAGATAATGTACAACTCATATTTTGACAAAGAAGGAGAGAAATTTGAGAACTGATGAATGAAAAAGAAAAAAAAGAAAGAAAGAAAGAAAAAAAAAGGTTTGCAGAATGGAATGGATGGCATGAAATTAATTAGCAACTGACCAATCCCTATTCCATCCCTTTTGCCATGTTAGAAGTCCATCTCTTTTTATATCTACAACCCTAATAAACCCTAATATATATAAATTCTTCTCAACATTAGTGTACAATTACAAAGCGACAGTGATTGATTGCTTTAATTTTGTTTTAATTTGTTTCCTCCATCTCCACATGATTAGTTAAACTTGCTTGCTGTTTCCAAACATTCCACACAAAACCTTATCAAAAGTGTCCACAAAAGATTCCCATTCACCTTTCCTCATGTCTCCAAAGGAAATCCCATCCCTGATAATGTCGCAGCCACTCCCTTCTTCATCGTTAATATTATTCTCATTCTCATTCTGTTCCAATAACCTGCTGATATTTACGGGAACACTGTCGTCAAGAGGGACACTCGCCTTAACCTGTGAACAAATCGTTTCTAACTCGCTCGGCGATTCTTTTCCGCCGCAGAACTCCCTCGTCATCAGTAACCCTATGTCAGTCAGGCAAAGCCCTGCAGCTGCAGCATGCTTCAAGAAGATCGTGCAAACAACAAGAACCCTAATTGAGGATTCCCTCAATAAAGGAAGCTCCGATCTCAGAATCTGAGCGTCCTTAAACGGATCCAGCTTCGAGATGTAATCAAGCTCTGAGTTCGAGAATGGTGTAGAAGCCTGTGGCCAGTGAAGCCACTCGAAGTACGGATCGTCGAGCCACTCAGGGAGGCAGAAGCCATGGTCGATGGGAACAAGATGAGCAGCAACGCCGGGGACGAAGCCGTGGTTCATCACAAGCATGTTGCCGGCGTGTCTATCGAGGTTGAGGAGGCGGATGTCCAAGATTCCGATCTGGTGAACAGAGGAAACAGAGTAGAGAGAAGGCCCTAACTCGCCGGCGTCGAAGGCGTGGCCGATGAATCGCTGAAGCGACGCGAGTTTAGGCGCGTCGTTGGCGAAGAAAGAGGCGTGGGAGAATTTGACGAGGGCGGTTGGTGGTACGGAAGCAAAGGCTCCGTGGTCAAGGAGGTAAGCGGCGAGCTCGCGGGTGGCGGCCTCGCCGATGCGGATTGAGGTCTTGAGGCCCGGCTGGCCCGGGAGTTGAGAGCCCA
>JASCZI010241685.1:187357-217344 GCA_036250425.1 Stylosanthes scabra
CCCATCCCCTTTTCCCTCTCTTCTTATTCCCTCTTTCTCCATCTCTTCTTTTCTTTCCCCTTTTCCACCTTTCTATTTTTGCTTCCACTCCAACACTTGGCATCTTTCCCCCACACTTCTTCAAAATTAACCTAACTACTATCTATAATATATATCAATTTTTATTATTTATTTTTTAATTTAGTATTGACTAACTAACTAACCACCTTCGTTAATTAAGCTGTAACCGTCTAGTGTTTTATTTGGTTCGTGGCAATATCCTAATGTGACACCTGCATGCCCTTGACCAAAAGAATAGCATGTTGTTGTTAACTTATTCTTCATGTTCCTTTTATTAGTCTTTCTTTGGTCCTTAATTAAAAATTAAAGTTTTCTAATGCCACACAATTTCTCCTCCTGGAGATTTGTTGCGTTGAAATCGGCGTGGATTCGGTTTAGCATTAACATCTATCAGTGGGAGATTAGACCAGTTATTTACAAGGTAAAATGTGGATATATAAGAGGGACTAACAGCGTTTTAGTTTAATTTTAGGATAGGGTATAATTTCTATGTTAAATTCGACTAAATTCAATTTAAATTATTGACTGATGGCTAAATTTTTATTGATTATCTAGTATAATTGTAGAATGAATTATAAAAATCTTATCTTTTAAAATAGAAATTGATAGCCAATTGCTTTGAAAATATAATATCACAAGCGAACATAAGAATAGTAAGGTCTGGGTGGTTATTTGTGTTACGTTCATTAAAAAAAAAATAATAATGAGCATGAATTAAATAAGGTATACATGTTATTTATAATATTCTGATATTTGTTATATATATATTATATAGTCTTTTTAATGAGCTTTAGCATTGTTTGATAACAAAATAAAATTGATATAATTTCAAAAGATTATGAGTAAGACATTTTAAATGTTAAAATATTTGGGATTTATCAAATGGGACATAAATAATATTTTAGTCTTAGTTATGTCATATCAATATTTGTATAATCATATATTATAAATAATAATTTGAGAGTTAGATATGATATTTGTTACACCAATATCTAGTGTTAATTAAATTTATATTTTAGATTATTTTGACATTATAATTATAGATATTATATCTATAAAACTATATAGTAATGTTAATTGAATAAGTATTTTTATCAATTAAGTGACTAATCAAGTAAACCTGCAATAATAACATCACTCTCACAAAAAAAACGTGATATACGCGTTCTTCACCAAGGCCTTCTTCTCCTCCTCCTCCTTCATCGTCATCGTCTTCTTCTTCCCTTTGTCGTCGTCGTCGTTGTCGTCGTCGTCATCGTCGTCGTCATCATCATCATCTTCTTCTTTTATGTTTGCACATTCTTCTTCGTCGTTGTTGTTGCTGTTATTGTTGTTGCAAAATTCAAAACTAAGGAAATTATGTAAAACTCAAAACCGCACCGAAATATAAAGGTATATATACTGCACTGAAATATAAAAATATACCACCGAAATAAAAGCCAAAATGCACTGAAAAAAGAAAAAGCACCACCAAACTTAGGAAATCATGTAAACTCAAAACTGTACCGAAATATAAAGGTATACTGTACCAAAATAAAAGCCAAAATGCACCGAAAAAATGAGAAGCACAACCAAACATAAGAAATTATGTAAACTCAAAACTGCACCGAAATAAAAGTCAAAATACACTGAAAAAATGAAAAGCACAACCAAACTTAGGAAATCATGTAAACTCAAAATTGCACCGACATATAAAGGTATACTGAATCGAAATAAAAGCCAAAATACACCAAAAAATGAAAAGTACAACCAAACTTAGGAAATCATATAAACTCAAAACTGTACTAAAATATAAAGGCATACTGCACCGAACTAAAAAATTCTGCACCGAACTAAAAAATTCTTCTTCTTCTTTATATACATTATTGCTATCATTATTGTTGTTATACATTATTGCTATCATTATTGTTATTCTTCTTCTTCTTCTTTTTCTTTGTTTTGTATTGTTGTTGTTGTTGCATAATGAAATTTAACAACAGAAGAAGATGAAAACGAAAATCAAATCTAACAACGTTGCAGAACACAAAAATGAACTTACCTCACGTAAACAACAAGAGAACGACATAAAAGAACGATGTAAAAGAAAAATGTTGCAGAAGAATGATGCAGAATCACCAATCATGAGGATGAAATCAACAACGTTGTAGAGAACGTTTCGAAAGAAGAAGAAACACAAAGCTAAGAAGAAGAAAAACAAATGAAAGAAGGAAATTGAAATTGGCGCGAACAAAAAGAAAATGTTATAATAAGAGGAAATGGTGCATGAATGAATTTGCTTGATTAGCCATTTGATTGGTAAACCACTTATTCACCTAGAATTATTAAAAATCATATTAAGTTAAATAAATTAATTTTGTGTTATTATCTTCTATAATAATTGTATAATTTTAAATGTAATAAATATATAATTATAAATATTACATGATAATATACGAATATTAAATCCTAAACCATATTCACTGAAAATTCATTGTTATAGATAGTGAATGAATCTCAAACCAGAATAATAGATAACAGTAAGTAAGTGATGAAACATAAAGCTAGCTAGAATTTACCCCACTGCCGTTGAACGGATTTTTTTTTGGGTCAAAGACAGTTAGCATTAACATCTATCAGTGGGAGATTAGACCAGTTATTTACAAGGTAAAATATGGATAAGCGGGACTGAGAGCATGTGCAATGTTAAGTTTTAGTTTAATTTTAGGGTAGAATATAGTTTTTTTTTTTTTTTTGTTAAAGTTCGAGTGAGTTAAAGAAATATATTTAACGTTTAAAATGTTCTATTTATTAATAAATTTTTATCAATTCTTCTTTTCTAAATACAAAATTGATTAACTAACTGCTTTTAAGATGAAATCTTTACCATGATCAAGTTCAAACAACTCAAAAATAGTAAAATTTGGGTGTATTTAATTTGTGTTATAGTTTCGCTACCAACACATCATTTTAGTAAATTTTAAATTGACATTTGTATAAAATACGGTCAATAATGTATTAATTATCTTCTAATTTTTGTAGTCCGCCTATAATAATCATATTTTTATATGGGTGTAAAGCAATGATGTACTAAAAAAGTGTGTGGATAACATTATTATTTGTGTTATGTTCGTATAGTGAAGGAAATAATAATAAGAACGAATGAGATGCACATGTAATTTATAATATTTTGATATTATGAGTTAATATCTACATATATGTCTACATATATGATTTTTTAGTGATTTTTAGCATTATTTAACAATAGAACAAAATTGATACGATTTCAAAATATTAAGGACACAAATAAAATATTTTAATCATTAGGACATCTTTGAAATTTACCTAAACGTTGAGATAAAAATATATTTTATTCTTATGATAATGGGTTCTACAAAATGCCAATATTTGTATGATCATATATTATATATAAACAAAAAACCTACACAACCAAGTCTTTTTGGCAACCAAGTGTAACCAAGTCCCTCTGACACATGCACACAAGGTTTTTTCTTTCCTCAAAAGGCGCGGTCTTCTCAAATACGCTTTCTTATTATTTTTTTTGTGTTTTATCTCTTGATTAAACTCATCATTATTCATCTATTTTGATTAATTCAATTCATTCCTAGGTTTTTTTAGTCGTTAGAGCACATTTCAGTACATTTAAGTGGTAAAATCTGGTTCAATTCTTCATGAAAATCTGGTTCAGTTCTTATTGAAATTCTAGTTCGCTTTTTTAATAAAAATCCACTTAGGTGTGCTTCTGATTTTCATGAAAATCCGGTTCAGTTTTTCATGAAAATCCTCCTCATTGTTCCTAGAAATTCCGGCTCAGTTTTTCATCTAGGCAACCAAGCCTTGTTGGCAACTAATCTGACACACACGCACAAGGCTTTCTCTCTCCTCAAAAGACGTGCCCTTCTCAAACATGCTTTCTTATCTTTCTTCATTTTTTTTTGTGTGTTTTATCTCTTTATTAAACTTATCATTATTCATCCATTTTGATTCATTCAATTCATTCCTAGGTCTTTTTTAGTCGTTAGAGCACATTTGAGCATATTTAGGTGGTAAAATCCGTTTCAGTTCTTATTGAAATTCCAGTTCACTTTTTTAATAAAAATCCACTTAGGCATGCTTCTGATTTTCATGAAAATCCTCTTCATTGTTCCTTGAAATTCCGGTTTAGTTTTTCATCTAGGCAACCAAGTCTTTTTGGCAACCACTCTGACACACGCGCACAAGGTTTTCTCTCTCCTCAAAAGGCGCGCCCTTCTCAAACACGCTTCCTTATCTTTTTTTTTTGTTTTATCTCCTCATTCATTAAACTCATAATTATTCATCCATTTTGATTCATTCAATTCATTCCTAGTTCTTTTTTAGTCGTTAGAGTACATTTGAGCAAATTTAAGTGGTAAAATCCGGTTCATGTATTTATGAAAATCCGGTTCAGTTCTTATTGAAATTCCGGTTCGCTTTTTTAATAAAAATCCACTTAGGCGTGCTTCTGATTTTCATGAAAATTTGGTTCAGTTTTTCATGAAAATCATCTTCATTGTCCCTTGAAATTCTGGTTCAGTTTTTCACAAAAATCCTCTTCATTGTTTCTTAAAATTCCGGTTCAGTTTTTCATCTTGGTAACCAAGCCTTTTTGGCAACCACTCTGACACACGCGCACAAGATTTTCTCTCTTCTTAAAAGGCGCGCTCTTCTCAAACACGCTTCCTTATCTTTCTCTTTTTTTTTTGTGTTTTATCTCCTCATTCATTAAACTCATCATTATTCATCCATTTTGATTCATTCAATTCATTCCTAGTTCTTTTTTAGTCGTTAGAGTACATTTGAGCACATTTAAGTGGTAAAATCCGGTTCAAGTATTTATGAAAATCCGGTTCAGTTCTTATTGAAATTTCGGTTCGCTTTTTTAATAAAAATCCACTTAGGCGTGCTTCTGATTTTCATGAAAATCCGATTCAGTTTTTCATGAAAATCTTCTTCATTGTTCCTTGAAATTCTGGTTCAGTTTTTCATAAAAATCATCTTCATTGTTCCTCAAAATTCCGGTTCAGTTTTTCATCTAGGCAACCAAGCATTTTTGGCAACCACTTTGACACACGCACATAAGGTTTTCTCTCTTTTTAAAAGGCGCACATTTCTCAAACACGCGCCAGATGAGATGAGAGTGAGTGTATATCACTTGGTTGAGACTTGGTTGGTCAAATGCTTGTATATATAGTATTATTGATATATAAATGTTGAGCCACCGTGGAAAACAAAATCGTTGAGGATGCTTTAGGGAGAATCAAGTGAGAAAACATAAGATGAGAATACATACACCACATCCAACTCATAACTTTTAAGGTGTCAAGTAAATGTGCCTCATGATAATACCTTCTATTCTCTCACACATCACTCATTTATATCTTGATTCCGTTTTTAATGTATGTTTAATTATGTCATTTAATATTTGTAACATATTTAATTTTTTGTTCCTATTTCTTAAAACATTATTATTAATTATACTATTATGATAATTTGATTGATTTTATTCTTATTAATTGCATATTTTTATTTTGTTTTTTCAAATTCTAAAGAACATTATATTTTTTGTCATTTTATATCTTTTTATGATTTTGGTGAACTATATTTTTTTTTATTTAAATCAAAGTTTTCTTAATAATTTGTTTTGATTAATTCTTTTAGTTTAGAGGTTTTACTTTTACACACATTAATAGTACATCTTTTTTTTTTCCTCTTTGACACTACTATTTATTTTAATAACACATTTTCATTTTCATTTTTACACTCTTTGTTCGGATGTATAACTGTATATATTCAATATTGTTTCATAAATATTATATTATTTTGTACCTCAAAACTACAAACAACAAAAAAATTTCATACTATTTTTTCAAAACAAATAATTGCTGTTGTTTAAAGTTTTTTCCATGTTCATTCCTTTTTTCTTCTTGTTCTATTTTTTAAAATATTTATTTTATATTTCGAAAACAATCAAACCGGTACAATAATATATAAATTATAGATGTTATTTGTTTTCAATATTTATAAATTATATATGAATGTTATGCATAAAATAACATTCATAAATATTCATAATTACACATAAATATATAAAATTCAAAATATTCAATAATAATATCTAAAATTTATTATTTGTTATATCTTCATTTTAGATGTTACTGACCAATTTTTTTTTCTGTTATTAACCAATCTTTATATATATTATTTATTTATTTTTATTTTATTCATTTTTTATTTTGCTACATATTAGCAAGTAACATACTTAATTTTTTTTAAAAATGAATGTACATTTAATGGTTGAAAAATCATAAAAAGAAATGAATCATATTTATTGAAATAGTTAATGAATAATAATAAATGCTAGCACGTATTATGAAAGGAAATTATTCAACGGAAGATCAATGCTTGATAACCAATAAAAATTCAACCAACATCAGCCAATAACTTAAATTTGATGTTTTACTTTTTTGGGCTTTTCTAAAAAAGTATCTATGAAATTATATGTATATTTAATTTTTAGAAATTCTTGATTGTATGGTATAACACGTTTTGCTTTTAACGTTTTGATGTTCTCATGATTTGTTGGTTGATTTATTAATTAGAAAAACATTGGTTACCTATAGTATTCAATTAGTGCTACTTAGATTTTGATAATTTGTAGATCAACAATGTTAGGTAACCAATAAAAATTCAGCCAACAACTTAAATTGAGTGTTCTATTTCTTTAGATTTCGAATGTTCTGTTTCAAAAAAATATAATTGACTAATTGTTAGTTTTAGGTTTCATATGTTCAATGACTTTCATTGTGGCCATTCTGTAAATAATAGTTACGAATGTTATGTTTTTTATTGGTCGATTTATTTATTAAAAAAATATTGGTTACCTATATATATATATATATATATATATATATATTTTGCCGATGTAGTGAAAGTTTTGCTCAAAAGACTAGTTTATATTATAATTAACAATATATATATATATATATTTTAACTTTTATTTTCTTTTCACCCTACTCAAGTTAATTCTTCAGGTCCATCAATTTAATAACGATGCCAATGTTGTCCTATGTTTGATGCACCTTTTCTAAATTAAGTTGGATTTGTATAATGGTTAATTCACTAATTTGTTTAAGTTAATTTATTTAAGTAAGTATATCAGAAATTCGAGTCCCATCATGCAACAAGTTTTTTATTTATAGGTTAAGAGATATTGTGAGAAAAAAATATATATAATAATTATGCATTACTTTTGAAATAAGTAATTTTATGATATATTAAATCATAAATTTTTCTTTCACGAGAATAATAAATTTATGACTATTTATTAAAAATTAGCGACTTAAAGGATACTACGCTTCTAAATTCATGTACAATAATTTGTAAAGATTTTTTTATAGATGTATCATCTTCTTTTGATAGATTTAATTTTTATAAATTTGATATCTACTCATAAATGGATAGATATTTAAGAAGACACCAAAATTATTTTGTATAAAAAGAGAAGAAGAATAAATTTATGTGCTTTTGTTGCAAAAAATTTCTATGTTTTGCTGTTGAAATTTTTGTAGTGTTCAACCTCATGAATTTCTGTATTTTTTATATTTAATTTTAGGTAGAAAATATTTTAATGAACATAGAAATTTTTCAAAAGAAACACAAAAATTCATATATGAAAACACATAGATTATATATTTTTAACGTTCCTCCCCTCACTTGTGTTAGTTACTCTTGAATAATTTACGACAAGATAAGACCGACGACCAAGAGAATGATACTAATGAGTATAGGGATAGTAATGGGGATCCAATAGAAATTCACATCGTATTGTAGTAATTTTTGTTGGGTCAATTAACAACATTTTTTAAAAAAATTAAAGTAACACTATTTTATTGTTAACAATGCTTTTTAATTTAAAAATAAAAATTTATTAAAATATAAAAAAGTGCCACTTTAATTTTAACCACACTTATAAAGTGTTACAAAAGTTGTTTAACCACAATAGCTATCAAAATTATAAGCACCCTAAACTTCATATGTACCTACATACGTGTGTGTGTATATATATATATATATATATATATATATATATATATCATGTATTTATGTTTGTCTGTGCAAGAATTTTAAGGTGGCTATATTATGATAGAGTGGTGGTTATAATAAAATCGTTTATTACAACAATTAGAATGCAAAATTAAAATCAACATTATACTTTTTTATTATTTAGTAACATTTTTTTATTTTTCATTTTTTAAACTAAAACATATTACATATATATTGTCAAATAAAAAAAAATAACATTAATTCTGACTACACTTTTAATTTTTTTCCCAAATAGTCACCAAAAGAAATAGTCACAAAAAAGAATGTTTCCAAAATTTCATAACTACTGTAGCACTGTAATCATAACGTACCATTAATCTCTTCCAAGTTTAAAATAAGATTTCTTTTTTCCCGTGAACATTTTTATATTAATTAATTAATTATATCAGTTGACCATATAGTAATACATTATTACCACATAAATATTTATTCTTAATAAGAAAGAAATATATAGATATAAATCCAATAGACAAATTTGCTAAGGGATTAATTAGAATGATCAAAATTATTTGAATAGAAGACTTTGAAAAGAGAAATAAGTGAAATATAGAGTAATTTTATATATTTCAAAATTCTCAAAACGATAATTATTGAAGAGGTCCAAATTTAATTTTCAGAGTTCTTTAGGATATACCCAACATATATCACAAAAAATTTCTCCAATATAATAAAAATAAGCTTATGTTTATTTTAACAATGTTATATTTTAAATCAGGTTATAAAACTGTGATGTTTCAAATTTGTATAGGATAGGACACCACATATCTTTGGACGCTTTGCTAATCAACTTTGGGTAGTGTAGTGCTCCCGATTATATTTAAAAATATTCAAAAATTTATATATAACATATATATTTTAGGAAGCATATCAGATGTTTCATATTTATGATAAATAATTTTATAACTAAAATTAACACGATTTATATTATTGGATTACTATAAATCCGAAATGCTAGAAATGATTTCCATATTTTATATTATTGATAGAAAACACAATGAAAAAGAAAAGATGAATTATATACCTAGCTCTATTAAATGAATTATACCAAATTCTATTAACTTCAATATGGATATCATTAATATTCTTTTATGAATGAAACAATATACCCAAAGTGTGGTGTTTCATCAAAATTTTAAGAAATGGAACGCTGTATGTAATATGTAGCGTTTTGTGTAATTAACATCTGCAAAATACTTTTTTTTTTGTCTATCTGCGCAATACTTTACATAAGGGAATCGAACCATATATAATTATAATTTTACTCGAGAATTGTTATATTAGATATAATTAATAACTAATTAATCATTTAATTGTGTGTCTTTTTATGTAATGTTTTAGGATAACTGGTTTATTTCTTTATGATATTATTTATGTGTGTGATGTCAACAAAATATGTATACATATATATTCATGTGTATAAGTGTGGTGGCCGTGAAATCAAAAAAATATAAATACCTATTATTATTATTATTATTATCCTAAAAATTCTAAATAAAATAACAGTATTTCAGCAGAAGAAAACATGGGCAATTGGGCATTTTGACTGTTCAATCAAATGTCTGGTTTAATTTGAGTTAGTTGCTGTTAATTTCACAAAATTCTTTATTTTAATTATTCATACAAAATTCAATATATATATATATATATATATATATATATATATATATATATTTCTAGTTGGTAGAGATTTTGGAATTGGAAGACGGTGAATAATAAACAAAGGTAAAGCAAAACAACAATACTAATACATAATAATTAAAGGAAACAACAAATTAAGATCCGATTATTTCATCTTCAATGCTGCTAGAAAAATTAAAACCAGCACATATCAGCTTGAAATAAAACACTGCATAATAATTTAAAGGCAACATACAACATACATCCCCCATGAAATAAAAATTGAACTTTAATTTGCATCTCATGAAATGTGCTCTAATCACTAATACAACAATTAACAATTAAATAAAATCAAAGACTCAGGGTTAAGTCCAGCTCTTCCGATGCTGAAGCATTTGGTGCCACACTGGAATTTCCATCATTATTATTATTATTATTATTATTATTTTCAGCACCATTGCTCGTACCACCACCGCTGCCACCTTGGCCGTCATGAGGTTGATGACGGCCATTCCGGATGGCAGCGTCGGGAGATGAAGGGATGCGACTGAGTTCATTGAGAAGCCCCATGTGCCTATTGTGGTTAATTCTCTCCAAAATACCGCCACTGTGTTCCTCTCTCCAAGAGCTATTCACCCCAAACCGATTTTGCTGCGGCCGCCATAGGGATGACGATGCTTTGGGGAAAGATCGCATCCCATAAGGAGAGCCATAGCCTCCAAATGGTCGACCACCAATCGAACCGGGGCGCCAGGACGAGAAAGGTGGCACGCGACTAGTCACGTGACTCCCTGTCATCATGACGCCCCCGCGACGGAATTGGTGTGGAGTTAGGGTTGAGGATGACAATGACAATGACGATGAAGAGGATGATAATAGCCCTTGGAATCTCAGGCTTGGCACGGTGGAGTATGGTGAAGAATACTTTGAACTAAGAAGACTACCAAGACCACCACGGCTAGTATATAGATTTGTTTGGTCTGTATCTTCGGGTTGGTTTGTTTTCTTTCTTTTGTTGTTTAAGGGAGAACGCTCACTCCTGTGTGCGTTTTGGTGTCCCCCAAGGGCTTGGGAAGTGCTGAATCTTCTCTTGCAGTATCCACAATTGAATGGAGGATGATCTTCATTGTTGTCGTCGTTTTCGCCAACATTATCGTCATTATTATTATGAACATGGTGTTCTGCCTCCTTCTTGTCAGAATCTAAAGGATTTTGGAGAGTATTTGATCCTGAACCTTCAGGATCTTTTGAGGGTTTAGAGGTCGAGTTGGCTTTAGATTCGGATTCATCCTCCGTGGTTTTGATTGCTAGAGTCAGAGTCAGTGTTGAGTTGTCTGACTCTGGCTCTGACTGTGGCTCTAGACCGTCCATGGTGGGTGAATCTTCAATCTTGCGTTTCAACTTTCTCTCTTCCTCACTGCTTACGAGGAACAATCTTTCTGCCATTGTTGAAGGACACAACGACCAAGCAAGGGAAAGAATGAAGAAGCAAGGATAGGAGAATTAAAGATGGGAATTTGCAAAGAAGGTTGTGGGAGTGAAATGGTATTTATAGAGAAAAAATGGAAGAGTGATGAATTCTTTTCAAAAGGGAAGAGATATGTAGGGTTTATTATGGGAGGAGCATTTTGGACTTTTTATGGTAACTTAAAAAAAACCAACAAAAATGTTATTTGATTGGCAGTTTGATGACGTCATCCTTTCACTATACGAATTAAGATTGGTCTTTCAGATTATTATAATTAATTATTTTAATTAATAATGTTATTATCCATAGTCCATTGTAGTATATGAAGGAAGCGCAATAATTTTATGTAAAATCAGTTTTTTTCTTTCTTATATGGCAAATGATATATTCAAACCCAAATTAATTGAATTTGGTTGGAAAATGGAAACGGTCGAATTTATTAAAGTCTTCTGATTTTATATCGTTTTATACGTCATGACTAAATAAATTCAAGAAGGAAAACATTAATTAGTGAATGAAAGATAGGATCAACACTATTAGAAATATAAACGAGTGTATATGGTATGACACCAAAAGAAAAAAAACGAGTGTATATGGTAATTTGGAAGGATAATTTCAGTGCCCAAATATGTAAAAATGCTTGATATTTTTTTTAAAAAATTAATTGCTTATATATTAGGTGTAAACAGCTGTACGTACTAGGATCCATATCCATATATGAATATATACTAGAAGAAAAGAATTTATAGTTTACCTTCTGAATCAAAGCGCAATTTTTTTTTCAAAGTTACAAATACCATTTAAACAAAGTCTGAATACAATTAATTATATTCTTGTATAATTGCAAACGTTTATGTAAAATACATTGAAAGGATACCTTTTATTCTTCAGCCTAACGTGAATAATTATGTATATCAGATATATAAAATTATGGCAAAGAAAATGGATTTATTTCATATATGAGAAACTGAAATAAATTAAATTAAAACACCTACCCAAATAAATTAAAAACTTGATATATAAAAGCTCTTAAATTTATGGCTTCACAAACTCTCTTTTTTAGTTTATAATCAAAATCGTTAATCTTGCCTGAAAACTGAATTCATGGATAAACTCTATAATATATGAGTTTATAGTTTAAATTTTTTGGTGTCTAAATTTTGACATCAAACATAAAATAATAAATTTCTATATCATGCATTATTGGTCTGGTAAACCACATTTTCTATGAGAAAAATATTAAAAAATAAAGAATCAATATATAAGTGATTTTGAATTATTTTAGATATATACGTATTAAATTTGCTCTAAGACCAGACATAATGATTTCTTATCAATATTAAATATGCTGCTACAATTGTCATTATGATTTATTCTCTCTCTACGGCTATATGAAATGGTACGGTGGTCGTCATGCAAATAATTAAAGGACGTAATTTGTTTTCCTCTTTATTAATGATTATTATTATAGCCTTTCAAATTGTATTAGGAGCTTTAATTCTTAAAACTAAAGAAATTAATTTTGGTCTTTCAAATAACAAACTCGTATTATTAGTCATTGCTGACTTGATTTTAGTTATTTTATTAGTTTATTTCCCGGTGCAAGATGAGAGATTAGATTTAATTTTAATTATAAAAGCTACTAAAATCATTTAATACTATTGTAAATTATATATAAAATTATTAAAATAAGATATAATTTATGAATAAAAAAATAATAGATACAGATGATAATGGTAATATGTGAAGTAAGAGTTCCTTCTCCGTCCTCGTTTATAATATTCCTTTTCATTTCCTATCCTATCCTCATTTATAATATTACTTGGCGTCCCGCTCCATCTCATCATGGGTACCGTTTAATTATACTTGCGGAGAATGCGAATACTCACATATATCCATGGATATTAAATTTTAATAATTTTTTAAAAAATAAATACAATCATAATATAATTAATCAGTATAACAAAATTCATAATATTAAAACATACCATTTTAATACAAATATAATTAAATTCAAAACCAACATATTCAAATAATTTATTTGTTTTATTTTTTTAATATGATCGAGCTTTTTGAAACTTTTATATATATATAATTGTGGCACGAATTTAACGGGTTTCTATGAAGCAGGAATCTAAGTCCTGCTCACGTCTTAATTTATTTGTGGGGTGGGTCTTTCGTTCTCGTCTCCGTAAGTAATTAGCAGGTCTACGTTAATTAGTTCTTTATGGCAGATTATAGTTCGTGGGTATCCATCAGTATGGAGAAAATTATCATCTTTAATAAAAGATACTTATAAATAAAGTTATAAGTATCTCTCTATCATATTTTTTTTTTATGAAAATATTTCTATTCCTATTCTATTTTCTTTATAGATTTTTATTGTCTTGATTAAAAAAAAATAGGTATTCCAGAATGTCAATAGATATTTCAATTTTTTTTTTTAAAATTTAACATAATTTAGTACAATTCAAAACAATTTAAATTAGGAAAAATGATGAATACGCCCTGATTTTTATAAAAATTATATAAATATATCCTGACGTTTATAAAACACAGCATCCTAGACTTTTGAATAAATGGTACAATAACGTCCCTTCGTATCTTAAACTCTCCTTATTGTAAATAAAAAGAAAGAAAGAAAAAATGAAAAGAATGTGAGGACGTGAAAATAGAGAATAAATCAGCTAGAAGGGGAAGGAAAAGAAGAAGAAAAGGGTCTTAATATTTGCTGAATCATGTTTACGGAGGGGTGTTGTTGTATTGTTTATTCGAAGGTAAGGAGTTGTTGTGTATTTTATAAATGTCGGAAGTACATTAGTACATTTTTTAAAAGGTTAGTGGCACATTTGTCTTCTTCCCTTTAATTAAATTAATATGATACAATTCAAATATAATTTAATATAATCCAACATACATGTTAAATATATACACACAATAAAAAAATTTCAATATAATAAAACAACATAATTTTTATAAATTCATGTTTATAGAAATTTAGCGAGTTTTCATATGAACTAATTGATTTTAAAATACTTTTGTGACACATTATATTGTATAAAATTATTTTCATATAATAAAAAATAAATAAATTGATTGTGCAAAAATGTATATATAGATTACGTTAGCGATACCAAAATGAGCCAAATTTATCGGGCCAGCCCAAACCGTCTTAAAGGATTGATTTTAAAAGTTAGATCCATTAAAAAATCCAGATTAAACGATTGAGTCCGATTAATGTAAGAAAAATGAGAGTTAAACGGGACATCCTACGGTCTAACCGGCTAAATGTGCTAACTCATTTATTTATTTACTTATTTACTTTTTTAAAAAATCAACACTTCTTTTATATATATTTTCTCTTACTCAACCCAAAATTTCGATTCATAAAAATTATTTACACAAGAATTTTTACTAAAATCTACCTTTCGTCCAATTTTTTTTTTGGAATTTTAAATTGTAGTTTAATTTTTTTAAATCAATAAATAAATAAATAGTCTCTTTAACCCGTCGTCACGCTGGACATATAAATGTTTCTATCTTAAAAATTGTGACCCATGAATAGAGGGGCTTAAGTGAGGGGGACTAAATTAAATGGATGAAGCTAACGGTTTTGCTAGATGTACACATAAAACACATGAAACACATAAACTTTTTCTCTTGAGGGAGTGATTAATTAGAATGTGTTTTATGTGTACATCAATATAAATTATTCATACAATATCTAGTTAAGAAAATATATACAAATAGCTTTTTTTTAAATAACATTATTATAATTAATAAGACAAAATATTAAAATGGTATTAATGTTTTAATTAGAATATAGTAATATTAGAGTAAAATATTTCAAGATTTGATATTAATAAATGACATTAATTTATTAATTAATTTCATTAATTGATTTCGTAATATTTATATTAATTCATTAATTGATTTGATTTAATTATTAAGAAAAATAAAAGAGACACATTATTTAAAAGAGGGAAAAAAAAAATGGGATCTCCTAAACGTGACCCTAAGTCACAGAGGTAGAAAATAAATACTGAAAATAAGAGATAACAACTGATGGATTTTATGAAAAGAAAGAGACTGCAGCTCCGAGTGATTTCCGATGAAGTTTGAGAACGGACGATGGATTTGGATTTCAAAAATTATTTCCAAGCAAGAGCAATACCTAATCCAATAGGATCAACAAAAATGATTGTAGCCACATATCTAAACTTTTGTTCCATAATATGAGTTTAGCTTTTAGTTTCATATAAGAAAACCAATTCAGGGGAGTGAGATTGACATATTACGTACTGATAGATCAGATATTACGTCTAATACCAACAATATTGAACACTAATTAAATGGAAGATAAATATATACGTATATCTTAAGCTCATGATTATGAGCCAAGTAGTTGGTGGATAGTGTTTGTAATGAAGGTTTAGCACTTGTAAACACATATCCTGTTTAATTTTCTCAAATGTAGAGCTATCAAACAGGGCGGTGGCCAAATCTAAGCCAGCCCATCCCGAGTGACGAGCCAAAATTTAAAAAACGAGTTGATTCATATTTTAAACGAGCCAAGGAAGTATCAACTCGACTTCACTCGTCTGAGTTAACGAGTTAAACGAGCTGACCCGTCTAACTCGTTTTTTATTTTATTTTTTAAAAAAAATCAAATTATTATGTAATTTTAGTCTTTTTTATACTTTATATCCATAAAAAATCCAAAATACATATCATATATTAATATATTTTCATATTAAATTATATAAAGTTTAAAAAACTAATTTTAAAAAATAAAATTTATGTACCGAAATAAATTTTAGGATAATGCTATTTGAACAAGTGGTTTAGGCCAACCAAGTGTAACCAAGTGATTTATTTATATGCTAAATAGAATATTATTTCGGTGTCAAATAGAATTTTATTTAGGTGCACTTTTTTATACTATTTGACACCGAAATAATCTTCTATTTAGCATAAAAATAAATCACTTGGTTGCACTTGGTTGGCCAAAACCACTTGTTCACATAGAATTATATATTAAAAAATAGAAAAAGGGAAAAACGAGTTAGACGAGCCAACCCATGCCCGCTCGACTCAAACCGTCTAACTCGCGAGTTATACTATCCGAGTCAAATTGACCTACTTTTTAAATTAGCGATTTTACCGGCTCGATTCGCCCATATTTACGAGCGATCCGAGTCGACTTGCGAGTCACAACTCCTCTTGACGGCTCTACTCAAATGTGACACATGACGAATAGTTAGTTGTTAGGAGAATTAAAAGTCTGAATTATATATATACGATAATGTTAGGTGTACATCTATTTTATCGAATTAAGTTCAACTAAATCATTAATTTCTATACCTAATAAAAAATTATTTTGATATTAAGCACATAAATAACCTTATGTTTAACATAGAAAATATCTTCTATTTGTCATAAAAATAAATGACTTGATTAGCAAAATAAATATACGCTAAGAATTATTGTCATCCGACTTCACTTTCTTATTAAGATGATTCCATACTCTAATATTTTTCATAGAAATAGCCACCATGTCTTTTTATCTCATTTTCTTATTACCGCCGATTAATAAGTTCGTTTCATTTTTTACTTCCTTCCGGTTCAAATTTCTCTATAGTCACGTACAACAAATTTGTTGTTTGTGATTACCTTATGAAATTCCCCAAAAAATTAAAACTCCCAGCCAAAGTAGAGAGAAGTCTAATTAAGTTGTAAAAGAAGACGAAATAGTAGCATAGATAAAAATTCTCTCTACCTTCTATGAGAAATGCCTGCTATTGAAAGATAACTATATTAAAAAGGATATTGAACCGTAGATTCGATTTCTGAACAGCCCAAGGGCATGAAGATTCATGGAATGACACAAAAAGATCAATATGTATTCATTAAATTCGAAACTGTACTATGTATTAAACTTCTTTTTAAAGGATGATATACTACGTTTCTCAATTTGGTTTTGCTAGTAAAAAACGACATCTTCTGTAGATTTTTTCTTTTAAAAAAAAAAGATAGTAGGTTTAATCAATATTTACACGCTTAATAATGTATATAAAAACTCGTGTCAAGAAGTGAAGAAAAAACATTCTATGAACGGATATTAAGAAAACAGTAGTGATACGTAGCCATGAAATATATCCATTAATACAAAAATAGCAAAACACTTGTAGTCTCAATCCCGCGCGTGAAAAACATTCAAGTTGCTGTGAAGGCGTGAAACACTTTCCTCTCTCATAAGTCATAACGCTTCGGATAATTTAATATTGGTGACTTCTATGGTGTATGTAGAAAGAGGGATATACACATGTATGTGTGTGTTGGGAAGCCAAGAGCGTGACACATGGTGGAGAGAGAGCGTGTGTGGAGAGGTTGAGTGAGACGTTATGCAGATGCTCGATCCGTTGTGTCTGCTGTTTTTACAGAATGGGGGAATGATAATTTGTGTAATCATATTTATGATTGTTAATTAATCCTGAAATGATTGGGCTTTTTGTTGGGTCACCATATTTTTATATGTATGTTATCAAAAAGATTAGTGGACCTTGAGTGAATACATGGACGGTGAATGAACAAAATTAACAGAGGAAACAAGGTAGAGTAAAAATAATACGAAAAAGTAACCAAAAAAAAAAAACAATACGAAAAACATAATGAGAAAATACTAGTTGTGGATTAAATAGATTTTATAGCTTTTTTTTTTTTCCGTATTATTGCATTGTAAACTCTCCTGAAAAAAAGGTACTTCAATATTCAATACAAAAATAAGTACTTTAATATTTAATATTTATTATCATATAAAGAATTATACAAACGGTTACATATTTATAAAATCTGTTTCATATTTTAGTAATTTATTATAAAAATTTAAATGATAATACTAGGTGTATATCAAAATCAGTCATTAGTATATTTTTTTTATCCGTCAATAATATATAATACATATTAAAATATAATTATTATATTATTTTTAAATAAAATTCAAAATTTAAGTACCAACTACCAAATTTTTAAACATTAATATCTAATTATACATATGGACTAAAATTATATATATAGAGTGATACAGTAGACTAATTTTTAAAAAAATTTGTATGATTAGCTTTTATATTATTTTGTGACGATAAATTTATTGTGTGTTATTATATTAATTTGGATGTGTTATAAACCTATCGTATAAACATTTTATAAGTCAAATATTCACGACACTTTTTAAAAAACATAGTTGAACAGAAAATAAATTAGAAGAATATTTAAAACTTATAATTTAGACAACAAAAAAAACATAATTTTTTTTTATAAGCCATATATATTAGGTAAGACTCAAATTCGAAACCCTTACAATGGGAATGCCATATGAATTACATCTCATCGAGCTTAAGTAATATTGTAATAAGCATATACATAAATAGATATTTACTTCCAAGTAAACATGTTTATAGTGAAAAATCCTCTTTTGTTTTAATTTAACTTAAAAAGTAAAATTCAAAAATAAAATATCAAATTTTGAAATAAAGTAAAATGTGATGCAATTTAATTTGAATTCACAATGTGTAATAAATTAAGGGTAATACTAGATGTATTATTGTACGCACTTGTACACATCATTTTGTAACACGGAAAAATATAAACATTAGCATAGAAAAATATAAATTTCTGTGCTAATATTTACATTTTTTTGTGTTGCTAAATGGTGTACATGTGTGTACAATGGTACATATAGATTTATTCATAAATTAAATTAATATTATGATTTTAAATAATAAAATAATAAATCTAGATGTAGTTGCTAAAAATTATGATAATAAATAATTAAAAAATTAATATGAATTAATTATTGAATTCTATGACTGAGTTATATATATATATATATATATTATTACGATGGATAGAATTATTGTTTATAAAATCTAATGCTTTTGTATTGAATATTGCAAAATCGCATGGTAAGCATAATGCCTTTCGATACAAAAAATTTAGAAAGCATAATATACTAAAAAAATCTTGATAAATTTTTTGAGAATAAAGGCCTATTATGGAAGGTAAAAAAACACATCTTCCACCAAAAACCCAATGACCCACTAAAGCCAGGCCCAACACAACTCTCCGTAATTACTTTTCCTTCTCTCCTCTCTCTCATGCCACACGTCACCCGCTTAAGCACACATACATGTGTATATTCCTTTCTCTACCTATACCATAGAATTCACCTTTAATATTTCATCACATTCTCTCCAATCACATTTTAAAAGATCTAATATACATTAAACCCGCAATTTCTCTTCCACAGACATATGAATAATAATTAAAAATATTAAATTAATTAAAAATTATGATTTACTGTGTATGCATGAGAAAATTTGATATATGTAATAAGAGATTATTTGAAATCGAGTAATATTAATTATAAGCGTATATTAATTAATAATGTTATATGTATAAAATTATGTATGTTATATGTTTAAAAGTATAAATGTTATAAGTGTAAAATTATAGATGTTATGTGTTTAAAAATATGAATGATAGGTAATAATCATTGTTTAAACTTATCATATTTAACTTAATATTTATAAATTTTTTTGGTGACTAACATTTATAATTATATTAACATAGCATCCATAATTATATATTTATAACAATCTAAAATAATTAAAATAACATTCATAATTATATTAAAATAACATGTATAATTATATTAAAATAACATCCATAAAGCAATATGAATTATCTACATGATTAATTATGACATTATAGAATATCAGGTGAAAATGTGCATGTTGTGATTAAACAGAAAATAACAGCTAGATATCAAAAAATAAAAAGAAACGACTATTTAATAAATGATATTCATTTAATTTGAGAATGCGTTTGCAATAAAATAGAAATCAAACACAATAAATGAGTCCAATTATAATAGAGTAGGCGCGTAGAGATGAAATGACGAAACAACTAATCAATCATTAAAAACACTCAAAATTGGAAACTAATGGTTACTATGGTTAAATATCAATGGCTCCCAAACAAAAAATGCATGCCACAGCGTCATAATAACTTAACCATATTCCATATATTGCAAGTGCATAATAAAGAATAATGATTGTGATTTGCAAGAAATCTTAAGAAAGATAGAAGTTTCATTTATGTTTTTGTTACAAATCATTGATTATGAAAGAGAACAAAAATTGAACTCCAAAATTTTATTTATGGGAAGAGGAGGTTACTATAATCAACTGATAAAAGAGTTATTATTCGAAATAAACGGATAATTCGAAATAATAAGATATAAATTAACAATAATTATACACAACCAAGTGTTTTTAACAATCGAGTTTAACCAAGCTAATTACTTACACGGGCCTCTCCTTTTTTTACGTTAGTTATTTTTTTCGAAATTAGGATCCATTATTTTTCGTTCATTCCCTTTTTATCTCACATGCGTTCGTTTCGTATTAGTATCAAAGGAAGCTTCATTGTTTTCTTCCTCACTCCTTTCACTGCCGCTCTCCATCGTCACTATGGTGATTCCGTTTTTTTTTCTGATTAGTTTGAGATGAATGCTATCAATTATGTAAATAGGAGGAGGAAAATGAGTAGTAGCAGTAGCAAGAAGAAGAAGAGTAGCAGTAGCAGGAAGAAGGAGGAGGAGGAGGAAGAAGAAGATGGAGTACATTTGAGTGATAACTTACAATAATTCAAAATCCATTTCTACTTTCATTCAAAATCTGTTTCTATTTTCATTAAAATCAAATTCAGTTTTTATATATGAAAATTCGTTTCTACTTTTCATTCAAAATCCGTTTCTACTTTCATTCAATTCAGTTTTTTCAAAATTCGTTTCTATTTTCATGAAAATCCAATTCAGTTTTAATTCAAAATTTGTTTCTGTTTTCATTCAAAATCCGTTTCTGTTTTTATTTAAAATCCGTTTCTGTTTTCATGAAAATCAAATTCAGTTTTTAATTCAAAATTCGTTTCTGTTTTCATTCAAATTCCGTTTATATTTTTATTTAAAATCTGTTTCTATTTTTGTTTAATATTCAATTCAGTTTTTCATTAACAACAACAACAATAACCACAACAACAACAACACCAACAACATCAACAATTGAGGAGGAGGATGAGAAGGAAGAAGAAGATGAGGAGGAAGATGAAAAAAAAGAAGAGGACGAAGAAGATGACGACAACAACAAGAAGAAGAAGGAGGAAGAGAAGGAAGAGGCGCTGCAGCAGTTACAGAAAAGAAGAAGAAGAAAGGGGTGCGTGCTTTTACATTCTTTAGTAGGAGTGATTATTTTTTGTTTGGTTGGACTTGGTTAGGGTAAATGTTTGGATGTGTAACATTACTGATAAATTAAATCATCTGAAATAATAAAAAATAGATCATTTAAAATGATAGTATTAAATTGATAACAATGAATAAGATTATTAGCCGTTTGTTGGTTATGGAAATTTTAACATGACATGCATGATGAATCTATATTTTTTAAAAGAAACAAGTAAAAAAAAAAAACCTAGTATTAAAAAAGTATACTAGCTTCTATGATTTTGACTGTGGTATACACTTCAGGAGGTTTTTTATTTATGGACCTGCATCTTTTAAAATAATAAACCTGATAAAAAAAAAAAAACCTCCTGAACTGTATTTGCCTCAGATCCATATTCCACTGCAGAAACTATTTCAGCCAAACATGAAGAATGGATTCTTAGCTTTAAGACTACAATAATCTTATGTCTTGGCTACTAGCTTCAATGAATGGAGCTTTCAAAAATCAAACGGTACCGTGTACTAGTGCTTATTAATTATGAGATATGGTCTAAAACTCAACAGTATTTTGTTGTTTCTATCTAAACCAAGGAGAGACAATTCAAGAATCAATTGAAAAATGTTAACTCGATATACTAATGGTCATGGTAATCCATGGAAGATCATCATGTTGAAGCTCTTTATGTAAAGAGCTTCTGATGAAGTAATATTCTTATATATATATATATATATATAGTTATATTGTATATTGTATATTGTTGGAGGCCATGGTAGTGACATAGGAAATAAGTGATCTATTTGTGGCTACTACTGCATAATTCATAGTACTTAGGACTAAGTACGTACTTCAAAATTAACTTAAATTTTGTGAGGGAAAGAGTCAACAAATAATAATAGCTCCATGTTGTTGTTGTTTCTTCCTGGGGTGTTTGTGGCCCGGACCGGCCCAAGTCCCGGCCCGAATCCGATGAAATTTGGATCATTTTAGGCCCGGCTTCAATGCGGCTCGAGTTAGGGACGAAGTCAATAAAATCAATCCGGTGAAAATATGAAACCGGGGCTGGGTCTAGGCTCGGGTCACCCAGTCCCGGCCCGGTGGCCCGGTCATATATATAAAACCTAATTTTTTAAATAATATACTAGTGTGGATATGAAATAAATTAATAAACAATGAAATATAATTATGTGATTATATAAATGTTATTTATTTGAACTATTTTTTGTTCAAGACTCATTCAATTCATTTCCCAAACTCATTTGGCATAATTATATTATTTAAAAAATATATTTATTTAAAAATTTAGACTACACTTGAGAATTAAAATTATACGTTAATATTATGTTTTATTATGTAAAGGCTATATTATATTTTATTTGCATAAGACTTAAACATTCATGCTATTAGGATGTGATTGATTATTAATTTTTTTAAAAAATTTATTAGGAGAAGACCGTTTTTCACTCGGGCTTTACCCGATTTTCACCCGGCCCAAAATCGAAAAGATTTTATCGGGTTTAGGGCCGAGTTAGGATCTCAAAAATTGATCCGGGGTATTTTTGAGCCGGGTCTGGGTTAGGAGAGACCCGGCTTCATCAACACCCGTAGTTCCTTCCGTGGAAGTTGCTAATATTCTTTCCAAGGATCTCTCAATCTTGGCCACCACTTAAATTTTCACCTCAATTTAATTTTTTCAATTAATTATGCTTTATTCTCTTTTGTTATCTCATTAAGCATATTGCTTATATGAAATATAATAATGGTTAGCTTTGATATTAAGTCTTTAATATCCTCAATTGTCACTACAAGAAAATTCGGACTTAGTGATGGTTTTTTTGTTGTTTCGCAGCGACTTTTAGCCGCCGCGAAACGATTTTGCGACGGTTACCCAATCGCCGCCTATAACGGCGTTGCTAAACGGTTTTGCAACTTTTTTTCACAACCGCTGGAATAACGGCCGCAAAACACAAAATACAGTGGTGGTGCGTTTGTGGCAGTTTAAGAACCGCCATTAAATGACATCGGTTGAAAACAAGCTGATTTTTATTAAACCGGTTACAAATCAGCGGCTCAGACTCGTGAACCGCACTCTTCCCTAGTGCACCAACACAGTGTTCGTTGCTGCACTACACTAGGAAGTGTAACACCCTATTATCCATATTCTTATGCTATAGTCATAAGTCAAAAATAATAAGGTAATACGACCCAGCGAGAAAATAAAATACATAAATATTTAGAAGGAAATATTAATCAAGGAGCCATGAAAATTGGATTTAAAAGAAAAATTCGCAAACACGTATCACACGTATTATCACAGCTGCATTCGAATAATAACAGGGTAATTAAAACACTCAGAGGATGAATAGAGTACGACTGATATATAATACATACATAATAGTCTCTAGTCAAGACCTGCGAAGTTTAAGCCGGCTTGAGTACAACAGTAAAATAGTTGATAATAAGTTCCTATCTCTCCCAAACTCGTACACCAAAGCCTCTAAGGCAAGTTTTCAAAAGCAAAGATATATACATCATCTATGTTTTTAAAATAAGGAAAGAACTAAAGCAAAATAGAACTCAAAAGTTTCCTTCGCCTGCTATCAAACATAGCTCCTGCTTACTTCGGAGCACCAGGACCTGCATCTGAAAAAGCAGAGAATATATACGGGTAAGAACCCCCAACCCATGGGTTCCCAGTACGGTAAAAATTTCGAAAAGATACAATAAAATGTAACAGGAACTCTCTAAGCATTCTTAAATTTCAACTTACAGTGATTCATTATTGAAGTCTTTATTAAATTGAAATTAAACAACACATTTATTGAACTCATAATCTAATCACAAGTTTTCATCCATACTCAATCTTTTAATTACCATATAGCAATCAGCCCTCAGCGTCATCCAACACCAGCATGAGGACCTCTCAGTTATTCACACACAAGCAGTTCAAACAAGTAAAACACGAGTAGATACAAGTAGAGCAAGTAGCAGGTAGATCACAGAGTAATATACAAGTAGGCAAACCAAAACAAATACAAACTCAAACAAATCATACAAATGCACATGATGCATGCCTTCCCTATGGCCGATGAGCTCATCTAGTCGGTTATCTGGCCAAACCCGACTGGTCCGGTAGCTAACCATGGACCGTCCCTCGGTGCACGCATCCCCAAGAGGTATATTTCATATTCAATAAATATCATGCATGATATATTTCAATTCTTCTCAAGGGGGAATCAATTCGGAAATGTCTAAGTGTCCGGCCACATCTTGCGACGGAGGGTCAACAAAGTCTCAAATATTATCCCGGAGCAAGTGGGGCGAACCACAACCCTTGCATCTACACAGGTAATATCATACAATGATCAATCAATTTCAATACATCACCTCTATTATCCTAGAGCAAGTGGGACGAACCACAACCCTTGCATCTACCCAGGCAATATCATATCATTATCATTCAATCATCATGAATTAATTCTATAACATATCACAATCGTAATCAAATATTATTGAGTTCAATATCACAATGATAAGCACATTACAAGTGTTATTCAATCATTCATCATTATTCAAGTTCAATATCACATTCTCAAGCATTCACAAGTGTTATATATTTGTTTTCAATCTCCCTCTTAAATCCAAAACAAGTTTCACATAAATTCTCAACTTTGAGGGTCGAGTTACAGCTTGAAGGAAATTGGTCAAAAATTGACATTTTGATAAAACGTAGTAACTTAGAAAATTCATATAAAATTAACCATATAAACTGACATCAATTACTTTTAACCCTTGATATTAGACACCTTAAATAAGTATCTCCATTTGGTTCCATGACATTTTAGTCACCGAGCTGTTCGCAGTAAATTTTATAAAACAGTTTAGTTAAAAGAGTTTTCTGTGAATAGCACTGCTGAACTGTAGTAAGTAAAAATTATCTTAAAAATCACACTTTCACTCAAATGTAATGAAACATTACAGAAATACAAGGGACTCATATATCAAAACATTCCATTTGGTTTCAAATGAAAACAGTTTAAGGACTAGGAGATATGATTTCTCAAAGTTTTGCAAAAATTCTAACCAAATCAGTTTTATACACCAGAAACCAGCCTCAGTAGTTTATTTTTATAAAATTCTACAAATGTTGGATTATTCCCCTGAAAATTTACAAAAACGTTCTTAACTCATATACAAAACTGTCATTTTTGGTTCCATATCAAAATCATTTATAGATTATAATATATTCTACTTGGAAGTTGCTGTCCTGAATTTCGGACAGCACCAGTTTTCCATAAAAACACCAAACTTTCAAAATTCATAACTTACAAACCACATATCCAAAAATTCTGAAATTTAAATGGGACATTTTAGACATCTCAAAGAGTGTTAGAAAAATGGTTTGACTCATTTAGCTGGCTAAATCACTCCCAGTAAAATAAACAAGTTGTTATCCCAACAATTGTCTGAAAAATCTGCAACTTTAACATAATTCCAACAACAATCTTAAGTCCTTTAGCCTAGGATTTCATGTCAATTACATGGTATTTAAACGAAACTTAAATCGTACATCTAGGAAGCCAAAACCAGCCCTTAATTCTTGAATTTCACCAAATTGGAGTTCTTACTCTCAATTCCTCAAGTCCAAGGTACCAATAAGCAACCACAAGCTTCAATTTAATCAAGCTAACACTATATCATACAACATGCAAAATAATCAACACTAGGGTTTCATGAAATTTTCTGAACCAAGAGTAAAAATGGGTCCTTAACTTTATCCACTAAAATTAACAACATAAACTACTAAGAACATAAGCTAGAGAACTACTATAATCATTAAAATCACAAAATCTCAATATACCTAAAACCTATTTTCGTGTTCAGAGTTGAGGTGACAAAAATGAGATGAAATTTCGAGTTACTTATCAAATTAATCGGATAGAATCGAAGAGAAAGAGATGAGCTTCGCGTAGCCACAAACGGTGCGACGATCGGAGCTCTGGATCAAAAGTTATGAGGAATTAAAGTTGGATGTGTATAATGTTTTGGGTTTGGATTCTCTTGTTCTGCTCTGAAGTCTCGAGCTCCCTTCTCTTCATAATGAAATGAAATGAATGAATAATTAAATGGAGTCATGTGTTTTGACTCCTTAATTAAGGGGTATTTTGGTCTTTTCACCCATTGGTTCAACTTTGGATCAAAATTTCAAAGATAGGTGTTCCGATTTTCATTCTAAATATTTTTCTGGTCATTTCTATGTTTTTAATCTCTTCATACACCGTACCTAGAAAACTTAAGCCAGTATACTGCCAGTTAAATTATCAATACGTGTTTTTATGTGATTTTTCGAAATCAGCTTTTCGGATTTTACAGGAAGCTCCCTCTTTTTGTAATTAGTTTTGAAAGTTCCTTGGGAGAGATTCGAACCAAGGACCAGTGGGTAGTTCAAGCTCCTTCAACTTGCATTTTACTCCACCAAGTCAACCTAACATTCGATACATATAGTTCTATTAATTATATATATAGAAGCTTGTATAATATACAAGTTGTGCATTATTTTGAATGATTTAAATTAAATTATTGATATTTTTATAAAATGATTTATTAAATTGTGGTTTATATTATATCTATTATTTATCAAAAATATTATATTAACCATAAAAATTGAAATTATCACTTTTTAATTAATTCGATTTGAATGATGTGAAATATTATTTATCATTTAAATTTTTATTTATTATAGTTTTTAATTAAATTAAAATCTAAGTTAAAAATGTTAAATAAACAAAAATATATTTTGCGGCGATTCTGACCTTAACCGCCGCTATATTCCTGCCATTTATTCGTTTCGCGGCGGTTTCTACATCAATCGTCGCTAAACACATCAATTTCGTGGCATTTTTTATAACCGCCACTAAATGTGATAAATCGCCACAAAAATCATCGATATTGTCCATTAAGAGGCAGTTTATTCAACCGCCGCCGCTATTAGCTGAATTTCTTGTAGTGTGTATAGTTTAGGAACAAATTTTGATACCAAACCAATTAGTATTTTCTTCGCTATCTTTTTATTAAGACAAATTCTTTTCGTAAGCTTTTATTTAAGTTACTTAGCTCATTAATATTGCATAATAATTTTTTAATTTTTCTGAATTTTTCAATTTTATATTGGCAAATTGTTTACATAAAGATTGGAGCAGGATTGTGGGTTTATATCGCCTCTGAATTCTTTGTTTCAAGTTTTTATAATTGTGTCAAGAATATTTACAATTGAAATAGTCATAGTTTTGTAAAAAATTATTTGAGTATGTTATGACGTGGTAAATATGTATTGTTGACAGTTTTAAAAGAAGGATTCTACGTCCATTACATAATCGAATTTAGTTCTTGTACAAAGGAGAGAGTACAAAAGTTTTTGAGAAACTTGTGTGTTGTGTGTTGTTTTAGTTGATTGTTATAATGAGTACTATGCTTTTATATTTATAGGCTTTACAAGTTAGTTTCTAGAAAGAAAAAAAAATTAGAGTAGTGAAGTCTTAGATATATATTTAGTTATTGATTTACTTAGCTAGTTTCTAGATGTTTCTATCATAATATCTAAATATTAATAAATGATCATAAGAAAGGGATAAGTATACTTTTAGTCACAAACGTCTGATGGTAAAATCATTTTGGTCACAACCTTTTTTTTTGTTTAAAATTGGTCACAAACGTTATAATTTTTTTCAAAATGAATTGATTTACGATTTTACCCCTATTTTAAAATCAGGCCGGCCGGTTTTTAAAAGTCTAATCGATGAACCGGTTCTTAGGAGACTGAACCACTATCAACACCATTTCAACCATCACCACCATCAACACTATCAATCCTCCATCACCACCATTAACACCATCAATCCACCATCACCACCATCAACATTAACCCATAATTTTTACCAGCAATTCAAGAATCAATAATATTAATTAAATCAACCACTCAACAATTATTATTATTATTATTATTATTATTATTATTATTTGAGTTCAAATTTCAATTGCAACAACAAGATGAAAAATCAACAGATATTTCAGCTCAAGCAACAACTCAACAATCATCAACCACAATTTCCTATCCAAAATCAGCAAGACAATCTCAACAATTATATCTCAGCTCAAGCAACAACTCAGCAATCATCAACCACAATTTCATATCCAAAATCAGCAAGACAATCTCAACAATTACAACCACTACAAAATTCATACCAGAATTCAAATATCATAGATGCAGGAGATATAACAGAGAAAATAATCGAGCAAATGCACACAAGTGGCGAGCCAAGCACGGCTAGCAGCAGTGGCGCCGCCGTGAAGGAGAAGGCAGAGGTCGCAGATCCGGGCGACAACACCAGCATAGAAGACGACGAAAAACTCATTGGACGGTGGGGAAGCGTGGCAGGCTGGTTCTCGTGGACCCTCATTGGTGGCCCAACCACTATTGCTCACGGCGCCGGTCTTCCCATGGGCGCGCACAGAGAAGGCAGCGGACGGACGGCCGTTCGAGGAGGAGATGAACGGCGTCGAGGATGGTTGGTCGACACTCGAAATCAAGGGCACTAGCACTTCAACTGCCTCGTCACCGGCGAGATCGGCGCAGTAAAGCATCGTGGCGGCGACGCAGGGCGAAGAGATCCCCACCGCGACACTAGGCGCAGCGACCATGGCAAGGGAGAGGACCAGAGGCGAGAACGGCGGGACGGAAGAGAAGAGTCTCCTCCCAGCGGCGGCAGGACCGACGCCAACCGTGATTTGGGAAGGAGAAGGGGCAAACGGCAAACCCATCTTTGCCCTGATTTTTTTTTCCTTGAGGGCGAAGGGCGATCAGTATCAGTCCTTATTATTATTATTATTATTATTATTATTATTATAAAATTGACCCGATTCGAATTTTAGTGAAACGGCCGGTTTAAAACAAAGAAGAAGAAGCTGGTTTAGGTAAATTAGTGATATATAAAAAGGGAGAGGGGCAAAAATGTCAATTTAGACCATTTTAAAAAAAAAAATTACAACGTTTGTGACCAATTTTTGACCTAAAATATGTTTGTGACTAAATTAATTTTTCAGTTAAACCTTTATGACCAAAATCATACTCATCCCTCGTAAGAATTATAGAGAGTTCTACAAATTTATAACATAATAATAATCAAGCAATAAACAATAATGAAGGGCAAATACAAAATAAAACTGAAAATATGAGAATCAAATAAAGTTGTTACTTGGAATTCTTTGAACCATGATGATTATAGCTATGTTTGCATATGGGTCCCGTATATATACAGGTATGAAATACGAACAATTTAAAAAAAAAAAAGATACGAGTGAAGTATATATATGTAAAAGTAAATTTTATAAATTTTTTACGATTGATTATATTTTGTAAAAGATTTAAAAATAAAAAATTGACT
>JASCZI010241686.1:5481-17870 GCA_036250425.1 Stylosanthes scabra
GACATTTTAGAGATTCTCACGAGCCCTCATCTGGTATAAATCCTTTCAATCAATTGGCTCATTTCTGTTTTTAATTCTGTGACTCATGAAATATCAGTAGATTTATGCTGCAAAGTCTAAATGGTAAAGGTAGCGGAGAATTGCAATGTAACGATGATGATGGGACCTTCCAAAAGAGAAGTCTGGAGTTTGATAGTCAAAGAAGTGATCTTCCTGCTGATTCTGCACCTTCTGCTAGTAATGAAACACAAGGATCAGCATTTCTTTCTCAGGTGGTAGTCTATATGTGATACTTTAATCTGCCTATGTGCATATGAGATGTTGAGAAATCTCACTCTCTCTGTGTTGTTTTCTTGTCTGAAGTATTTATTTTACCTCTTGCGTGCCCTCTATTATAGTGTTCTGCATTCTTTCAAGTGTACTTTAATATTTTAATGTCGCCGTCATGCTTCTTCATTGGGCTGTAACGCCGTCCCTCTTACACTGGTGAAGAACTTTTGGCTTCCTGTGACTGGCTTCGTTTACTATTGACTCTGTCCTATGCCATAAATCGGTAGAGTCTAGAGAAAAAATCACTAAACATTTTACAACATAACCTTGCATAAATGAGGCCCTTTGTGGTTGATGCCAAATGTTACAGCTTGCAATGCAGGTTTAATCTGTACTTAACCTAGTTTTGCTTATCCCTGAGGATATTTCATAAAGTATTGAGTTTAGTATTTATGCATAGCTGAGATTCATGTACATATCAAGTTTACTTGGATTCATTAACTATAAGTTTCAGGTTGTTTGGATGTGATGCTTTGAAATACATATATTCCAAACGATTCCATATCCCTAAAATGATGCATTTTCAATAAGTATAAAAGCAGAAATACCTTTTTGTAGCGTCGAACCCTCTGGTATTGTTAATGTGGTGGTTAACATGGCAATGAATTTTGTGTTCAATACTCGTGATGCTAAAGTTTTGAGTATAAGTTATCTAATATAAGTATACTTTGTTTTTAATCATATGGCCTACAGGTTCGAGAGAAACTCAGTGCTTCAGAATATATAGACTTTGTGGGTTATATGAAGGCACTAAAGACCAAAGCAATGAAGATCGGTGAAGTTTTACAGTGTATCTGTAGACTGTTCTCCGGACCCGAGAGACTACCTCTACTTAAAAGGTATTGCTATTACTAGTTAGTGAAAGTATAACAGTAAAACCGGCCTTCCTCCATTGAAGAGCTGTCCTTTTTAGTTGTTACCATTTGTCATTTGCCAATGCTTGTTTTCTTTACTGCTATAACATCCTTGTATTGTATGAGCATAAAGCATAAGTCATATCATTTGATATGCTAACTGCGCACTGTGAGATAGTAGCCACTTCTCTCACTTGAGATTTCTAGTTATCATTGCCTTACATGATTCCTCCGTCCACATGATGAAAAGTTTTTGAAACATATTTTTGACATTTGATCAAATTAAAATGGATGTTAAATTTATCATGGCATTCCTTATCTTTTTCACAACAGGTTCAAGAATTACATCCCAGCAAAGTATCATTCTTTGTATGACCATTATGTTGGGGAGAAAAAGTTAAACCCTTGAAGGCCAATCAAATATGCCCGGCTTATGGCTATCTCTTACAAATTTTCGGCTAGAACGCAGGTGCACTCTTAGCACATCTCTTGGATTTTGTGACTGAGGATGTGGGAAGGAATTAATGCATGACGTAGAACTTGTAAGTATACTAGGATATGTTATGTCTAACCCGGTGATCAGGCATTTGAATCAGGAATTGGTTGTTGATATACATTGAAGTGTTCAGTTAATTTAATTTATTTTATTTTACCCTATACCATAGACTGATTCATAATCCAAGGAGAATTGAGGATGTGCTTGGGCCTTGGTGCAATTGCAACTATGGGAGTGCATGGAAAATTTGTTTTCCCCAAATTGGAGGATGCAAGCACCGTCCGAATATTTTTCCACCTGTGAGATTACTGGTCCTTCAATTTGTAGGGTGTATAAGGCTTCATGGGCTTGCTTTCCACCATTTGACATGTGAGATTCTGTGCCCCAATATGGAGGGTGTAGGCACCGTTTGGTGTTTTGTTTGGGTGGGGGAGTTGTTTCTCCAATTATATTTGTCTTAAAAACAATAAACGAACTAAAACAAAGAACGTCACCTTTTCTTTACTGGTGCATATAAACTACTAAACCAAAACAATAAACTGCTCCTTTTCATTTACTATTTTTTTTCTTTTCTGTTTTTTATGGGATAGAGGTTCACAGTCCCTTTAATCTTCACAAGTTTACTTTTTTTTAAAAAAAATAGAATTATCAGTTGAAACTATAAAATAAATAACTTGTTTTTTTAATGCACATAAAATTTTAAAAGTAGAATTACTTTCAGAGTCGTTTCATGTGTATTTGTACCTTATATCTATTGATGATACGATACTGATTACTGAGTAGCGTCCGAACAACATTATCTTCTCCAAGAAAGAAAACTGTTTTGAGTATAATACAAGGGGACCATATAGGCAATTTCACCACCAATAACAGTGATATCTTACGGAAAAATACTTCAGAGTTAAATTATACAGTTATGAAGAGAGTGATCATTTTTTTTACCGGACCACTCAAAATCACATGGTATTATTGCTTACAACATGCGATTCCTAAGGGGGAAATTAAACAGGAAAAATACCAAACTTGAAAGTTGAAACTCACCAGTCATCAGTCATCCACGTTTTCTTAAAACGTAATGATATTAAGAAAAAATGGTCAATTAGAGGACCCAAATTCTAAGGTAAATTCTTTGGTCTTCTTGGCCCCTTCCCTTCCAAATCTAACAGTTCGAACGCTCCGGGGATGGGGATCCGCCATCATTTCCGAATTCGGACGCATGGCGGCGGTTACATCCACGAAGGCACTGAGTATGAACTTGTGCGACTTCTTCTCGTTCAGGTTAAGGTAAGATAACAATAGCTCCTCCATGAACTCCCAATCGATTACCTTCCCATGGCTTTTAAATCTAGCTTCCACCACGTCCTGCATGGAGCGCCGGAAATCCTCGTACGGGCTCGAACTGCTTCTCAAGAGAGCGATGCAATTCTCAGGGAGCTTCTCATCATTCTCATGATGATGCTCATCATTCGAAGATGAATCGGTGTTGGTTACGGTCGAGTTTGAGCTTGATCCTGCATAGTGATGATCATCGCCACTACGTGGTGTTAAACCATCATCGAGGAACAGTGATCCTGACAAAGCAGTTTTCACAAAGAATCTTTTCGATCCACCGAGGTCGCGTGGTGTTTCCGCCAACCTCAGTGAATCGAACATCGGTATGAGTTTCGAACCTTGATCGTGTTGGATCTCTCCCGATGAAGCTCCTCCTTTGTTGTTGTAGTAGCCTTCGGTTTCTTCACCTTCTCTGAAATACAGAGACTTGAAATTCTCGTAGAGGAAGCGATCAACGTCGGCCAGGGTGGCCGCATCGTCTTTGTGGCTGTCGCCGCCGCCATGGGAATCATCAAAGGTAATAGAAGGTGTCCTTGGATGTTTGCAGGCTTTGATGATCCAGTTTTTGGAGGATGAAAATGAAAAGGAGTTAAACGGTTTCTGTGATGATTGGTGGTTTTGTGATGAATGGCGAGGGCTCTTAACCTTGGCAAGGTAATCCTGAAGAGTTTTCTGAACCTTCTTCGGCATTTTGATGCTTTTTCTTTTGTTATTGTATTGTAATTGTATTCTATATAGATGATGAATGAAGTGGTGCAAGGGAAAGTGTGTGTGGTTATAAATAAAAAAACAAATGGGTACGGAAAGAAAAAGAATATGCAATATAAAAGGAATTAAGGATATGATTATATGTTCGGAAGATTTTCATATATACACCGATTACATGTAATTTATATTTATATTTTAAATTTTTTTAATTAAAATTAACAATTATAGTATATAAATATATTGATAAATCGATATATTTAAAAACTTTCTTATACGATAATATTAATTCTTAAGGAAAATATAATAATGTTTGACAAGCTTGATTGATTTATTTATTTATTTATTTATAATTGTTTTTTGTTAGGGAAGAATTTGGTAGAAAGCATAAGCTTGGCTGATGACGGGGATCATGGTTCTTGGCCGAATCCTATTGAAAAAAGTAAAGTATAATTTGATTCAATGGATGTAAATTCGTTGACTACTGCAATATATCTTTTACCATTTGAGTGGTGTTTGGACGTTTGCAGAGTTATTGTGTGATTGACTTTTATTTTTATTTTTTTTAAATTTTAAGATGTAAAATTGTTGTATAATTTCACGAATAAAAAAAATCCGATTTGATTTTCCCTCTTTTTCTAAAATTCTAATTATTTGTCCTTAATCAATGGCTTGATCGAAGACATACACTAACGTCAAGATATATGTTTTTAGAAGCCAAAACATTAACCAGCAACTGAAAAGTAGATATTGTAAGAAACTTATGAATAATTATTAATGGTCAATTTAATTAGAACTTGTTCTTCCGTTTTAAAATACTTGTTGCTTTTGCTTTTAGAGTATATTAAAAAAATTTAATGATCAATTTCACTCTAGTTTAATTTTAAAATAGCTTAATAATAATAATTTCAATATATCAAAATTAACTTCTTTTTAAATCAATATATCTCATGATCGTTTGCAATATACAAAATATTTCTCAGTAAAAGCCGGTGTCTTCTTTCCCCCTTTTCCAAGAGAAAGCTAAATCAATTAATCCTTGCATCTTAGTCAAAAACCAATTAATGTTATTGATATCCTACATCTTAATTATACTTATTATTAAGTTAATAAATTAAAATAATATACCCTTTTATTTTATTTAAAAAAAATTATCTCAACAAAAATCCGTCTATTAAGAAAAATACTAAATTGATATTGGTAATTCATATGTATATAAAAACAATAAAAATTGCCCTTATATAAATAAATATAGTATAAATTATTGATTGTTTAACTATCACGAATGAATTATGATTTAAAATAGAATAAGACAAATAAATTAAAATCAAAAGAGTATACTTAATAATGTGTCTCTGAAAGGAATTTTAATGATATATGGAATGAATATTGTATATTTTTAGAATATATTTAATACGCTTGTTAAAAATATTCATGATTATGTTTAATATTATATTGTTTTATGCATCAAAATCTTTTAAAACGGACACATTTGTATAATAATAAAGTAACCCTTAATCAAAATAGTAGAATTTACAAGTAATAGAAATTATAAATTTAAGGATGAGTATTTTAATACTTTACAAATTTCTTTATTTCAGAAGATCTTTTTCTTGTTATATGTATATAGCCATATAGGATGATACTATAAGTACAAGCTTTTTGCCAATTAAATTCAACAAGTTAGTTACAATTTAATAAAATTATTTATATTAATTTAAATAGAAGAAGAAGAGGAAGAAGTAAGAAATTCATAATAAAAAATTAGTTGAATTTGATTAATAAAAAAGTAATGATAGATAGTCATAATCTAAAGTTATTATATTTAGTTTAACATCTATAACTTCATATAAACAAAAGTCGTAATTAAATATTTATAACATTGAATATTATACATTTAATTCGATTAATATCATAATTAAATAAAAATAAAAGTTAAAATAAAAAATTTATAGCTACTATGATTAAAAATCTATATCTATCAAAGTTTTTCTTAATAAAATATTTATATATCTAATATCTTACATTATATATAAATTAGAGAATGCATCTATATAAATATTATTAGAAATGTATTATTCTTCATATTCGTTCTTTATTTGGCAAGGTGACACACAAACAATCCTTTCTTTTATATTTTTTTATCTCTGTATGAATCGTATATTTGCAACAATAAGAACAGAATTTTCTTGAAAATTCTAATCGGCTGAACTATTTTAATGGTTGATTTTTATTATTTATTATTAAGTATATTTCTTGAAGATTTGGTGATAAACAAGGATAGCGGATTTTAAGAAAGTATTTCGTGAAGATTTGGCGGATAATAATGGATATACAAGGATAGCGGATTTTAAGAGTCAAAGTTTAAAAATAATAACATTGCATTTATGTTTATGTTGACCACAGGTTCTAAAATCTAAATACTTAATGAGGATTTTTTTTGTCATTTGTTGAAGAGTAATTAATAATTTCATGGAAAAAAAATCAAGAGAAGAAATTTTAATTTATATATATTAGTTGCACTTTTAGGTCGTAGCTTAATATTTTTAGTCAGCAAAAGAAAAATAAATTATGCAACCTTGTACTGCATAGTACTGTAATTTTATTATCATAAAAGCTATTTGGATAATTATTGAGGCTTGTTTATATCAAATAAATTTTAATTGATAACTTGTGTAAATAATTTATAACTTTTTTAATTTTGAAAGTTCTAATTTCATTTTTATGTTACTATATTATGTCCATATTTTTATTATTTTATATCTAATTTTAGTTATTGTTCTAATTTTGTAGAGTTTAGCTAATATTTAAAAATTTTAATTTTTTTTATTGATAGACTAATTAATAATCTTAACGTTTACAATAATACATGTTTGCTAAATCCATCCGAGTATTAATGCAGAGTTTCAACTTTCATACGTGCGTGTGCATTTACTAACATTTTTCTTTCTTTATATCCAATCCACAACTACTTGCTTAGGAGCAATGGTAATTCTGGTGGAGCTGCCAACTAGTAGAACAAGTGAGCCAATAATGACAACGTTTTCTATTACATTTATGATTTTGTTGTGCACTTTTCTGGTAGTTAATTTCACATGTGGGATGTGATCGAAAGAAACTTGAGTTGGTTTAATATTTAACTCATTAGTTTGCTAAGTGTCGAGGTTCAAATTCCATCTTATGTATAAAGTAATTCAATGGTCAATGATAACTCTTAAATAGAGCTTATTTTCGCATTAATTCTCGATTTATCGAATTAAAAAAAAGAGTAGATAGATATATAGATAATTTTGATTTTAATGCTATCTCCTAAGAGATATGTTTGGCTACTTTCTCTAATTTGGAGACTGTAACTTGATTCCTAAATCCTAATTGATGGGTATAGTGTACTATTAGCATTTATATGGTTACCAACTTGGTCCAAAATATTATACCAATTAATTGTAATAAAATCAAAAGGGTAAAAATAAAATTCCAAGAGCCCTACGAGACCCTCCATTGATAGTGATAGCTCTATGTGATAACCGAATCCAATGAGATTAGGATGCAAGAAAAATGCTCCTATATCACCTATGCTATCTATATTCTACTTGATAATTTTATATTCTGTTTGTCTCTAGCTAGAATAATATATATGGTTTGATGGTCCAATCTAATGTGGATTGTTTAACACTTTGATCCAAAATTATATAGCTTCTTCATCACCACTTTATATCCCTTTTGGCTTCTAATTAATTGATTATTGCAAGAAGGCCAAGAAAAAAAAAATCACTAGTCTATTCACAGAAGGTGCTTTTTCTTGATAGCAAGATCTTGTGATTCTGAAAGATCAATAAGTACAGGACCATCAAATCAGTTCTATATTGATTGAAAAGAAATGGAAGCACTTTAATTACTTTAATTAAGTTTGCAATGCATCATTTTATTCAAAAAATAAAAACAATTTTAATCTCATCAGGCTAATTATGATTTTGAGCCACTTCTTCAATGGTATTAAATTTTTGGATGAAGTTTGATGACGAAAAAAGATGACACAGAAATTAAAAGAGATTGACTTTCATGTAACAATTTCATCATAATTCACTTGAACAATAAATAGAACTAAATAATTATAATTTTTTTTTTAAAAAAAAAAAAAAAAAAGAAGAAGAAGAAGAGTAGAAAGTGAAAACTCAACTGCTACACTACTTTGCTGCTCTTAAACTTGTTATCTTTATCTACATGATCTACCATTTGAGCATGATTCTTGTGAAAAATCTTGGAAGGCAGTGCTGCAAATCGAGATGAGAATGAGCGAGAGATGCAATCTGGGTCAGTGGAATAACCATCATCAAAATTCTGTGAGTAGGAGCTGGGATCATATTGGAAATGAACCACTGTTGATGAACTACTCATCAGAAACCTCTTCTTTTCCCTCTTGATCTTCCTCCACAATCTTCTTAGCCATGCTCTTTTCTTCTTCTGTGTTTTCACCAATGCACTACCACACACAATTAGAGTGTAGCAATTCTCAAGTTTCATCATGGTTTTGGGGGTAATTTTCCCAAAGAGTGTGGACTTGTTGCATTTAAAGAACTCTTGAAATATTTAAAAGAAAAAAAAAAAAAGAAGCTATATGGATGTGTCAGAATAATGCTGAAATTTTTGTGTCATGAGTTTCTGATATTTTGGCGTAAAATATGTAGTTACAGTCACATGGGGCATGGTTTTGGTGCAGTAAGTTACATAGGAGATGGAGATGAAAACATCGGAACTATTGTCTCTCTATTGTTTCAGAAAATTTACAGCAATGGGAAAGTTCTATTCAAGTGTTGGATTTGACGGTCCAAACAATAAGACAATACTCCAGGAAATAAGCAACAAGTTGAGGATGTTTTTTTTGGGGTGCACATGATGTTCTTTTGGTTCAGTAAGGAGCAAGTATAAATAGAAATGAAATGTTGGATGGAGCCTATGCAGGATTATTATTTTAATTAATTTGACATCTTATTTGTCTCTTGATGAATAGTTTTAATTGTTAAATATACACAAAAAGAAAATGTGCTTAAATATCTTGCTAATTTGGATGATTCATTCAAATGTTATTTTATAAAGTAAGGTTTTATATTTTTTTTTTATATTTTTCACACATTAAAATGAAAAGCAAAAAGTAACTTCTAAATTGGGCCGTCAAATGGGCCCTTCTCAGGATGATGTATAAAGACAACTTTGGACTCTTTCGTATATTAGCCCACTATCATGGGCCATGATTACCTCAGGTGTGGGGCTGTAATTTTGGGCCTGGCCCTAATGTCAATGTTAAGGACCCATTTTTTCAATACAAAAACATTCAGTAGCAAAAAAAAAGAGAGATAAGTGTCTACCAAAAAATAAAATAAAAGTGGAAGGAACTTAATACCACAAAAAAAATAAAATGGAAGTAACTTGTAGTTGTGATTTGTGATCATAATTTGGTAATTTACATGACTGAAACCTTTGCAGAATGTTACTATAATAATGGATAATGATCACAATAGAGATTAGACTTTTAATACATGAGTTAGAGTTTGGGCAGCAGCTTATAATACATTGAACCTGCCATTATCAAAACCCCTTTCATTATATTCATATGTACATACATAACAGATTTGCCTAACACCTCCAACTTTCTAGTTTCTTCCCAATATGCCCCTGCATCACTGTAATGATATCACAAACAAACAAACATATTCGCTCAGTATAATAATAAATTAATAATAATAACATGCAATATCAAATTACAAATTAAAAGCTTAATTAGTTAATTAATTACCTCATGGAGACAATGTTGGTGAATAATTGTCTGGTTTAGTGTACTCACCAATACTTCACATGATAGCTTTGCCTGTTCACACAAATCAAACACAAACTTCAAACCACAAAAATAATAGTTCTAATAAAGCTGATTAATGAATGTAATTAAACTTAATTAGGAACCTGAATGGGGAAGTGAAAGAAGGCAAGGCCCATTTGACCGTTGACCTGAGAAACAGTAAAGAAGGGAATTGCACCCTTTGAAATGTCTTCTAGAAACAGCACCATCTCAGGTACCACTGCGATTCCCGCGAATTCCACGTCAGCGTCCACGTAGGACGAACCCCTCGCACTCACGTGACCGTGCTCCGATATCACGTGCCCCAGTCTCTTCCCCCTGTAAGAAACCGCCACGTCAACCCCTCCGAAATCGAGCGAATACACGCCGGCGTTGTGCACTCTCACGGTGAGGAGCATGGAGATGTCTACGGTGATGTGCGGCAAGGGATGCACCTTGATCCGCTTCAGCTTCAGCCCTACGATCTTCAGTACTGGATCTGACGGCCACAACACGTAGGTGGTGGTAAGGAAGAGTAGGAAGCCCACCGTGCATGTCACGTGCCACCGCCGGAGATAGGTCACGTGGTTTTGATTATGATCTTGACGTGGCTTTCGGAGGAGGTAGGTGTAGAAGCTTGATTTTGAGTTTGAGTTTGAGTTTGCCATGGGCCTCTTTAAGAACTTGAACATTGTTATGTTTTTTTATTGCTTGCAGGTTAGGTGTTTGTGAAAATGCCTGTGCTTGAACTTGGAGTATCAAGTGTGAACATCTGCAAAGATGGAAATTGTTGGTAGGTTCTTAGATAATTGAAGGTTTGAGATTCATTTTTTGTTCTTGTTTTGGTGTGGGAAATTGTGGTGGAGCTTCTCATTTTGTTTGCTTGTACATTTTGATTTAATAATGTGTCTTTCTCTTTGTTGTTTGTTTGCTTTTGATTATGATTCCTCTCAAGTCATCAACTTTGCTTGTTCTTCAAGTACAAGCTTAATTGGATTTGATGTTTTCAAAATACTTACGGAAACGTTTTCAATATGTCCGGAACACCGATGTTATTGTGTTTTTAGCCGTTGATCTTAATCATATATATATTTTATAATTAAAATCAATTAAGATCAACGGCTAAAAGTACAAGAACACCGGTGTTCTGGGTATACTCGAAACTCTTCCAATACTTTATATGTATAAACCAAAATTGTTTATATTATTTTTATATAGTGGGTTAGTTTTCATTTTGATTTATCGAACTAGTTGGGGGTATGGAGTATATAGTGTGGGCTGACAGGGATATGAATGTCTTTTGAAGTGTTTTCTCCATGTCTTTATATGGCTGCATGATTCATGATTGGAGTTTTTAGGTCCCACAGTATCCAATGTTTTTTAATGGAAAATGGAAAATAGCACCTTGAACGAATAATAATTGAAAATGAGACCAGTATTGACGTTGTGTATTAGATTCAACTAACTAACAGTCAACTCTAAACAAATTAAACTACCAGTCTCTAGTCTTGTTCTTTGTTAAGTTCCTGATGAATACTTTTTAGTTAGCAGTTTCCATGATCTAGAATACTATTTCGTCATAAGTTTCTCTTTCATTTTCTGCAAACTTCAAAACAAATAATATTTTCAACCTAGCAGGATGGCAAGGCCTGGAAATAAGATCATTCAAGCCAAGCTGGTGGGTATGTCTCACCTTATTGTTAAATTTTATTTTTCATTTTCTTTTCAGATATCATTCATTTCATTGAATCTATGGTTGCCCCAAAAAATCTTACATGCAATCACACGAATTAGGAATAATTAATATGAAGGGATTGTTAATACACGAGAAACAATTAAGATCAGTGTTGCAAGATCTATAGACCAATATAATCTGACCAAAATTTTCAATTAGACGGAAAATTTGATAGAAGCAACATTTGCTCTATCAAATTTCCAACTATTTGGTTAACTTTGATGTAAAAACCTATGTTCAATAATTTCAGTCTTAATGATTTATAGAATACATCATACCTGTCCCTTGTGTAGGTACTTCTTGGAGATATGGGAGCTGGAAAGACCAGTTTGGCACTAAGATTTGTAAAAGGCCAATTCTTTCATAACCAGGTTATGTTACTTCCATTTGATTTCATTAATAAAAAAATGTTCTAGTTTCTTATTAGTGTGGCACACATTAAACACTGCAGTTTTATAAACCTTAGAATCAATGTACATGTTACACACAGGAACCAACCATTGGAGCTGCATTTTTCACTCAAATATTGTCATTATCCGAAGCAACAGTGAAGTTCGACATATGGGATACAGCAGGACAGGAACGGTATCATAGTTTGGCTCCTATGTACTACCGTGGTGCAGCAGCTGCAATTGTTGTATATGACATCTCAAACATTGTAAGCAAATCATGAATTGAAACCATTCAGATGTCCAATTCTTGTGTTGAAATTTGTAATATGGCAAGAATTGGAAGTTTAAGCCATGTAACTCTGTTTTAGTGCAACCTTTTTTGAACATTGAACTTATGTCAAAATGCTGATAAAGAACTTAAGAACTTAGGCCATATAATTATTGCAGGGGAAGAATGTATTTGCATTATAATCTTATCTTCTATTTCAGGATTCATTTGTTCGAGCAAAAAAATGGGTTCAGGAGTTGCAGAGACATGGTAACTCCTCAAGTCACATGGAATAACAGATTTCTGATTCTAATGCTGTCTCACTACGGTAAAACTAATTGTTTTTTGTAGGAAGTCCAAAGTTGGTGATGGCATTAGTGGCAAACAAATCTGACTTGGAGCCGAAGAGAGAGGTTGAAACTGAGGAAGGAGAGCAATATGCTCAAG
>JASCZI010241686.1:26812-49551 GCA_036250425.1 Stylosanthes scabra
ACTGTTTCCAAAACATAATTAATCAGCATTAGAGTCATCAGGTGCAAATCAAATGGTTTTAAAAAAATACTAAGCAGAGAAGCATTGTTGAATTGGTTTACCATTTAGAAGAGACTTTCTTCTTGAATATCCTGTCAAGCATTTTCTTGTTGTTTTGTCCCTGAGAATCTAAAGACATGAGAGGAGATGATTGAAATTGCAAAAGAAAGATCAAGTTGTGGCAAGAACCAACGAGCACGCATGCATGAATAACTAACCACCTTAAAGAAAAAGAAAGGTATGATGAACCCAAAGCCACAAAGAAAGAAAGAAAGAAAGAAATGGTTGGCTTGTTGAAGAAAGCTAAAAATAGGTGGTTGCTTAAAAACAAGAAAAAATAATGGAAAATCAAGAAGAGAACGTGAGTGTTGTTGTTCCTTAAAACGTGACCATTTTGGAAACACAAGCTAAGAGAGATAGAAATGGTCACCAGAGAGAATCTACAATTTCGCAAAGAAAAAGGAACTTTCTCTGCTGAAAAGAAAGAATGAATGAAGAATTGAACAAGTAAGTGCCAGTTGTATATTGAGGATCCTAAAGTTGCTGCTGAGATTCTTCAATGCTTAGATATATAATAGATACGTACCTCTCTTTTATTTGCTTTTTATGGCACACACAAAATCTTTGTGCCGCCACCTGATGAATCGCAAATTTAGGACACAAGTATATACAGACAAGAATTTAACGCAAAATCATCAACTTCTGATTTTTATTTTATTTTTATTGATTATTCGTAAAAAAAAATAAAATATTAAGTTTACTTTTCAGAGAAATATTCTGAGAATGAATATATCTACTTTGCCTTATATTATATTCCTTACCACCTCTTATATATTCTTTTAAGATAAAAAAGAATATAATAAGAGTGAGCCATTTGGCATATCCATTCATTAACTCTTTGATTTGCATTGAATCCTTCAAACAGATAAAGTTAGTAGTGATAAATATTCAGTTAGTTAAAGTTTCTGAGTTTCATTACCTTCATGCTCTCCATTCTTATTAGTAATTTATTTCCCTCACGTTATGATAAATTATTCTCTGAATCATACTCTTTTGGCAACAAATTTCTATCACTTTATCAAAACATGGTTTTAGATGCCGGCATGGTTCAACCAATCATCGTTCTAGTACACTTTTACTAATATTATATGCTTAACAAAGCCTTTTTCCCACTAAGTCGGGTCGGTTACATAGATCAATACGTCATTGTGACGTGTCTATAAGTTGAGATGCGACCTTGTTTTACGTTGGCTGTCGGAAGTCTAACACAACCCAACATGGCTTCAAGTTGTCATTGCGCCGCGGTCATTTATTGGGATGCGACATTTTTTTTTATGTTGGCAGTTGCATATCGAACAACCCTCCTCTTTTTCCGGTCTTGGACCGGCCATGTAAACATAGGCGATTTTTTACTAATATTATATGGAAAAGAAAAAAGAAGAAACATTCACCTAAATACTATTCGGCATGATTCTAAAATGTTTGGCCTTTGCCGGCCTCAAAGATAATATAGAACAGGACGATTAGTTCAATGAAACATCATTCAAAATACCAAGTTATTATTAAAGTTTTTGATTAATAATATGGATTTGAAGATATTGTGCTGATAAAACAGAAACAAAGATGATTAGAAGAATTCTTCACTCTTCCTTGTTATTCCTTCTACTACTTGAAAACTCTATAGCAGATTCAAATGATGATATTGCAATTTACTGGGGTCAAAATGATGGTGAGGGTACCCTAACAGAAACATGTGCAACAGGAAGATACTCCTATGTGATCTTAGCCTTCCTGAACAATTTTGGAAATGGAACAGTACCTGCCATTAACCTTGCAAGTCACTGTGATCCTCTTACAGATGAATGCAAAACATTGAGCACAGACATTAAGAACTGCCAAATGCAAGGGATCAAAGTGTTCCTCTCCATTGGAGGGGCAGATGGGAATTACAGCCTAGCTTCCTCTGATGATGCCAAGAATGTTTCTGATTACTTGTGGAACAGTTTCTTGGGTGGCAAGTCATCTCCCTCGTTGCGTCCCTTAGGGGATGCTGTGTTTGATGGAATTGACTTTGATATTGAGATTTCGCCACCACAACACTGGGAGGAACTCGCGCGCTACCTCAAGTCGCATAGCACGCCGGCAAGAAAAGTTTACCTAAGTGCAGCACCTCAGTGTCCATTTCCTGATGCTGAACTTGGCAATGCACTTTCCACTGAGCTTTTTGACTATGTTTGGGTCCAGTTCTACAACAATCCTGGTTGTGAATATGCAGATGGTGATGTGAATGATTTGTTGAATTCTTGGAATCAATGGGCTATATCCTTGAAAAATGGGAAAGTCTTCTTGGGATTGCCGGCGTCTCGCGAAGCTGCAAGTGATGGTTATGTGCCAGTCAATGTGTTAGTAACAGACATTCTTCCTGTCATAAAGAAGTCACCTAACTATGGAGGTGTGATGCTGTGGACAACATACTATGATATACAAACTGGATACAGCAACTCCATCAAAAGCTTTTCTTGCACACAACAAAACCATAATGAATGCAAAGGAAATGATGAACACAAGGGTATGCAAGGAAATTTAGCATTTCATTCAGGTAAGCTGAAAATATATGCAAGGAATATTAATTGCTTTATGGACTTGTTTGTATTTGTCAGGAAAGAAATGGTGGATATGGCTTATTGTTGGGGTTGGAGCTGCATTTGCAATAATATGTTTTGTTCTCTGCTTGTGTTGTGTCTTGAGGAGAAAAGAAAACTCACAAGGTAGTTTCAAGTTCCAACATAATTAATGTTTTAAAACATGGTGTTATTATCATTTACTGAGATTCTCTAATTACAAGTTATGCTCATTCTTTTCTTATCAATAATAGTGGATGGAAAATTGGACAAAAAGATATCATTAACTGAAGAAAGGACAAGTAATGAGGTGAAAGTATTCAGTTTTGAAAGCACCACTGCAGCTTCAAACAGTTTCTCATCCATTAATAAGGTGGGAGAGGGTGATTTTGGTCCTGTTTATAAGGTATGTTAGGAGTCCTAACACATTTTTACATATTAATGCGTTCAATCTTCAATGCATATTTACATCCACTCATTTCTATTTGTTGTGTATACAAGGTTGTGCAGTAGACATACCAACTATGGCAGAAGTTGTTTGTTTCCTCTCAAATCATGCAGTTAATCTTGCTCACCTAAAAAGACCACCATTCTTCACCATAAAGTTCAACACACTAAAGAGTTGGCTGGGAACTCCTTCATCTTTTTTAAGGACTATAATAGTGAAAGTTTTGAGTATTAAACCAAATTATATAGGTAGAAACTTAGGTGCAGTTAACTTCATGTGAAGTTGTCATTTTAAAATCGTCAGATTACGTTTTGGTCAAACATGTCAATTTTATTGGTGTCTTCTTATACTGTGTATGTATAAACAGTTAAATACATGTGATATTTAATTTATCTTCAATTCATATTTTGTATTTTAATATATATTTTATATATGTAGCTTATTTTGGTGATTTATGCAATATAAAGTGCATGCGTTCTCAATGCTCAATTTGTTCCAAAAAAAATTGTGTTAGTCAAAATGATTATTTGAATTGAAATTTAGAGTATTTATTTAACTAACTAAAAATATTTGAGGGGTCTAATTTGATCATTTACTCAATCATGAATAATCAAACAAAAGTAACAAAATTTCTTTTGTCTATCAGAAAAAAAAGGGTATGATATCTTTTTCATTAATATCATATCAAAATGAATAGTAAATTTCTAAGATTGGTATAAAGGGAATTCCATATTTGATACCTGCTATAAAAACAAAATATATATCAAAATTTAGGTATAGTTAATATATTCTACTTATGCCACAAAAATTGATCGTGCAGTGACACATTAGGGGGAATCGAGCATTTCTTTTTTCCTAATCTGAACATGGTAGTTTATGCAGATACCAACTCTGGATTTTGGTGTTTAGTTGTTGGCTGTTTCAAATCAAATCTTGGAATTCAAATAACAGCAATCTAACGTAGGCATAGGTTAAAGCTTCTATGTTTCTTTCATTCCTTCTCTCATTAGGAATTCTGATAATTGATCGATGAAAGGAAGGGGAAGATGGATTTTTGGCCAGAATTTATTGCTAGCAATTCCGGTAAAGAATTTGTAGCAGGAGGCATTGGTGGCACCGCCGGTATAATCTCCGGTTACCCCTTGGACACCCTCCGAATCTTGCAGCAGCAGAATTCAAGAACCGGCTCCGCCGCCACCATCCTTCGAAACGTTGTCGCCAAGGAAGGACCAACTTCCCTCTACCGTGGCATGGCTGCACCTTTGGCTTCAGTATCTTTTCAGGTCCATTTTTCACAACCATTCCACAAATTACATATTCTGCACCATTACATCATTGTTTCTTTTATGATCATCTCCAATTACAAATGTAGTTACATGAACCACAACCGATGTTGATCAACAGCTATTGCTTCGCGTTTCGTTTTGCAGAACGCTGTGGTTTTCCAAAGTTATGCAGTACTGTCAAGAGCATTTTGTTCATCAGTTTCTCTTAAGGACCCTCCTTCCCTTAAGGGTGTTGCTTTAGGAGGAGTTGGTACCGGTGCTCTCCAAAGCATATTACTTTCGCCTATTGAGTTGGTTAAAATTCGCCTTCAGTTGTCTGAATCTGAAAAGGGTCCCATAAAGGTGGCTAAGAACATCTTGAAAACCGAGGGCTTCGGCGGAATTTACAGAGGACTCAGCATAACTATGTTGAGAGATGCACCTGCATATGGTTTGTACTTCTGGACATATGAATATGCAAGGGAACTACTTCACCCTGGTTGCAGAAAAAGTTCTGAAGAAAGCTTGAATACTATGTTAGTATCAGGGGGATTAGCTGGGGTATCTAGCTGGATTTTCAGCTACCCTTTAGATGTTATAAAGACAAGAATTCAGTCTGAAACACCTCATTGTTCTAAGTACAATGGCATCCTAGATTGTCTACAAAAGAGCATAAAACAAGAAGGCTATGTTGTGTTGTGGCGAGGTTTAGGAACAGCGGTTGCTAGAGCTTTCATAGTTAATGGTGCTGTGTTCTCAGCTTATGAGATTACTCTTAGGTGCTTCTTTAATAGTAATTGAACCATTCAAATGTGATTTTCTTTTCAATGATTAATTCTTCGTTTCTCTTCATCCAAACATTCAAGCATTTCCCATAAGACGAATACTCGTCGGACTTAACATAAAGTTGTTATTAAGAACATGTGAAGTTAACTGCTGCACCTGAGTTTTCACCTTCCTACATAAAATTCAATTTCATAGTAATAATTCCGAAACTTACGATATAAGTTAGAAGCCATTCCATTCAAAGAAAGAAGGAAAGCAAGCATTTTATTCATTCATTCAAATTTTCAATAAATCAATGAGTAAAAGCATAGATAGCAGTGGAGATATAAACCAAGAGAGCAGAGGAGACCAAAACAACCATGGCTGCGACCGCGTGGCTGGCGGACTTGCTGCCACAAGAGAGCATCCCGAGGCGGATCTCGATGACATTGACCATTGACAGAACCAAGAACAGGCATCCCATGACAGAGCCTATGGCGGAGCCAAGCATACCGAATCGGAGCACCTTGAGGTTGATGTGTGCACGGAATGCATCATCAACCTCCTTGCTGTTGAGGAGGTTGAGAGCGAGCTTGAGTCCCTGCGCCACCAGAGACGAAAACAAGAAGAAGCTGAAGGAGACAACCTCGAAGACTAGAAGCTTCTTGGCGGTGTCAACGCCGGCGTCGCAGGAGGAGCGATTCTCGAGGCTGCGCTGTCCCGGCGTGGTGAGTGAGAGGCCGACGAAGACGGCGATCGTGAAAAGCGAGTTGACGTTAACGAGGCCGTCGAGTGCGGTGACGTGGACGCTGGTGGTGGCCGATGAGGTGGAAGAAGACGGCACTCTTATCGTCTGCGGGTTTGAGTAGTAATCCTTTGGATATTCCTCTGATCTGGCAAACAAAAACAAAAAAGCAGCTCAAAATTTCAGAAATGAAAGGAAATTAAGAAATGTGAAGCGAAAAAAGGAAGAGAAAAGTGAGATACTCGTCCATGGATGGCGATGAAGTGAGAGAGAGGTTTGGTTTGGAGGGATTTAGGGTTAATAATAATTATTATAATTATTGCTTGAGTGGGAAGAGGAAGATGCTTTCGTTTTCGTTAGTGTTTTGCTTTTCCCAGCTGCTTTCTTAACTTGTTGAAACCAATGTCATGTTCAGAAGGTTAAGGCACATGACCAAAGCCTTTTAGGTAAACTCAACTTCAAAAGGTAACTTAGCCTCATCTCTCTCTCTCTCACAGTACGATTTGCACCTGTTTTCCATCATGACACGTTTACGACAGCATATTTGTTGGTGACAAACTCAAATAGTAAAAAGAAAAATAGAGATTCATTATGGTACTTTTTTTTTGGTTAGCTCATTTTCTGTTTAATTTTTTCCCCTAGCCCACTAGATATTGGGCTTTGAATATTTGTGGGCATAATCAGACCAAACTATTAGCTCCTTCTAGCTTCTAGATTTTCCTCTTTCTACTTAAACCTTTATTAATGCAATATGGTATTTCTGCCCAAAACAACTATTATTTGTTACCAAAAGAGAAAAAAGAAAACAACAATCGGGGTCATCTGAAAAAAGAAAAAACGATTCTATTTAAATGTCTGTCTTGTTTGATACATACAGCTAACCGCTTACACACAACTTGCTTATATATGATTAATAGTGATAATGATTTAGGTTGAGAATTAGTAAAAACTAAAAATAAAAAAAGTATATGGCAGACAGGCCAGGCTGCGAAAGAAGAAGAAAGGGCCGGAAAACATGGGCCAGTGGGCCCAAACAGAATACAGGTGCAGCGCCGTAAATTGTTGTATACTACTACAGTGCTACTGTTACAATAGGCAAAGCCCGGCTAGCCAAACCCAAATCCAGGATGATGCCACGTGGCAAGATCTCTTGGAAGGTAGCTTAAATTTTGAATGTGAAGCCAAGCGCGCAACGATAAATACACCGGTGGTCCCCACCCATGTGGGACGGCATTTGTTCAAAACAACACGGTGGCCCTACCCGCCATGTTACGGCGTCGTTTCCACTAGCAGCAAGCTCCCTCACTCCCTCTTCCATGCTCCCACTCTTTCGTGGTCACACGCCGGTTCAACTTGGCACGTGCCAATCCCCAGAGAGAGAGAGAGAGAGACTGGTCTTTTCTCTTCCTTCTTCAAAAAATTTCAATCTCAAGTTCCCATTGCTCATAGGCTCATAGCTCATTACACTAACACAACTCGTTTCACTTGCTCCCAGCTCTGCAACTTGGAGCTGCCGGTTCTGTTTCTTGAACCTTCCGATCTGATTTCAGCATTGTGCAACCGAGGAGTGAGAGGAAGATGAACGGAGAAAGGAGGCAGAGATCTGGTGCGGCGGGGGTGCACCATCAGCGCCAGTACTCCGACAACTTTCTCGATGGATCTTCCAACAGCAGGTGGCTTCAATCCGCTGGCCTTCAGCACCTTCAATCCAATAACATTCCTCCGCTCCAGGTTCGGATCTTATAATTCTTTTTTCTCTATCTATTTGTTTTCACTCTATCCGTGATGATCGGTTTACGATCTCGTGAGGCTTGACCTTGATTTGGAATGGAAGCAGGACTATAACTTCTATGGCGGTGGAGCTCAAGGAGGAGGGAGAATGTACAGGAATGGGCAGAGGAGCTTCAATGGAGGAACTGAGTTCTACATGGAGCCTTCAACACCTCCTGGTAACTACCGTGCTTCCACGCAGAAGAAGAATGGCGACGATTCGCCCGGTGATTTCAGCCCCGGCCTGTTGGATCTGCATTCTTTTGACACTGAGCTTCTTCCTGAGGTTATTATTTCAACAATTTTCTATTTTATGGTTTCGATTTCACTCATATATTTAGTGTTCTGGAACTTCCTAATTCAGCCTAGATTGTATTTGTTTAGCTATATGAGTTAAGTATAGTGTTCTTATGCTGATCTTACAGGTGTATGCAATCTTAATTTATCTTCTATTTGTGATGTACGTAGATGCACCTGGGAAATGTGGCTTAAATTTGCTTGTAATTTGTTTGTTTTGTCCTGATAGATGCCAGCATCAAATGCATATGATGGCAACTCCCTGTATAAACCTGTCCGTTATAGAAGCTCTGATGATTCTGAACCTTATATGATGGGCAAACAGACTAACAGAGCTCGTGCCCCTGAAAGTGTCTTGAAAAGTTTAGCTGTTGACAAAGAAAAATCAAGTTCTGTAGCAAAGATCAAAGTTGTGGTAGGTTCTCTCACAATCGATTGTTTCTAATCTAGATATAGATGGATGGATAGATGGTGCATTAATTTTAATATTTTCTGATCTTGTCTTTTGCAATCTTTTCCAGGTTCGAAAGAGACCATTAAATAAGAAGGAATTAGCAAAGAATGAGGAAGACATTATAGACACATATTCCAATTCATTGACAGTGCATGAGACTAAACTGAAGGTGAATGAAATTGACTTTAGCAATCAATTCTTCCAATGTGGTATGGTTTCCTTAAGTTCTAGAATAAGATTGAGCTGCCTTAAATGACATTAGTGCGTTGTGAGCTAAGAAATCAAATATGGTTCTGCCAATGTGTTCAAAATAGAAAATGACCTAAAGCTAATATGGTTTTCCTTGAGTTCTAAATGACTCTATGCTCATGTTAGTAAGTACAGATATTTTTTAGCAATGTTAGACCAACTACCATAATAATTATAATACTAATTGTCCAGAATGCCTGAACTTCCTCTGTTGTTAGTTCTCAAATAAAGATTTTGGCATAATAATAATCTAGTAGATGTCTTGTTCTTGTTTGAGATTTTAAAATCTATATGATTAATGTTTTATAGGTTGACCTAACTCAGTACGTGGAGAAGCATGAATTTGTGTTTGATGCTGTCTTAAACGAAGAGGTTACAAATGATGAGGTAACTATAATGTAGTTATATGTTCAATTGAAATAAATGAGGTGACAATCTATGCCAACTTCTTTTTTAATCTTTTCATTTCGTTAGGTGTATCGTGAAACAGTGGAGCCCATTGTTCCAATCATCTTTGAACGTACTAAAGCAACTTGCTTTGCATACGGGCAAACAGGTAACTGTAAGGATCTCAATTTTGATATAGTTGCTGTTACAGCATACTGATGATAGTCATATTTTATTGCAAATGCAAGCTCTGTTTTGGTTGCTATTATTTTTTACCAATTGCAACTTCTAAATACCATCTTCTACTTATGTAGGAAGTGGAAAAACTTACACTATGAAGCCACTGCCACTTAAAGCATCCAGAGACATCTTGAGATTAATGTATCATACATATAGAAATCAAGGTTATCAATTGTTCGTGAGTTTCTTTGAAATCTATGGTGGGAAGCTTTTCGATCTCCTTAATGACCGAAAGTAAGTTAAATACCTTCTTGTTTACACTTGTAATCTGTTTTTTTCGGAGCTAATGTTGTACTTCTGCAGAAAACTTTGCATGAGGGAGGATGGTAAGCAGAAAGTTTGCATTGTGGGTTTGCAAGAGTACCGAGTTGTAGATGTAGAACAAATCAAGGAACTGATTGAAAAAGGAAATGCCACAAGAAGTACAGGCACCACAGGTGCAAACGAGGAATCTTCACGGTCACATGCAATACTTCAGCTTGCTATCAAGAGGTTAGTTGATGGCAATGAATCCAAACCTCCCCGCCCGGTTGGCAAGCTCTCGTTCATTGATCTTGCAGGAAGTGAACGTGGAGCAGATACCACAGATAATGACAAACAAACAAGGTATGATTTACCTTGAATTATGCTGTTACTTATCCCAGGTTAAACAAGTGCTTATGAAATAGAAACTCCTAAGAAATTTAAACAGCAAAATTTGATTAAACATATGGTTTTATTAGTATCATCTTAAATTACCTATTGTATTCACTTATTTACTTTCAATATATCTCCGTCATGACTTGTAGGCATAACTATTACGTATTAGCCTAATGAACTTGTTTCACTGGTTGTCTCAAATTATTATGTTATCTGCAGAATAGAAGGTGCTGAGATCAATAAAAGCTTACTCGCCTTAAAGGAATGCATCAGAGCTCTTGATAATGATCAAGGGCACATCCCTTTCAGAGGCAGTAAACTGACTGAAGTTTTGAGGGATTCATTTGTTGGCAATTCCCGCACTGTTATGATATCGTGCATATCACCAAGCTCTGGTTCATGTGAACATACTTTAAATACATTAAGATATGCGGACAGGTAATGGCTAATCTTCTATACTCAGTAGATTTTAATTTTGTAAATCTAGTTTCATATCCCCTACTCCTTCAGCTGGATAACAGAAAACTTATGGTTTTCCCATTACAAAATGAATGAAAAATCCAGGGTTAAGAGCCTGTCAAAAGGGAATAATTCCAAGAAAGATGTTTTATCTTCTAATATCAACCTCAAAGAATCAACCACGGTTCCATTGTCTTCTGTTGCTGCACCAGCCTATGAGGATCGCACAACTGAGGTATGGCAGGATGAAAATGATGGGGACGATTTCAGTCCTCCTGAAGATTACTACGAGGAGGTGAAACCATCATTGAAGAATAATGGAAAGGTGGAATCATATGCTACAACTGAAGACAAATTAAAGAAACCTAGTGGTCAGGTCAAATGGAAGGACCATCCAAGATCTGAACCTAAAGTGATGCATTCAGAGGATGATTTAAATGAACTATTACAGGTAAGTTTTCCAGATTCTGAGAGAATGTTTTTAATGTAAAAAACGGGTATAATATTTATTTTAGCTGAAGCATAAGCTGATATTTCAGGAAGAAGAGGACCTTGTAAATGCTCACCGGACACAAGTAGAGGAGACCATGAATATTGTTAGAGAGGTATTTAAATCGTCGTTAACCCTTTATATTTAAATTTGAAGTGCCCTTAAGTGTTCTGGTATTCATATCTATATTCGCACTGCACATACAGGAGATGAACCTCTTGGTTGAAGCAGATCAACCAGGGAATCAGCTGGATGATTATATAACAAAACTGAATGTCATTCTTTCTCAGAAGGCTGCTGGCATCATGCAGTTACAGACTCGATTAGCGCATTTTCAGAAACGTTTAAAGGAGCATAATGTTTTGGTTTCATCTGCTGGTTACTAAGATCATTTGAAATATAGTTGGAGAATGTGACATGACTTGCCACTCTTACTAGTTGTGATTCATCATTATTTGGTGGTATATCTAGGGCTTGCTCCTAGTCCCTGGGGATTAGAAGGTCTTCATTTTTCTCTTTACCCTTTTGAGAATGTAGACTTGTATTCGATTTACGCCCGTTATAACGGCAATGTATCAATGTATAAAGTTCTACATTGATGATTATTTAATCAATTGTGTGTTTCTTATTGAATAGTCTTGCGCTTATTCTGTTAGTTTTTACAGTACCAACAAGGGATTAATGTGACCTGGCTATACCAAACAATGGGATCTGTTGATGAAAACAGAAGTGTTAAGAATTTCTTAGATAACCATGTGAAAGATTGTGACTTTGATAATGATGTAGTTCCTTGTTAATATAACCCGTCTAAATAGATAATAAATATGACATCTATCCAATTATGAAAGAAAAGTATACTAGATTTTGCTTACTATTATTGTCGTTGATATCTAATTTGATGTCATTTTCATGATGGATTATTCTATTGAGAAGAAAAATTATGAAATATATTAGTTAGAGGAGTAAGATTTTTGGACCCATGAAATCCTACACCTGTGGCCATCAGAATAAAATTATAAAACTAAAGAGGAAAAAGGGGAAGAAAAGAAAAAAAAAAAAAGAGCCAAACCAACGTCCCCGTCTACTAACTTTCACTTTGGGGGTATGCATGTCTTTTTCATTGATCTCTTAACTTCTCACAGAACCCATTTCCATGAAAAAAAGAAACCAATATTCATCGTAAAAACAATACAGTGAAGTCACAGTTACGTGAAAGAGATTTGTCTTAACTTGATTGGGCTCCATTCTTCAAAGGTCGCATCTTATGACAGCTATGATATATTTCAATCAAGTAGAGATTCATGTGGTAGTTATAAAACTACTAGTACATTCTTAAATGCATTAACTCATATATATCCAAACAAATAAAACGTTTTGAAATAAAGTCTACTATGCCGGTATAATAAGATTCAATACCATCTTTGATGACAAGGAAAAATAAAACTACAATAATCATCAACAGAACATGATTATCTGACCAAAAAAAAAAAAAAAAGAACTCAAAATTCTCAATAGTAATTCTATAATCCATCCAACTCATGTAAAAACCAGAAAAGATAAGTAAAATTGGAACTCAAAACCAAACCAAAGCATTCTTAGATTAATTTGCATGAATGAAGGGAAGGGTTTATATGATGTTATACCTATCTACAACCAGATAGGGAGCCAAATCTTGGCTTGGATTTTGAGCGTTTGACTCTGACAGAAGATGAGTGTGGAAGTGGAAGTGTTGGAACAACATTGAACTCAGTGTGCATGTCCATGAAGAACTTGTCAACAATGTCCAAATAAACAGGACTCTTGAGTCTAGAATAGTAATGGAGAGCTTCTTCTATGTCCAGCACGTGTTCAACATCACTCGAATCCATCATCTCCAACTCCTTCATCTTCTTTGCTAAACCATCATCATTCTTATTACCATCCACCTTCTTTTTCTTCAATGGAAGAGTAGTTGCTTTGTTCTTCTTCAATGGACTTTGCTTCTTGTCTGTTGCAGCATCTACTTCTACTACTGATGTTGATGATGGCACGGGTGGGATCATGCTCATTTCATCGTTCCTGATCCGTATTCTGTTGAGATCAGACTGCAGAATATCATAGAACTCATTGTAGAATTGGTCGGTGGAGTAATAAGTTCTTGCATTGCCACTGCGACGGAGGAAGGGATTCAAGGAAAGTGATCTTGGAAGTTTCTGATACCCTCCAAAGACTAAAGACTTGAAGCTTCTAACTGTTTTCTGAAGCAGAGCCTTGGCCTTGTGAATGGTTCCTCTTGGCACCATTTTCTAGCTAGCTGTTGATATTTTTTTGCAGTAGTCTCTTCAATGTTACATTACAATATAAAGAGTAACGAAAAGAGAAAGCCAAGGCAATGTACTATAAAGTGTGGTTTGTGTCTTTTTGTTGTCCACGGCATCCCATGAACTTTGTCCCTCTTAATCCCTCTGTCTCTCTCTTTATATATTATAAGATATGATATGCGTTTATCAAAATTAGCCACTAAAATCAGTTATTAGTATATTAAATATAAAATACATGTGTAATTTAATTCATTGTTAATATATCTTATGCACTTGTGGATGATTTTAGTGTGCAAATAAAATTATTGTTATAGGATATCGGAACCTAAGTACCAATTTGAGGACTATACTCTATGTTTGGATTGGGGTTAAAGATAATTGAAGAAAAGAAAAGAGTATTAATTTGGGGACTTTAGGGTTTAAATTATTCAGAAGTATTGTATTGATTTTGACTACGTGCTGTTGAAAGTGTAGTGGCATTGATTAAGATGCAAAGCTAAAGGTTAATAATAAAACATGAAAGCAAGCATTTGTGTACTAGGTTAGTTATGTTGTTATCTTTTTTTTTTTTAATCCAAATTTGAATTGCTGGGACCCCATAATCCTTAATTACTTTATTTATAATGCAGATTTTTTTACTAAACAGGATGTGGGAATGATTAGTGAGAGAGATGAATGGTGGCACAGCAAACCCGTGAAGGCAAATGTGTAATAAGTTGTTAATGTTAATGAGCATGTGTGACTAGCTATTATTATATGAGAAATTCCATAGTATTTATTATTACAATTATATATTATATATAGACTATAGAGCATGGTCCCCAATAATATTAAGAGTCACGCTGTCAAGGAGTAATGAGATGTGAACACTAATTTTGATATTTTTTTTGGTGTCTACTAATTTTGATATTTGATATATACCTTGATATGATATAAGATGAGTGGCATTCCATTTTGTGAGATGTCACTTTCTGACACTTGCCTGTGCTTAATTAAGTTTTCCACCCACCACTGCACTGCAAGCCTTAAATTATCAAGCTAAGTTCATAGCAATTCCACATACACACTTGTTTCTTTCTTCAGATGCTCTTCCTCTCATATGCTTTGTGCTTGGTTATATTATACACTACACTTGGAGTAGGATGGCTATAACAAGTGAAAGAATCCCATGTGTGATTATTATCCAATCACTTATTAGCTAATTACTATTTTCATTTTACACTCTCCATATGAGAGATCAATGTATTTCCTTCTTTTATCTTTTTTTTTTTACATATTCTTTTATCTTTTTTTAAAGAAAGAAAACGTTTTTTTTATATTTCAAAACATTTGCTTTTTTTTTTTTAAGGAAACGGGGCTAACGCCCAAAACTACGAGATTATAATTTTTCGGAGTAAGGATGCCCCTCTGCAGTCATCACTCAGTATTCCCTTAATGTTTTCACAAGGGTTGTCAATGAAATGAAACCCAAGGGGAGCTCTAACAGCATTCTTGACTAAAGAGTCAGCCACTCTATTTCCTTCCCTATATTGGTGCTGCACAACCACCTCCCAATTACGAGTCATGAGTTCTCCAATGGCTTTGAAGATACTTTCAGGATGATTCTTCATTCTATGAGTGTCTTGGACTATAGTGTATACACTCTTAGAATCAGTTTCCATCACAAGTCTCCTGAATCTCAAATTCCAAGCAGTTTTTAGTCCATAGTATATGCCCCAGATCTCAGCCTTAAAAGGCATACAAATTCCCACATGAGCCATGTATCCTGCCATCCATTGTCCATCATGATTTCTGAAAACTCCACCACATCCTGCATTTCCCGGGTTGACCTCCGCTGCACCATCAGTATTTATCTTAATCCAATTGGCCGCCGGGAGGGGGTGCCAGGAGATAAGAGCTTCACCTCTCATAGGTTTTGTTGACATACAGGTAAATTTATCAAAAGGCTCCAGAAAAGATTGGATATAAGGAAATATTATCTTTCGAGTGTCATTTGGTTTAGTGAAGGGGGGGGGGGGGAGAACACTTCCTTATTCCTCCATTTCCATATCCACCAACAAGATACCATGAATTGAGTCTGCCATGGAACTTGTTTGGTGTTACCAATGTCCGCGGAGATGTTCCAACGGATCCAGGCATCAAAGGGAGCTCTAAAAAAAGTATAGATGATGATTCTGCTGAATAAGATTCTTCCATAAGGAGGCAGTAACGGGGCAGTCTCTCAGCATGTGGAGCATAGTTTCCTCTTCATTTGCACACAGGTGGCAGAAGGGGCTAGCTCCAAAGATACGACTTCTCCTTGCACTAGTCATCAGTCTCTTGTGTATCGCCAGCCATATGAAGGTTTTAATTCTCTGAGGGCCTTTCCAGTTCTAGATATCTTTCCATATTTGGTCCGTAGGATTGTCTTCATTATACTGGGCTTCATACGCACTCTTGACCGTAAAGGAGCCGTCATTAGTGAGATCCCATCTGATTCTATCAGGGTCACTTCCACCAGTAGGGGGGAGGATGGCAGCTATCTTGCTAATCATGGTTTGTGGGAGTTTGTCTTGAAGGGTATCCAATTTTTATTCACCTTCGTCATTTACCATGTCTTTTACCAAGGTGTTCAAATTGATAGTTCCACATCACAGATCAGATGTTGGGAAAGTTTGTCACAACCCTGAATCCACCTATTCTCCCAGAACTTCACCTGCGTTCCAGAGCCAACAGAGAAGGAAATGTGGTGTTGGAAATCATTCCACACTCTAGCCAGGTTCTTCCATAGGGGAGAGTCAGTTCCCGAGCAAGATAAACCATTCAAGAGGTTCTGGTTCCTTCCATATTTATTAATCAACGTAGCAGCCCAAAGTTTATTTTGGTCATTGATTAATCTCCACAGAATTTTCTGAAGAAAAGCTTCATTCATCAGTTCAAGATGCTTGAAACCAAGACCACCCACCTCTTTTGTCTTACACAATGTCTCCCACTTGACAGCATGGATCTTCCTCCTATTCCTCTCCTCTCCCCACACAAAACTTCTCTGAATTCTCTCAATTTCTTGACACACTCCTTTTGGGACTTTTGAGTACATCATGTCATAATTTAGAACCGGTGTGATCATTGCCTTAGCCAAAGTTACCCGTCCAGCAAAGGATAAGCACCCTACTTTCCATCCTTTTAGTTTACCTCTAGCTCTATCTATTGCCCCCTTATAATCCTCTGTCTTCTTCTTATTATTTGTGAATTGAGCTCCCAAGTATCGTCCTATCTGAGGGACTTCTTTGAACCCACACATGCTATTTATATCATTCCTCAGAGAGCTTGGCACATTTTTTGAGTAGAAGATGGAGATTTTTACCTCACTAATTTTTAGTCCCGAGGCTTCACCAAATTCCTGCAGCACGCTCAAGATCAGCTGTATTTGCTCCATTGATGCCTCCGCAAAGAGGAGTAGGTTGTCCACAAAGAGTAAGTGGGAAATTTCAAGCCCATTCACCCCGCTTTCATAGGCTTCCAAACTCCTTCCTCCATTTTACTATCAATAATATGGGATAGCTTATTCATAGCTATTACAAATAGGTAGGGCGATATTGGGTCACCCTGCCAAAGCCCACGAGTTGGCAAGAAGCTTTCTGATTTACAACCATTCCAGAGTACTCTATAGGACACAGAAGAGACACAACTCATGATGATGTTAATCACATTACTTGGGATCTCCCACTCCTGTAAACAATCTTTAATGAATTTCCAACTCACCATATCATACGCCTTCTGGAAATCAATTTTAATTGACATGAACATTTTCCTGCCCTTCATTCTTCTCATGCTATGCACCATCTCTTTTGCTATGATGATGTTGTCATGTATTGTTCTCCCTGCTATGAAGCTTGATTGAGTAGGGGTAATTCTGTCAGCGAGTAGTGGTTTAATTCTCATTACCAAGATCTTGCTCAGAACTTTATAGGCAACATTACACAGAGCAATCGGCCGGAATTGAGAGATAAACTCCGGATGTGTTATCTTTGGCACAAGCACCAAGAGAGTATTATTTATATCTGCTATGTACCTTGGTTCACTCCATAACCGTCTAATATGGTTACAAATAGATTCATTGACAAGTTCCCAGTGATCTTTATAGAAAAGAGCAGGGAATCCGTCCTCCCCAGGGGCTTTTAGGGATCTAATAGAGAATAAAGCTTTTCTAATCTCATCATTTAGAGGTGGCAGGCTCATGATCTTTAGAGTTGGTTCTTCAATAACGGGAAGCTGATACAACAAGGGTAGTTGAGGCCTATTCAGGATGTCTTGCTTGTACAAGTTGTGATAGAAATCAGTCGCCATTTGCTTCAAGTACTCTTGATCTTCACACCATGATCCATCAGGACTCCTCAGCTTCAGAATTTTGTTTTTCCTCCTCCTTATTAGAGTTTTGGTATGGTAAAACCGAGTGTTTCTATCTCCCTCTGTGTACCATTGTTGCCTAGATTTCTGCATCCAGAAAATTTCTTCTTGCTCTAGAATAGTTTCCAGCTCCTTGTTTAGTTCGCTTTCAAGATTTTCCAAGAACAGGTTGTGTCCATAGGAATTTGTCATTTGAATGCCTTTTATTCTATTCATGATCCTTCTTTTCTTTCTAAAAAATCGCCAAAAATCTCCTTATTCCACCGTTTAAGCTCCTGGGCCAAGTTATCCAGCGCAGTTGTGAAGTCCACTTGATTGTTCCACTTCACTTTGAGAGTATCCTTGAACGAAGAATGGGTCTCCCACATTGCCTCAAAACGGAAGGGCTTCTCTCCCTGGTCAACCCTAGTAGGAGCAAGAGACACCAAAAGGGGGTGGTGATCAGAATTCACTCTAGCAAGCACTTCAACTCTGGCCTCATTGAACTCCATTCTCCAATCTGCATTACACATTGCTCTATCCAGTCTTTTAAAAACTCTATCTATATCATTCGTTGCCCCTCCTCTCCAAGTAAACTTTTATCCAGAGAATCCCATGTCAATCAGGTTACATCTCTCAATATTGCTTTTGAATCTTCTATACGCCTGAGGTTCAGTCAGAGCTCCCCCTTTCTTCTCGTTAGCATCAATTATATCATTGAAATCACCCACTGGCATCCACTTATCTTGCATATTATCAACTATTCTAACAAGGTTATCCCAAAGCTCCCTTCTTCTCTGTTCCTGCCGACTGGCATATATAGTAGTAAGGAGCCAGTTACAATCACCATTCTTTTCCACTCTCATATGAATGTATTGCTTGTAGTTTTCAATACTTGCAATTTTAATATCATCATCGTCCCAGAGAACCCATATACCTTCGGAGAAGCCCTCTGCCTCTTCAATTATTAAAATTTTAAACCCCAACCTGCCTAGTGTCTCCTGACCCCTGCTGCCACTAACTCTTGTTTTAACTAAGATAACAATGTTCGGCTTTTTCATTTTCTTGAATTCTTTGAGTGTGCGAATAGTAGCCTTGTTCGCCACACCTCTAACATTCCATGCAAAAATAATCATAAGAAGCAATTTGAGAAAATAAAATCACCTAATAGGAGCAACCCCAAAACCAGAAAAGGCTTAATTACAATTCATGTTCACCTCCCCTGCTAGGGGGTATTATCTATCTGCACATCCCCAATCTGGGCTGCATTCTCGCCATCAATATCAGCATACACTTCCATTTCATCACCACCATCTTCTGCATTCACAGTGTCATCATCGGTCACCATCATCCCTTCTGGAGGAGCAGGGTCGGGAGGTTTTTCCATCAACATAGGATCGCAAGTAGCATCCACCCCTTCCTGACTCTGTGAAGGGGATGCACTTGTCAAATCTATCCAATTTTCCTTGAATTGACGAAGGGGAACCATCGCTTGAGTTTTTGCAAGAGTAGTAGTTTGGGGGAGAGGGGGGAAAGCTTGAGCATCAAAATGAATGGGTGCAGGGTTAGATTGGTTTGTTTAGAGGGTTGGGCTGGGTTTGGGTCCTTGTTTTGTTTACTCTGGGTTGGGCCAATGAGTTCTTTTCCTTGTCTGTTCCATGCTGGACATGTGTATTGGGATTGGGTTTATTCATCTTCTCCTTACTCCGCTGTTGGGTCCTTTCTACATCAGTACTATGCACAAAATCTTTCTGCAAAACGATAACTTGATTTTCAGGAACATTCTCCTCATGATTGGTTGTATCCTCAGCACTTGTGTCATTATCCTGTAGGACCCCAAATCTGGAATTGTTGGCGGTTCTGTTTTCCTGGTGCATCTTATGTTTTCCACTCGCTCCACTACTTGTACCCTCTCCTACTTTATAGGATTTCTTTCCACGCGTATTGTGTTGTACAATCATCCAAGGGCCAAAGGAATCTTCTTTTTCCTCCAATACCTTTTTACCCTTATCTTTTTCTGGAATGCCTGTTGTACCCCTTTCGTCAACCTCCTTCCCATCCTTTCCTCCATTCTGCTGATTCTCCATTGCCTGGTTATTCTTGTTTTCTGGGCAGCTACTCCTTTCATGTCCCACTCACCCACACTTAAAGCAGACCTGGTGAATTCCCTCGTACTCCACACGATGAATCTTATCATTAACCATATAGTGGGAAACCAGGGGTTTATCAAGCTCAACTTCCACGCAAATCCTCGCAAACTTGCCCCTGACCATTTCTGCCGTAGTAGTATCTACTTTCATGGTTCTCCCAATCATATTGCCAATGCGTTTTAGGACAGGCTCACGATAGTATTCGATTGGTAGCCCCGGAAGCTTTACCCACGCTGCAATTCTGTCAATGGACACATTTATCGGGTCAAAATCCGGTTTCCACCAACGGATAGAGAGATAGTGGTCCAAGATCTTCCATGGCCCCTCCAACAGAGCTCGATCAAGGTCTTCTGAGTTGTACAGTTTCACCAGAAAGAAGTCATTTCCCAGATCAATGACCTCCAGATACCCTTTCTTCCCCCACATCTGCTCCAATCTTCGCTTCATTGCTGGAAGAGAAATGGATTTTCCCAAGAGCTTCACAATGAGGCATTCCCACCATTCTTCTTGTAACTCCTTTTTCATGCTCTCACTCATCACCAGGCTCAGCAGCCCATTAGGCATCTTCTTAATAGCAAAAGCTTGGTCCTCGTCTTCACTCTCTTCATTCTCTACTCTTTGCTTTGGGGTTCCATTTCCTTCCTCTGTCTCCTTGGCTCCTTCCTCTATCTCCATTTCATAACCAACGTTCTCCTCCATTCTGCCATTTCCAGTACGGACAGCTTTCGCAAAGGAGCCTTGTTCCATGGTAGCTACCACCCTGATTACAAGCATCACTTCGTCTCCTTCCTTTGGTAGAACCTCCGTTCCTCCATCTACCATCCACTCCTCCTCTCTCGGGAGAAGAGGTCTCCCTCCTTCAAAGTCTATTCCCCCATTCTTCATTCTTTTCAGCAACCCTTGCTCGTCATCTTTAGATCTGAGGTTCTCTCTTGGTCCATGGGGACGAGAGGCGCCTCCTCTCACAAACCCTTCCCTCATCTTCTCAGCGTCGCCGAGAAACGTTTGCAGAGACATAGAGAGAAAAAACAAAAAACAATTTTTGGCCAAGAAGGCAGCAAAGTCAGTCCAAAACACATTTTCTTTTTGTCACTAAAAAAAAGTGAGCAAGAAAAAAATTGGTCCGTTACAAAAATATAAAGATTCAGCTTAATATACGTTGGCCCAAATTGGAAAAAGTAGGCCCAACAAGTTTCGAGAGTACTAGTGAGAGTGGGCTTGGTTGCAAAAGATGGATCCATTATTCGTCAACCCTAAACCCTGATTATTGAGTTGCAGAGGTATAAATACTACTCTCTCAGCAGCTTCGTGTTCTTCAGCCACAGAAAAAGCTCCTTTGCTGCATCCTCTAGGGTTTCTGCATCTGCATCAATGGTATTCTCTCTCCCTCTCCTTCTCTCTGTTACAGTTCACTGTGTATCTATCTATGGTGATGACGTAACTCTGTGTATGTTTGAATATAACGCAGGGTAAGGGAACAGGGAGCTTCGGTAAGAGGAGAAACAAGACTCACACTCTCTGTGTGAGGTGCGGCCGCCGCAGTTTCCACCTTCAGAAGAGTCGCTGCGCCGCCTGCGCTTTCCCCGCCGCACGCAAGAGAAAGTGTAAACCCTAATTCCTTCAATTCTCATTCACGATTTCTGATCCTGTACATTTCTAATTTGCCAATGAAACCTTACAGATAACTGGAGCGTGAAGGCGATTCGCCGAAAGACAACCGGAACCGGAAGGATGAGGTACCTCCGCCACGTGCCTCGCCGATTTAAGAGCGGCTTCAGAGAAGGTACCTCCTAACCTCCACGATCCATATTCAGATCTTCTATTGTGTTGTGTGTTTCATTTCGTTAATGCGATCTTGATTCTGTTGAACTAGGTACTGAAGCTGCACCAAGGAAGAAGGGAGCAGCTGCTTCTGCTTAAGCCTTGAGCCTTGTTTGGTTGGTACGGAATTAGAGTCTTAGTGTTGTTGAGGCAAAGGCTTTTTTAGGCTTTTGGAACATTCGTTTATTTTGATAGCCTCATTGCTTCTGTCTCTTTTGGTATTGTTCACTTTAATTTTGTAGTTGCTTTAATATTTTCAACGAGATGATTGTAAGACTTTTTGGAAATTCAGTTGGATTGTATGACAATTATAGTTTTGGTTTCAAATGGTTTACTTTGGCAAATATATACCCTTATTCCTTGAATAATATCCAAACATTCATAAGATTTTGACTGAAACTGAATTAGTTATGTCAAGGTAGATTAGAATTGGGTTATCTCTTGCCTGATGTCATTCTACCATGGTCATGTAGCCGCATAAATTATTTTGGTATATGAGTTCATGTATTGAGCTTGTCTTCTGATCATACTCCTTTTTTTTTAAACATATATGGTGTATTTGTGTTTGGAGTGACACCAGAATGTTAATCAAGTCATTATAGGTTGGCTTTGCTTCAATAGTACGAGTGTCAAAATTCCCCACGTCGCGGGGATCCCCGCGGGGAACGCCTCCAATGGGGATCCGAAGACGGATGGGGGGCAAAATCCCCCGAGGTAGTGGCGGGGACCCGGTCAGGGAATCCCCGTCCCCGAATCCCCGAAATATCTTAAATACCTAAAATACTCTTATTTATATAATATATATTATAGCCTTTATGTAATTTCACGTTTCGAAATTCTCCAAATTATTTAAAATGTCTTAAATATTCTTATTAATTAATTTCTTGTATATGTTTTTTAGTTATTTTATATCTCATTATGTTGTATTGTTTTATTTTTCTAAATATAATGTTGAGATTTAAATAATTTATTATTTTGGATAAGATATATTTAAATAATGTTTCACTATATTAGTATTTTTGTATTAATTTTTCAATTTTTTTTTATTATTTTTATTAAAATATCTATTAAAAGTAATAAAGAAAAACGGGGAATGGGGAACCCGTGGGGAATGGGGAATCCGCGGGGAATGGGGATGGGACGAAAATTCCCCCGTGGCGGGGAATGGGGCGGAGACGGGGAATGGTTTTGGGGGGGGGGGGGGGGGGACGGGTAGGGTAGGGTAGGGTAACCCC
>JASCZI010241686.1:59356-89866 GCA_036250425.1 Stylosanthes scabra
CGTGAAAGCTCCGTCTGCATAATCAGTAATATTTTCATTCTTGACTTACATCAGACTATTTGGGAAAAACAAAAGAAGATAGGAAAGAAGAAAAAATGTTTTACAAAAGAAGAAACAATTGCAGACTCACCATATGTGGTGTATCTTTCAGGTTCACTCTTAACAATTCCTAGAAAATTAGCAGTTGATGGGATATCTGGATAAAGAACTCGGGCATGCTCCAATTTATTCACTTCAACAAATTGGGTTTCATTATCCGACTTTGCAGCTCTCACAAATTCTTCATATTCAAGTCCCTGATATATTTTCACACAAAAATTACCACAGCTCTTAAAGGTGGGAACACTAACAAGAAGTTTTCTCAGTGTTTCTTACCTCAAATTTGTCAAACCGACCAACAACAAATGTATGATACTTTTTCAGAAATTCCTCTGCCTCCTTTTCAGAATTTATCCTAATAACAGGTGAGCCAGTCTTTTTCCTTGCCCAAATCACTATATCATCCCTGAAATCAACAGTGCCTAATTCAATTGACATGGCCACTATATAAAAATGTTCCAAGTAGTTCAACCAATATAATTGACAGACCAAAATTTCAAGTTATCTGTGTACTGTGAACAATATTTCAGGCAAATGGGCATCTATTCCATTCATCTAACATCAGTATATCAATCACTTCAAGTTATAAACAAGTTATTAAATACCATAAAGAATCAGAAACACTAGCAAACATAGCAAAACGGGTTAATATTTAAATTGGTCCCCAAAAGATATCACATTCTTCAAATTGGTCCCGAAAGATTTTCTTAGTCATATTAGTCCTTCAAAGATATAATTTTCAATCAAATTGATTCTTCTACCAATTAAATAACATATGCTACAAAATGATTGGATGATAGATGACACGTGACATTTTAAGGATGACATATCATCGTCTGATTGGCCGAAGGACTAATACTACTAAAAAATCTTTCGAGACTAATTTGAAGAACTAGATATCTTTGAGGAACTAATTTGACGATTAACCCAAAACATAGAAAAATTCAGACAAAACCCTACACAGGCCTAGTAAGTTATAAGTCTAAGAGAGAAGAAGTTAGAGCATTTTACGCAGTGAAACCACCAGAGTAAGGTTGGGAGGTGCCATTAACAAAGAGAAGCAAAGTTGGGTAGCCTTTGATCCCAAGTGAAGAAGCTGATTTGGGATACCTCTCAGCATCAATCTTCGCCATCAAAAGAGTGCTTCCCAACTCTTTCTTAAGCGAAGTTGCAGCCTCAGCAAACTTGGGCATGAGCTCAGCACTCCTTGGACACCAAGGTGCATACCCCAGAACAAGAACATACTCATTTCCATTGATAACCTTCTCGGTCTTGTCATTGTTGAGCTCAAGCACGATCCTTTGTGCCTTCGTTAGAACCTCTGCTTCTGAAACCTTGTCTGCGCCACCACCACCATGTTCTTCCGGTTGGTGTTTTTCTGCCTCCTCATCAACTGCTAACAATTCCTCAATGCCCTCCAAATCATCGTCATCAGGAACAGCCTCGGAACACTGTGTGATAACGTTGTAGCTGAGAAGTAGGAGAAAGGTGAGGGTGAAATAAAGGGTGAATCTCAAAGTTGGGTTTTTTATAGTGAACATGGTGCTGAAAGCTGAGAAGTTGTAGTAGGAGTGATTTGGGAGGAAGATCTGAGGTTGAATATGTGTAGGTTTGATGGGGTTTGTGAAAAGTTTATGACTTTGGAGAAGATCTCATTCGTGGTGGCACATTTTAAGATTAGTGAAGAAAAAAAAAGAAGAAGAGAGTGTGAAATGGGAAGAGAAGTAAGAAAGTGAAGGCGTTCTAATTTGTAAGTGTGTACTTTTGTTGAAGTGAAAATGCTTAGACCACCAATTAACACGCCTAAATTTCCGGGGTGCCCATGTTAACAACATTTTGAGGACACTAAAATTTCCTACCACTAACTATCACTATCCTCTGACTAACTCGGATTGGTTTGGTCATCAGCTTATTAGTCTTAGTCTGTTTAAACAAATATCAAGAGTTCGAAAACTTTATGTATGCAGTACTTCATTGGCCGACAACAAAACCTTAAATGGAGTTCGAATCCGTAATGAATTTAATCATCGACCTATTGTGTGGAGATACTATAGGCAGGGAAAAAAAACTATCACAATATCATAATTCGTCCATACAAAATCTATGCTATGGTGTTGTAAGGTTTCATATGTCATCCCTAGAAAAACCATGTGTCCTGAATCATATGCCTATTTTCACTATTTTTTATTTGATAAGAATAGAGGTATGAATCTAAAAGAAACTAAATCAACCATTCATTAATGAGATTTTTTCCCTTTTCAGATTAGCACAGCTTTTTTTTTTTTTTGGGTGAGCAAAGGGGGTCAAAGACCCCAAAAGAAAACAAAGAGAAAGCAAAACTAAACACCTCTCATAAGAGGGACACCAGAACTGTCATGAACAAGAGCTTGGAGAATATCAGGGGGAGTAGCTTCAAAGATGTGAAGACCAAAAGGAAGGTGGTGGCCTTTTTTAGCAAGGAGATCAGCAGCAAAGTTTGCTTCCCTCAGAGTGTGAGACCATTTGATATTTGCAATCCGTATAGCAAGGATGTCAATATCAGCAATAAGAGAGGCACATGGGTGATCTGATTAGCACAGCTAAAAAACTACTTAGACATGATAATAATTAATGACTTATACACAAATGGTAATTGTATGGATTGATTGAATATTATATTTCTGATTCGTTTTTTAGAAACAACCTATAGGCAGCAGATTTTATGATTAGTCCTTGTGATAGTGACGCAAGGGATCACTCAGGAATAAACTCATGAATTATTATACACTCATCTTAGCTTACTTACTTATTATGTGAATATGCTTATACAAATTTCATGCATTTATTTCCACCACACTCACTACAAGTTTGAAAAACACAATCTTATATATATTACAGAAAGATTAATTGAATTGTTTCTCAAAAAAAATGGACATGAATCAGCATCCATCATCATCAGCCATATGTGCATGAATCCTTCTTGAACTTGATAGGTTTTGATTCAGAAGAGTTGATCACCAAAGGGCAGGTAATTTCCTTATGATGCTTTGTTCTCACTAGTTTCCCCACCACATTCCCTCTTGAACGAATCTCAAACTTCAATGTCAATGGAACCTCAACACTACCAGTTTGGGATACTATTAAGGTGGATCCAGCCCCATACAGTGGAACCTTGTTACCTTCCACAGTCACTGTTACAATTCGGTGACTTTTTCTTGGCTGATAGTATTTCTTCAGCTGCAAGGAACAAATCATCACATGTACAACACTAATATACACTACTTGAATGTCACCATTTTGTGATATGTTAATAAATTCAGAAAATAGAAAATACTGAAAATGAAAATAGAAAATGGAAACGCAAACCAAACGCACCCTTAGTTTCTTACCTCACCAGTTGCGACGGTGATGTCTGAGAAGACAAGGTTAATGGGTGTGGAGTGGACATGAATGCCAAAAAAAGTAGCAGGGTTATATATGCTCATTCTTAGTGTTCCATTTACTGTTAGCATTCTTGTTGTGACTCCTGTGAAGTCTGAACCCTCTCCAACATACATATTATGCACTGTCATGCTCTGCAACAACATTCACAATCTCAATTACCACTAATATAATCTCATAATTAGCAACCCTTCCATTTTGTTCTGTGAATTAGCCAAGTAGAACTAACTTAAATGTATGCATGTATGTATGTAGATCTTTATGGTGATTAACTGGTTATACAGAGTTTTTTGTTGCATATATCATCTCATCTATGTGACATTTATCAAAAACTATATCCACAATTAACTAAAATAATTATTAGGTTAAATTATACACTAGGTCTCTATAATTTAAAAATTTGTAATTGAGTCTATATATCCGTAAAAAAGTTGCAATTTAATCCTTGTTCGAATTTAAATATAAACATTAGCACAGAAAAATTCACAAAACATATTAATACAACATATGATAGAATAAAAATATTTACGTATAACATAGAAATAGTGTACCTTGACGGCTACTTGAGCTTTGTAAGGCCTGCTAGCACCCCAAATGATTAAGCAGAAGACAGAGAATACAACAACAAAAGTAAAGACAGCCATTAAAGCTTGGCAACGGCGAGTGTAAGCTTTGTCCTGAAACTCATGATAGGAGCCTTCTTCAAGAATGACATCACACTCAGGCCACCCTTTATCATTCCTCTTATTCCTGCTCCCTTTTCTACCAGAAGAAGACCTGAAAATCCCAGAGAATCTGCTAGCTGAGGAGTTCCTTGAATGGCGGCCAAAGGAAGGGTGTGATGGTGACTCCATTGGACTGTTGGAGATTGGTGTTGCTTGCATTGAAGATGACTTGTCTCCATCATGTGAATCCCTTGAAGGGCTTTGAACATAGTACACTGGCCTCTTTGGTGACCTTGATGGTGATGATGGTGCTAAGCTTGTTATATCTGATTCTGATTTTGTTGACTGCATCTTATTATAGACTATACAGAATTCAAAATTGTACACAAATTTTTACTATATATTATATGCATGGAAAGAATTAAGGAAGGAGAAGCAAATGAAGAAGCAAATTAAAAACCCTGTGAAATGCTGCTTATGTTAAAGTAACGGATAACAATAATAATGAGAGGCTCGGAATAAAAGTTTGAAGCCAAACCTCACTGGCTGCTACTATAAGCTTAGGTTCGGGAGTGAGTGTCGGCAGCTCTTGTTTTTTTTTCTTATTTCTTGTGTATACTATAAAGTATAAAACTATATAATATGTGACATCATTGAGGTTCAAATTATATAGGAAGGCAGGGTAGAATAGTGGTGTATCATGTTGTCTTTTTCTATCTAAGTGGGGGTGTGGGGGCATCAGCACTTGATAGAAACTAATGCAGGCTTTGAAGAGTTCAATTTTATGAGCTGGACAAACTACCTAATTTGAGTATTGGGGGGTCCTATTGTTTTTGTGTTGTGTCTATGTTGCAATTTGCTTGCAACGTGTTTAGTTTTTGTTATCATGTTTCTGGTACGTGTTGTTCTTCTTTATTCGTGGTGCTTGCTTCTGCTGTATTATTAATGACAAAACCTGCATAAGTAGATGTAGATGTAGATGGACGGTTAAGGAAATCAACTTAGGAATTCAATTCAATTTTAATTGATTTTGTACTGAATCAGAATGTTGCTTGCTTGCACAAAAGACAAATTTTCTTATAATGTGTATTTTTTTTTAACCAAAAATTCTATAAAAGGGTGCGTAGCATTATTCATTCTTGAATTCTTTTTTTTTTTTGTTTGGTAAACATAATTCTTAAATTCTGTTTTTTTTTTTGGGGTCAAATAATTCTTAAATTCTGTTTATGAGAAAACATTATAATAGTTGGGCCTCTCTCATAATATAAGCTCTGATAAATAGGCCCACTTTGAGTGCTTGACAGGTAAACTTAAAAAGGCTTAGTTGGACCCAAAATCATCAGAAAAGCCTAAAAACAGGTTTATCAGTGGAAGCCTTCTCTGATATCAGAGCCAGGTTTCGATCCTGGGACCTGTGGGTTATGGGCCCACCACGCTTCCGCTGCGCCACTCTGATTTGTTGATTATAATGACACAAAAAATTGAACTTATCTTATTCAACTTGTTCTTTCACCTTTCAATCAACCTAAACCTGTCTCCACGCTGTCTGTCAAATGAACTTGACATCTTTAAACAATTTATTTTGGGTACACAAATTGTATACTATAGTACTATAATTCAATAACTATGGTCTTGGCATCAAATGGTGTCAGCTAGTATTATTTTGGGTTTTAACTATTTTACCGGAGAACGATTTCACTTATGATTTGTGTGAGTGTGATTATACTCTCCTGTATGATTCTCCAATGATAGCGGTGATCACGACTACAATGATTCTGTTAGTACATAACACGTAGGATATGATTCATATTGTCTTCCTAAAACATGACATAGTTGAGTGTAATCTCACAATAGTGATAAAGACATATAGGTTGCTAGGATTTGGGTGCTTAAGTGCTCTGTATCTTATCTATTCCATTTTTATTTTAGTTTATCCAATTAGCATGACAGAAAGAAAGATTATTATTACAATAAACAAGCATCTATTTTGCTACAATCAGTCCTCCTTTTTAAGTTTTTTACCCCGGGTTTGGTGGATTGGAATTCTCTATGCCAAATTTATGCTCTTTCAGCAGCAAATAGCAATGGAGAAGCTGACTAGAATTTTAATATGACGAAATAACATTCATTGCACTATCAAAAAAGGATACCATCTGAAGTCATACTCATCTAAATCTAAGTTGTGACCGACTCACTCTTACGTGCATGAAATCATAAAAAAAAACAATGAGCAATAATATTATGTACCAAGAGACAATTAATAATTAAGGGAGGATATACTAAAAAATGACAAAAAATTCATAATCAAGTAAGCAAATAGAGGCATTATTGTTTGTGAACTTTTGCGTGCGTTGTGAATTTGTGAGTAGTTTATTCAAAATTGAGAGTTCAAAGTTGAAACAAGTTTCAACACGTGTCGGTGCTGCTTTAGCCAAAGTATGAAAGTATTTTGGAGGAGTTGACAACACTCCTTTTATTATTGGCCTCACCAGCTTTATCCCTTAGTTTTCTTTAACAAAAATACTTAATAATCTTTTTGGTAATCAATATCCTCATAATATTCATCCCATATCTCATCATTGAGATAGTTACTCATGCCCATTCATAGAGTACATCTAAAATTCTCTCTAAGCAACCAGGGATAACGACATAAACGTAGGACTTCGTGCCAACTCTATAATTTTCTGTATTTTTATATATTTCAATTGATTCCCTCTATCTCTGAAATCTGAATGGAACCTTGCTATTTTTATAGCCTTTCCCATTTGTTCTTCTCTTTAATTTCTGCTTTTCATTATTAGGCCGCCTTTGAATTGAAGATCAGATAAGGTTTCAGTTTTAGTTGTGGCAACATGTTGGAAGGTAAAGCCTTGATAGAGGACACTGACATGCCAACCAAGATGCAGATCCAAGCCATGGCAGCTGCTTCTCAAGCTCTTGATCTCTATGATGTTGTTGATTGCAAATCCATTGCTGCCCACATCAAAAAGGTAACATCTTTCTGACTTTATCTTTGTTTGAGTGAATATTGTTGTTATCATTTATTATGGTTTTGATGTTTGTAGGAGTTTGATACAAGATATGGAAGTGGATGGCAATGTGTGGTGGGTTCTAGTTTTGGGTGTTTTTTCACTCATTCAAAGGGTACTTTCATATACTTCACTCTTGAGACTCTTAATTTCCTCATCTTCAAAGGGGTTGCTTCTTCTTCTCCACCTTCTAGTCCTCACTGAATAGTGTGGCACTTTCTAGAGAAAGTGCACTATTCTCTGTTTTGTCTTTCATATAAGTAGTGGTGATTATGTAAATATGATGAATATTTTTCCTATTTAATGGTGACGCTTTTTAAGACTTAAGAGAGTAGGTACCTTATCTGAATCTGAATGATATTATTGTGGGATTCTGGATATTCTTTAATTTGCTCTTTTTATTTCCATCCCCACATGGCCACATCCACATTATTATCTTAGACGTGCTAGTCCTTGAATAGATAAGAAAAGAGGCATATGTTGACTTGAGTCAACTGAATCAAAGGTGAAGGAATTGATGATGCTTGAGGGATCAAAGGATGGCAAAATTAGGGGAGAAATTAAAATCAGATTCTAAGATATTTTTTGTTGGCTATGACGTGGGGCCGTTTATCGCTTTCATTTCATGGATTGGCCATCATATGTGCCTATCAATACTTTCGCTTTTTCCTTTTGAAATAAAATAAAACTGGGATTTTACTCAAACAAAGCATATATACCATTTTTACTTAAACAAATTACTCAAACTAAACAATCATAGTGGTAACTACTTGAGATTTGCACGTCAGTATCGCTGTGGGCCTCGGCCAGAGTTTCTTCTTACATAATCATGTAGGCTAGTATTAAGAGTTTCTCACTCTCTACTACTAAGAATACCCTCCAAGAATTTTTGCTGCAGAACAAGTCACAGGGAAGTATCCTTCGAGTTCTAAGTTCACAAAGTACCCCAAATCATGCATCTTCTTTATTGCAGTAAAGAATGAAATACAATGAGAAAACTAAACTGATGCGAAGTGAAACCATAAGCTAGTGATCAAGTTACTGGAGTCAAGAGTGGCTTATTCTGGAAGTGTGCCTCTAAGTTAGCAATGACAAGGTCTGCCATGGCATTGCTAGTTTCAACGGTGTCACTTCCGATATGAGGGACGAGGACGACATTTTCAAGGCTGAAGAGCTCCTCAGGCACATGTGGCTCATTCTCAAACACATCAAGGCCAGCCCCAGCAAGCCTTCCTTCCTTCAAGGCAGACACAAGTTCAGCTTCATCAACATGTTGGCCTCTCCCAATATTGATCAGAATTCCTTTGGGTCCCAATGCATCAATAACTTGACGATTCACAATGTGATGAGTTTCTTGAGTGAGGGCACAAGCTACAATGAGTATTTGAGAGTTAGAAGCTAAATCAAGGATGTTAGAGTAGTACTTATACCCTGTGTCTGGTTTTTCGGACCTGGAGTGGTAACTAACTGGGCACCCAAAAGCTGCGGCTCTTTTAGCTATTGCAGAACCAATCCTCCCCAGACCAACAATTCCAACTGTTTTACCACTAAACTGAAATATCAAAGAGACATCATCAGCATTTCTATTCCTATATTGATAAAGAATGAGTTAATTACCAAAATCGACCAAGAATGCCCACAAATGATCTTGTTAACCACAAAAGTGCCTATCAATTATTTAAAAATCCGACAAAGGTACTTTTATCATGTATCAAATGTGATAAAAATACTCATAATTGGACACTTTTGTCATTCCGTTCCACAAAACTATCAAGGAAAATAGTTTTCTAGCTATGAAAGATATGTTCTGTTTGTCAAAACTACCCAAATGATATATCAAAACTACCCAATCTATCACCTTAATTGATGATATTTGGTAGAAAACTCTTTTGGAGAGTAGTTTTGGTAATTTTTCCAAGAAATATAGCATGATTGAGTGTTGAGGCATTATATCAAACAGATGGAAGGCAAACCTTAGAAGTCAAATAAAAGTCCGATTTTTGCCAGGAGTGGTTGCGGACAAAGGAATCAGAGACGCAGATTCTCCTGGAAACGGATAAGGCGAGGGCAATGGCGAGGTCGGCGACGTCATCGGTGAGGACATCAGGGGTGTTGGCGACAGGGATGCCTCTCTGCTTGCACTTGGGGAGGTCAATCTTGTCCAATCCAACACTGTAAGTGCAAACAATCTCGAGGTTGGGGAGGGAGTCAATCATGGTGGCGTCAGCACCCATTTTGGTGCTGCCGACGATTGCGCGAATGGAATTAGCGTGTGCTTTGGAGAAGGCTGAGAGGGAGGGGTAGTTCCAGAGCCTGAAGAGGTTGAAGCGTTTCGCCAGTTGGTCTTCCAAGTACGGGTACATTTGGTTCGTCATCAGCACTCCTACGGATTCCATTGAAGCTACTTCCATTCTCGTATAATAAACTCAGTTGAAAGTTGAAACTCAAATTGAGATCTACACTTTTCACTTTTATATTAAAATAATTGATAAATAGTGAGAAAAATAAACAATCTATCATTTTAGAAAATAATGATTTATCTTCGCAAGGTCATTATTGCTAATGAACATTGAAATAATTAAGAAATGGCTAATTAGAGGACTAGAGTGACAAGTGGTTTGGCGAGAAAGTGAGCTTCCAAGTTCGCAAGAACAAGATCCGCCATGGCGGTGCGAGTTTCCACCGTGGCGCTTCCAACATGAGGCAAGAGCACAACATTGTCCAAGCCAAACAGCTCTTGAGACACATCAGGTTCATCGTGGAACACATCCAAGCCGGCTCCACCCAAGCGCCCTTCAATCAGCGCAGAAACCAGCTCAGCCTCATCAACATGCTTCCCTCGCCCAACATTGATCAGAACGCCCTTAGGACCAAGCGCGTTCATCACCTCGCGGTTAATTATATGGTGCGTTTCCACGGTGAGGGAGCACGCAACAACTAAAATGTCGCAGTTAGAAGCTAGCTCGACAACGCTTGGGTAGTACTTGTAACTACCACACTCTGTTTTAACTATTCTTGAGTGGTAACATATCTTACAATTAAACGCCTCAGCTCTCTTTGCCACCGCCTTCCCAATCCTTCCTAATCCAAGAATTCCAACGGTCTTCCCGGAGAACTGCCAAACGGAATTACTAGTTAGTTACTTAATTAGTTATAACTGTTTTTTCCACTTTCGAGGAGTTAGTTACAGTTACTGTTACCTTAGTGGTGAGAGGGTAGCTGCTGCCTTGGCGCTTCCAGTTTCCGCTTCTGACGTACAGATCACACTGACAAATCCGCCTCAGGAGGGAGATAATCAACGCCATTGCCACGTCAGCTGTCTCGTCGGTGATGACGTCGGGGGTGTTTGTCACGCGGATCCCTCTCTCGGCGCAGCTTCTGAGATCGATCTTGTCAAGGCCGACGCCGTAGATGCAGAGGATCTCCAGCATCGGAAGCGCGTGGATGAAGTTGGCGTCGGCGCCGTCCACGGCATTCACCACGGCGGCGCGTATGGAAGCGGCGTGTTTAGTGCTGGCACGGAGGAGGTTGAAGCGGGATTGGAGTTGGTGCTCGAGGTAGGGGAAGGTTGGGTAGGGCAACAACACTCCAATTGATTCCATTTCCCCCTTCCTTGCGTTGACTCTGGCTCTCAGGTTTTTCTTCAACTTTTGTCTTGTTTCTTTTACTAGCTCTTTAGTTGCATTGCATTGCACCTAACAATATCACAATAAATATTCAGAAATTAGCATTCTATATTGATTCTCTATTTTTAAAGTTATCGTACATTTAATATTTTTTTCCTATACTCAACATTGTATATACCTAAAAGAATGGAACTAATTCTAGTGTTAGAAACTGAAATGTAATTAATTTTATATAAACTTGTATTTTAAGACAATTAAATAAAATAATTTAGTCAAATATATTAAATTATTTAATAATTTCTAATAATATTTTTGTGTAAAGTCCATTACATATAAATATTCACCGATTCTAATAGTAAATTTATTAATTATTCATACAAAATTTTGCTTTATAGGTTGGAACAATAATGTCATAGTTAATTATGATTTATGAAGTGAATTTAGGCTATTTCACATAATAAAAAATTACACTAGAAATAGGGATAAGAGAAAGCGAGGTGATTTATGGTAAATCCATAATTTTATTTGAAATTTACTGGCTAATATATATTTAGATGGCTGTCTTCGCGCTTAGAAGTTAGACCCCTCCCATTTTGTTACAACATGCACCCCACGTTCACATAACTAATCTCAAAAAAGGAAAAACAAACACAAAAACCATCAAACAAATCATCTCCATTTCTAAAAAAAACTAAAGTAAAATAATTAGAAGTCCAATAACAATTCCTTATTCATCATTCCTTACTCCTACTTTGGCATCTCATTTGCAACTTCATTCCCTTCATCAAAAACTTCTCTTAGAAAGTTTAGAAAGAAAAAAAGAAAGGGGGTGAAGATGAAAGCCTTAAATTTCAGAGGAATGTTTGATGGCGGGAGGCATGCCAAGAGTTTGAGCGTTGACACTGGCGGCAGCAAATTAGACTCGAAGGTGGACGACGGCGCGGCTTCCTCGAGAAGTCAAGGATCAAAGCCTCTTAATGAGTCAGAGAAGAATCCTAAGCCAAAGGTATTGAGCAAGGAGGAAATCGAGCTCAAAGAAAGCGTAGACGAGCTATTAAAAGGTTTGACCATGATGATGACACTTATTCTATGCTAGCTAGTTATTTCATTTATTCTACATTATTCATGCATTCATTCATGGTTGGTTTTAATTCAGACATGGAACAGATGAAGGAAAGGTTCGCCAAATTGCTCTTGGGCGAAGACATGTCCGGTGGAGGAAAAGGTGTTTCTTCTGCTTTGGCACTCTCAAATGCATTCACAAACCTTGCAGGTATATATCAGTTTTCATGCTTGCCATGATGAATGTTGTAATAAATCATTTTGTAATTGCTTTATTAATATTTTTTTTAATGCATGCAGCTTCTATTTTTGGTGAACAAAGAAGACTAGAACCAATGCCCCCTGAAAGGAAAGCAAAATGGAGAAAAGAAATTGATTGGCTTCTATCTGTTACAGGCTACGTTGTTGAAATGGTTCCTTCACAACAAAAAGGGAAGGATGGTACAATCATGGAGGTAATAATCTTCTTTCCCTCCCTCTGATCTATCTCCATAATTTTTCATACAATTTCCTATAACATTATTGAACCTCTTGTGTTTGATTAAACAGATCATGACCACAAAACAACGAACCGATCTCCACATGAATGTCCCCGCCTTGCGCAAGCTCGATATGATGCTTCTTGTAAGATCATATTTAAGCTTCAACGAAACTGATGATGATTGCTAATTAATTATATCTAACAATTCATGATGTAAATACAGGATTGCCTTGATAACTTCAAAGAGCCACAAGAGTTCTTTTATGTTAAAAAGAATTCAGATGATAAGGATAAAGATCCAAAGACAAAAAACGATGATAAGTGGTGGCTACCTACACCTAAGGTTCCCCCAGAAGGTCTATCAGACAATGCTAGGAGATTTTTGCAGTACCAGAAAGACTGTGTAAATCAAGTACTTAAAGCAGCCATGGCAATCAATGCTCAAGTTATAACAGAAATGGAGGTCCCTGAAAGTTACATTGATTCCTTACCCAAGGTGAGGGGATACAAAATGAAAAGAAGAACAAGTATTGAAATATTATAGATTTTGATTTGCGTTCTTGTTTTGAAATAATTTGCAGAATGGAAGATCAAGTCTTGGAGAGTCTATCTACAAGAGCATCACAGTTGAACATTTCGATCCTGACCAGCTGCTGTCAACCATGGACTTATCATCGGAACATAAAATCCTAGACATCAAGAACAGAATTGAAGCATCCATAGTTATCTGGAAAAGGAAGATGCACCAAAAAGATGGAAAGCCCTCCTGGAGTTCTGCTGTGAGTTTGGAAAAAAGAGAACTCTTTGAAGAGAGAGCAGAAACCATCTTACTTCTCTTAAAGCAACGTTTCCCAGGCATTCCTCAATCTGCATTGGAAATAAGCAAAATCCAATTCAACAGGGTAATTAAGCCCATGCCATTACCATGCATCACTTCAATTAAATATCTGTAAATATGTATGAATTAATCTACGTATACCAATGTACACTTCCGTATACATCATTTATAACACGGAAAAATGTAAATATCAGCACAGAGATGTACAATAGTACATATAGCATTTTTTCGTATTGAAAATGACGTGTACGGATATGTACAATGGTACATATAGCATTACCGAGTATGTATATACCCTTAAAATTAAATCTTCTGATATCATGTTACGTGTTTAATTTGTGACAGGATGTGGGGCAGGCTGTTCTTGAGAGCTATTCAAGAATATTGGAAAGTTTGGCCTTCACAGTGCTGTCAAGAATAGATGATGTACTCCATGTAGATTTTCAAACCCAAACTCCGGGGAAAAAGTCAAGTAGCAAAACCTCATCAAGACCCAGTCCTAGAGAAGAAGGTGGAGACAGTGGTCAAATGACCCTATTAGATTTCATGGGTTGGGGATCTTCTGATCAAGGCTCAGAAGGGAAGAAGGAGAAGGACCCTTCTGCTATGTCAGATGAGCAACAACAGAAACTTCCTAACGTAAATACACACAAGAAGACATCTTACCTAGATAACTTGAATATTATGAGAAGTCCAACATCACGCCATTAGAGAGAGCTTAGGTGTTTGTTGGGAGGTTTCATCATTGTTTATACTTAATTCTTTTACCAAGCTCTGTTCTCTTGTACATAGGAAAGAGAATTATACAAGTTGTCCTGTCTCCTATTATCCTCTGTTTACTGAAGGATTTGCAGACTTGTAGCTACTCTTGTTATGTAACAATTAACAAACATGTCTATCGTTAGTTCTTCCCTTATGATCTTTAATCTTTTCTGTGGCAGTTTCAATGTAGATATCAATCAATCATTCTGTAGGAACAATACTCACCAATGACTTGATCTGTATTTCACAAAAATATAATGCATTTTAATTTTTTTTCAGTACTGCTTTGCATAATCTTACATGTCCGGCTTGATTTTTTTTTTAATATGGGATAAAGGTAGGTGATATACTTTAATATTGATCTTAAAATGCTTTTATACTATTATGGATTTAAAGAAAAATATAAAAAATAATTTAAAAAACACTTTAAAAAACGCAAAAAACAATTTGAGAAATTTAGATAGCATTTTAAAAAACGCATATTGCATTTTATATGAAATAATTGTGATGAAAAATTCCATAGTTAAATAAAACGCACCGAAATACAATATATATGCATTACACCAACATCTTTTCCTATTAAAATTAATTTATGTACATGTCCCACAGTAAAGGAAATTATACGTGCTCAACACTTTTTTCTTATTTTAATCTTACTTTTGAATTAATATTAGTCAACTATTTCATTCTTTTATACCAAAAGGGTTGGCATCTAGTATTTTTCATTTTAAAATTAAGAGTTTTTCATGTTAAGAATCATGAAGATAAAATATTAAAAATTTCAATAATACATAAAAATTGTATGTCCTTATTATAACTAACAGGAAAGAAAATGAATAGTATGCAAGAAAAGAGAAAAAAGAAATAGAAGTATGATGGAATAGGAAGAAGAAGGTGCAGCGTGGTCACACAGTAAAGTCAAAGAGTCAACCCGGTTTGTTGTAATAAAAAGAAGATAAAGAGAAGAGAGCAGAATCCTTATTCCTTATCCGCACAAGAGAATGTGGCTTCTCCAACTGCCTTCAATCCCCAAGCTCTCCACCCCATTCCTCCATGGCGCCGGAACCCTCCGTTCCGCCCCAACCGCCATTACATTCCCAACACCATCAGCCCCCTCCTCGATGCCTACCATTAGAGCCATGAAGTCGATGCAGGGGAAGGTGGTGTGCACCACCAACGACAAGACGGTGGCGGTGGAGGTTACTCGTCTGGCACCTCACCCCAAGTACAAGAGGCGCGTCAGGAAGAAGAAGAGGTACCAAGCTCACGACCCTGACAACCAGTTCAAGGTCGGTGACATCGTTCAGCTCCTCAAGAGCAGACCCATCAGTAAGACCAAGACTTTCGTCGCCGTCTCTGTTCCCAAGAGAGACTCCACCAATAAGCCCCTTGATGAAGCTGGTTCCTCCTCTTCCGACATTGGAATCCCCTTGGAGTCTCAACAACAAGCTTAGTTACACTCTCTTTCCCTCAATTTTACTTTTCTTTGTTATGTTTATGTAATTTGTACTGTGATATTCATGTTTTGTGTAATTCACTTATGAATTTGGGGTTCATTTCTCTCTTATTCATTGTGCCTGACAACTGTTTGATGAAATGTCCTAATGAAAAATAATTAAACTAGTGATGATTAGCAATGGTAGTGATTAGCTCTTTAGTCCGCTTAAGCAAGTTTTCGGGATACGAACAGCAATCCAGCAATCCATTGCTGTGTTGAGATTAGTCGTGGACCTGTCGTTCGTGGATACCTTGGGAAACCGAAAAAAATATGATACTACCGAAAAAACCAAGCACATAAGGAATTAATAAAATGATAATTCTATATACAAGCCAGCCGTACTCATTTTTCTAGGATCTAAAACCATCCTGTCACAGATAGATGTATATATTCAATCCAAATCCTCCTTAGCTTCCTATTGGAATAACAAATGAAGCTTAATTTGCCAACCCAGCATCAACTAAAAGGAAGCCTATCATCATCATATTCTGATAAAACTCTATCTAGTAATAATTATCTTATTATTTTGCTCAATTAACCATCTTCGCATTGTAAACTTGTTCTGATATTTCTCAAAGTACAAGATAAGAGAGTGTTGACCGAGTCCACAGACTCCATGGTTAACTTGGCTGTTGGAGAAGCATTGGTGAGGATCTGGAATGCTATGGTGAACAAGGACCCTCCTTCTGTGTTCTTCTCCTCCTGTCTTGAAGTAATCACCATAGGCCTTGATTCTATCCCGTCATGAACAATCGAGAATCCGGAGGGAAGTACGGCGAGATTGCTCGAGTCGCAACCTGTCATCACGGATTGAATGCCACTGATGTCCACAGGAGCATACACCACCATTGACTCAAAAGCATTTGTGCAGCAATCTTGCACTATCCACATACTATTATCCTTAGATTTTATTGTCTGCAAAAACATCTTTAGTATTAGAATCATCAACTTCATTCCATCTTGTTTAGTATGGTTGTGTCTTATGTGTCTTTGTATTGAAATGCTGCAACTTACTTGGATGGTTACTGCATTGCCACGGTCTTGTCCCTTGGCCAAATTTGCAATGGACTGAACTGATCCACCACTGCACATTATATCCCACTGTAACAATTATTATTTTTATTAGCATTCATTTATCAGCATGATTAACAAATCAATCAAAAGAGTTAGAGTGGTAGGTACTAGATAGGTAGGTAGGTACCTCGGTGCGGTGAGTTTCATCCCTCAAGAAATCAAACAAGACATTAGGAGAGACAGGTAACCAGACAGAGGAAACAGCGCAGAGTATGAGTCCAAGAGGTTCACCAGGATCATTCAGATTCTTCCTTGAACTGATCCTAATGTCTTCCCCAGTTTTACTTGTAACCTTGGTCCATGTGTGGAAGCTTGAGGCACCAATTGCATGGCAGAAACCCCATGTCATTCTTTGAGCCAACTTCAAAATGCTTTTCCTCCCAGCCAATGTGGCAACACCTAATGAATCCTTCATGGGAACATTGGTTGCCATGAAGAAAACAAGACGCTCGCACTGAAGCTGGAGAGTGGTAAGCCAGTGCCTTGCACCAAAGGCCATGCCACTGTTCACAATGGTCCGATACATTGTAGCCACTGGGCTCTTTTGGCATTCCAAGTGCTCCACCCATGTCACCTATACATAAACCAAACACCAACATTATTAAATGATATTTTTACTTCTATTATTTCTGTGGGTAGCTTATGATGATGATGATGGTATTGGTGGTAGCTAAGAGCTAACGGTGGATGTGAAGGTGCAATAGCTTTGTATGTACTGCACCGACAATAATATTAACCAAATTTCTTATCTTATTGAGAAAAATATCAAAATAGTTTTCGACAATTACATCAAAAGACAATAAGATCTCTGAAAAAAAACACTCATTTCAGTTCTGATTTTTTATTTGAGAGACTTTTCGGTCCCTATTTTATTATATTATGAGCGGTTAAAAAGTCTCACGAGATAAAAGAACAGAGATTTTTTTTTTTTATTAGAAACCTGATAGTATTTCGGGAGTAACTATTAGGAGTCGAATTGAGTATTCATTCTGTTTTATATAAATAAATAGAAAATGATAAGTATATTTGGCTATTGAAAGCAGACACCAAAGAGTAAAAGACAATAAACACATGCTCCATATTTACGTACAAATATTTGACTCTACAAAATTTCAGATTTATATAGTACTAGTGTTTATAATTTTATTGTTGTAATTACATACATATATAATTTGGGTGGAGAAATTAAAGGAATTAAATGCAGTGTAGTAGTATAAGAAGTGTAGGTACCTTGCAATGACCATTTGACTTGTCCTCAATAATGCAACCAGAGGGGCGTTTTCTACATTTCACGAGGGAGGCATCAATGTTGTCTTCTACTTTGTCTATGGATACATCAATGATAGCCCACTGTTCTGCACTTAACTGTTTTGAGTAACGGACAAAATACACTTCTCTTGTGCCCACCATTGGTGTTAGCATTTGCACCTCAGCAAACATCTGTATTTGTGCATACAAGATTTAATTTCATAGATTATGTATGTATCACTTCAAACTTTAATTTGTGCCTTCATCAATCAACTTGTTAGTAGTACCTAATTCCGTGGAAAGAAACCCAAAACGCTCATTCTCCACATGTTTGTTTGTTTGTTAGGGCTTCAATTCATCATTATTAATATCATGCATGCTTTGTCTTTTCTAACCTTTTTTTTTTTGGTGACGAGTCTTTTCTAACCTTTAACTATATATTGCATAAATGGATGAATCATATATATGTAGGGTTACATGATCCTCTGTCCTTGACATTTGCCACACGGCATCTTGCACAATATAATTAAATATTTTAAATTTATTTTTAAGAAAAATAATGTTTGTCCTTAGCTGATAGGAGTAAGATCTCTTATAGGCTAGAATTGTAGAAATTATGAAGAGAATAGGAGAATTAGAGAGAAATTAGTGAAGAACAATAGGAAGAAGAAGATAATTTCATTAGAGAGGAATCTCAAAAGAGAAAAGATAACAATGTCATTGATAATTTGCATGAGTAATTTTATTGAGTACCTACTATTTATAGTAAAATATCAACTTTCTAGATCATTCTAAATATTACTCTAAATAGATATTAAACTCTAAATCTATAAACGTATGACTAGCTCTATTATTTTTTTTTTCTATATATAACTCTTATTTAATATTTGTCACTTGAGTGAATGTCATTTTCATTATAATAATTCGAATATACAAACTATTGTACGATAATAAATTATTAAATTATAAATAAGTACATTGTTAGTTAATGAGATTCCAACTTTTGTATATCATCTTTAATATGTAGGTCTCTCTTTATATATGTCTTTATCAATACTTTGTGATATGTAAATGAGGCTTTGTGTTTAAACTTTAAAGGCGTAGAAAAAGTCACGTCCACTTGCCTTAGCTATGCTTGCATGGGTTAATTTAAAAATATAAGTTAAACAAGAAAACTAAAAGTCGTAATAAACACATGCATAGCTGATGATGAAGCTTATTAAATTAAATCAAAGTCACAAGTTTAGGGTTAAATTATATCAAAGTTACACGTTGTTTTTCTTCTCGTGTTTCTCATGGTTGGACCACTTGAAAAAAAAAATGTTGAAATGTTGCTTTCTGATTATAAAGAAGGAAAGTAATTATATTAATTGAAAGAAGAAAATGATTGATGATTATATTACCAGTTGAACTGCACCGTCCCTGTTAGAACCTTCTCCGTTGCATATAACATCCACAGTTGCCGCCTTTGATATTAAACATGGAAACATTTCCTTCCACTGATTCTGCAAATTATAAACAATAATAATTAATATACAGAAGTGGAATTAAAGATGAAATAATATATATAAAAATGTTATATAACCATTAATTTCAATTTATTTTAGTTATTATTTAATCATAAAAAGCGTAGAGAGTAATAGTTAAAACAAATTAAAATCGGTAGTCATCTAGCATTTTTGCATACATACGGCATCTAAGAAGATTTGGAGAAGGCGTGGGAGATCAACAAAGACAAGGGCAGTGTCTCTTGAAGCTTCAATAATGGATCTCTTTGATGATGAAGAAGAAGAAGAACAAGTTTCAAGTGCAAAGTGTTTGATATACTCATCGTAGTTGAGTATCTCGCGGCCAGTCTCAACACTACGAAGCCACAAGGGTTCCCCCATTGTTGCCATCTTTATGAGTTCCTCCATAGCCTTCTTCACTGTGTCCATTATCCTTGACTTGTCAACTCCGAAAATTCCTGTGTAAAAATCCAACGAGCTTCTATTATTCTCTTGCTCATTTCCACCACCACCACCACCACCACCGGAAGAACTTGAAGGAGAAGTTGATGATCCAGCAGCACCACCATATTTGGCTAAAGCTCCTCTGAGCTTGTCTACCTCAGCTTTGAGTTTGGCATTCTCAATGCGAAGTTGTTGTTCTTCAGTTGGCATGGCAGCACCATCTCTTGTGGTGGTTGTGACACCACAGTTGGGGCAACAAGCTTTGTTTATGGTGTCTCTCAAGCCTTTGTTTTTCTCCTTTAGCTTCTCTATTTCCGTCTTCAACAATGAGTTCTCATGTCGCTCTTGTATTGCCTGCATATATATGTTATATGTGTCTTCTATTTTAATCTTTGTTTGTTTTAATTTCAAAAGAAATAAACAAAAGACATACATACCTTGATTTGGGTTCTGCGGTTTTGGAACCAAAACTTGACTTGCCTTGGAGCAAGGCCTAGTTGCTTGCTAAGTTGTTGCCTCTGCTTTTCATCAGGATGTGGTGACTCTTTGAATAGCCTACATATATTATTATTATTATCAATATATTAATTCATATATTATAAAAAAAAATCACGAACATCTTGAAAATATAACCATTGATTAAAGGATTATAAATTTTTATTATACATGAGAATTAATAATTATAGATTTTGAAATTTAATATTCCAATATCTATTTCCTATATTATATATATATGAAGAGTATAGTAGAGTGGTCCAAGTCTTTAAGTTTAATAGTGTGTCAGTATGAAAAATAAAAATAGTGAGAATCTGATATCTCGCTTCTTCATAATGCAAACAAGATAGAAATTGATTAATAAAAAGTTGAAGTAGTGGTGGGAGGAAGAGGAAAAAGTGGTATGTGTACAAAGAGGCCTAATTAAGCTAACAAACAAAGGAAGAAATAAAGTAAAAGCTGTTCAAAAATTATAAATAGGCATTAGCCTTTAATTAACAATCATGCATCCCTTTTTAAATTGTATTGTAATAATCATATGATATCAATAATCATAAATCATCCATGGTGCCTAAGTAGTAGTACGGCCTAGGTAGGTAGGTGGGTAGCTACATACATGATATAAATAAAATGTATATGCAGCTGTAAATTAATGAAAGTGTGGACTGGCAATGCAGCAGGCATGCAAACAAGTTAAGTTAGTTTGGAAGGAAACGTTTCAGTGGGAAAATGGTAACCCCTAATTAATTCTTGATTACTACTTAACAACACCTACCATGCACACATACACATATATGCATGTACAAAGACTCAAAAAGACCAAAAAGTGCATGCAACAAAATATTAATAATATATGCTTATGATCCAATTCTATCATCAATATGGATGATATATAATTTTATAGAATAAGGTGAATATTGAATTGCAGTCAAATATCTTAAATGATTCGATATATTTTGATTAAATTATAATTTAATAATTTTAAAATTTAACTTCACATAAAATTAAATGCAATTGAATTTTCACGGATGAAAAAAAATTGAAGTTGAGATATATAGATACTGACGCTTCCATTTCTCTGATCTGGTCAGCGGTGTGTCTGTGATATTTCTTCCTCTTCTTCTTGTTTTTGTTCTTATTATTGTTATCATCATCACCAATAATAATATCTTCATCTTCATGATCACCTTCTCCTTCAAAGTAATCATCCTCCGATCTCGATCTAGTGGGGCCCGAGTTCTCGCTGCTAATCTCCACCGTGTGCCCTTCATCACCCTCCTCCACCTCCATGTTCGAGGTTGCAGCAGCCTCACCCTCGGCAGCCCCAGCATGCCGAAATATCCCAGCCTTTTACATAGAGTATAGTGAACAATCAATAAGCAATAATAATATATAGAAGCATATATATATATATATATATATCAAATAATAATTGAAGAAGATTAAGATTGGATACAAGGCTGAGGGAGAGAGCTGGGGAAGGGAAGAAGTCCTTGGCGCGAGAAGGGTTGCTGTTGTTGTTGGACATGTCCGCGGCCATTGACAAGGTTGTTGTTGTTGGGTGATGTGGTGATGAGGAAGAATGGGTATGTTTTTTAAGGAGCAAAAATGGCTCTGTCATCTTCTTTCTAGCTATTGGCTTCTTTCTTTCCGTGCTTGCTGAGAGAGAAAGAGAGAGAGAGAGACGTAGGGACTTGTGAATTTAAGAATATAAAAACAAAGCTATATGGATTTTAATTAACTAAAAAGTAATAATAAAAGGGAAGGTTATTAATATTATGGAAAATGTGATGAGAATGAATGGGGCTGGTAGGATTGACTGTTAGATAGATGAAGAGAGAGAGAGAGAGAGAGAGAGCCAACTAACGTAGAGCAGTTGAATTTATGGCTCCAACGGTTTGTTTAAGGTATCTTAATGGAATGCCAGCTGACTCAAATATCATCAATATGCATGCCTTCTTCCTCATCAACCTCTTATATACTTTCATCCATCGGCTTACCCTCTCTTTCCTTATACTTCAAAGTAACTTACATACAAATACAATAATGTATGTTATTATTAATATTAATATATGCTTCTTCACCTATTTTAGATACGTTACATCATTAATCTCTCAATTTGGAAAATTGCATTATATTAGTCATATCACATATGAGGCAAAATATTCTCATGAGGCTTTCATTGACCGCCACAACACAAGCTAAGCTCCTTCAAATTTTGCTGCAAATAAACTAGCTTATATAACCCATTTGTTAATTAAAGTAACGTTTCATACATAATTTATTTTTTATACCATAAAAAGTATACAATAATATATATATATATATATTCATGAAAGTGTTATGTATATGTTTTATATATTATATGATATGACTTGACAGGACTTTTGAAATTAAGTTTGAAAACTTTGGACATGATCCTTAATTTTAAATAATTTTTAAGCATACTAAATTAAAGATTCATGTGTAAATTAGTGATGGAGTATAATAATTAAATAAGACATGATTGATTAACAATCTAAAACTATATCTCATCCAATAATAAAGACTATATGAGTTTTTATTAGTATCATCATATTCCATGTATATATCCAATGATGATTTAATTGACACTCAAACCCTACTAAAAGAGAAAAGAAAAGAAGAGAATGATACTCAAAATAATACGTCCAAATAAGAGGACTAAAAAAGTAATAATTATAACAGCCAAATAATGAGGTTTGTTTTAGTATTGGTCATATATAATCTCCACTATTTTGGGGGAACATCATAATCTCCACCCCACTCCACCTTGAGTTATGGATTTATAATAATTTTGTAAAATGAATAATTATCCTATTCCTATATGGCCCCATAACACAACGGTCGTTCTAACCTAATTTGAGCCTCAAAGAAAATAAAATAAAATGAAAGAAGGAATTGGCAATTGGCTTAGGCTAGCATACATGAGCCGAGTCAGCCATTAATAATAAGCTTGTGGTGAATAATGGAACTAAAAAAAAAGTGATGCCACGAGGGAGTCAAGTAGTCACATCCCTCATAACTTTGTCTCAAATGTTGCTGTATTATTATTTAACTATATTTAATATTTCAAACTTTAATTCGTCTTCAATGTTATTTATTCATGTTTTGTTACACCATCATCATTCGATTTTATATGTATCGGATCTTCATTAGTCAATTATTTATTTGTCCCATCAAATTAAAAAGAAAAATCAATTTGTTTGTTTGTCTCCGTGTATCATTTAAGATGTAATATGTATGTTTCTATGATTGTGTGTATCCATTGCCCTTCTTGCCAATTATTTATTACAAGTATATACAGTGTATATAAGTATATACTTGATCAAATTAAAGCAAATTAACATCCAGTTATTCCAACAAATAAAAAAAAAAACATTAGGTTATATATAAATAAGTTTGGAACAAGTGGTATGACCACTATCTCAACAAATAATTTATTATTATTCAATTAAAAGAATTAATAATTTAATATAGTACACATTTATTTTTATGCATCTTCGGTGTATATATACGTAACTAATGGTATATTTCCTAATAAAAAAATTAGGGAGCCAACGTATTATAATCCGTAAGGAGCTAATATGAGTTATGGATGATAGCTCATATAAATTTTGAATGATAATTTAATATTGAATGATAACTCATATAAATTTTGGATGATAACTTAATTATTGACTCCCTAATGAGCTTCTTGATATTGGTTTTCTAACATTGTTCTTTTCGAATTTATTACTTCAAAAATTATATAAATGCTTAAACTTAATTAGATTATTACAATGTGAGTACTTCAAAATTAATATAATATATTGCACCATCATTCTAAGTATTGCTTTTTCACAACTTGTGGCTTTAACATTTTCCACGATAAAAATGTGTTTTGCGAAGTAATTGTTGTGTTACATACAGTAATAAGCGAGCTAAGGCCAGTTTCTTTAAATTTTATAAACGTCAGAACTGATTCTTTGTATAAACGAAATAAACTATCATAAGTTCTTAAAATTATGCTAAGTAAATTTTGGTTTTCGACCTTTAAAGATATACCAATAAATTTCACCTATTCATTTTATGAGTTAAACCTCGTTTTGTCTCTGAAATTGACGGTTGCATTGAATTGATTTTAAACTTTTTAATTGTATTAATATACTCTTGATAATTGATATTGAAAAAATTATACTACGTTAGTCCTTTTTGTATTCTGCTAGAATACTCATTGGGCCAATTTAATAATGACAGAATTTAAGATAGTTCGCTAAAAAAAATAAATTAGTACACCGAAAAAAGTAAACTAAAATATTTTTTAAATAAAATCTTATATGCTTTCAATTTATAGCGCCCAATTCATGGAAAATAAAAAAGCTATAAATTTCGATCCACATATAGCGTGGCATTATTTATTAATTATTGTTAATATCTTTTTCTTTTTCCTTTTTTATTTTTTATTTTTTTTAGTGTGGGAAAAAAATTAATAAATGTGGCAGGTCAGGTGGGGAACATGTAACAGATGGTGGTGATGGATGGGGTGTGTGTATGTAGCCCAGGGCAGTGAGAAAATGAAAGTTCTTTAATCAGTAATGCCAAATAACACTTATTGCATCTAACTGATTGATCATGGTAATTGGTAATTGCCACTGTCTGCCCTTAGATTGAGGATCTCCAAGATTATCATTTAAACTTTGATTACAGTTAATGTTGAAGCAACAATCCATTTTAATGGCACCAAATTCCATAATTAAAGTTTTGGAGTCATGTGGGTTATGATTAAGTTTATCTGTAATTCAAACCAAATGAGCCATAATAATAATAATAATTAATAATGTTTTTCCTGCATTTTTCTGATTCTGATTTGGTGGTTGAGAACGGTAGATAACTTGAAGCAATCACATGATTCCACCACAAACCTATTAATTAGATAACAGCATTAATTGATTTTTAGTTTTACTTTCTCACCTCCTTCTACTTTTCTTTCTTTTTTTTTTTTTCCAACTTCAATTCCATGCCACCTTTTTGTTCTTCCACTCAGGAAAGTTACAACAGAAACACCAAAATTGCACAAGGAAAGAAGTATCTATCTTCCTTTCTTTGTTTCCAAGCCTTTGTCGCTTTCTTGTAAAAGAAGTTTTCCTTCACAAAATGTGCAAACCTCCATTAAATATGGAAGAATGCCAACCAAGTTGAGTTGCACTAGTGGCTAGCTCACTAGTTGGCTTAAACAAGTGTTAGAAATTCAAATCATGTCTTGTGTATGCAGCAACTCACTTAAAAATGGCAAATCCTTAAATGGAGCTGAGATTCGCAACAGATTAGACTTTAACCTGCCGGATCGGGGGATATCGTGGAAAACAAAAAAAATATGGAAGAATGCTAAGGACAACAAATATTGCTACTTGTATTCAAGTTTTCATAGGTCAGAGAAGCTAATAAATAAGATAAAAAGCAAAGTCTAAGTAACTCAGAAAATAGTATATATATATGTTCATCACTCTTCATAAAAAATTGAAGATTGCTTACTATCTAACACTTGTTCCTTTCAAGATTTGTTTGAATTTGTGGTAACTAGCTATGACATGGAGGTATGCAAGGAGAGTCACATATTCAAGGTCAGAATTCAGAACAAGGGACAAGGCTTATTCTATATCAGCATCAACTGAATTTACTGTCCTACAATTCTAGAACCCTCAGAGACAATTCTGATCTCTCTGCTCTCTCTTCCCTCCAAGAAACATCCTGCATCATAAAAAAACAAGAAGCTATTCACTCAAATTTAGCATCATAATGAACACCTACTAATACTAATTACATAGGAATTATGGCAATGCCTAAGGCTAAGACTAGATCTTGAAACTTAGTATTTAATCAGAAATTTTACAACAACCAAGCTAATCCGGTAAATTCTAACACGGCACGAAAATCAGAAAATCGATAAGTAGTCACGTATAGCACAAGATCCTTAACTGATCCATGCATATCTATCCACATTGACATGACAGCCTGGTTCTGCATACTCATCATTAGAAGATTGAAGAAGAATAGGCCACTATAAAGATAAAAAATTCAACCCTCTTCACCCAACTTCATATGAGACAGTTAGTTTTGAAGAGTAGATGAAATGGAACCAAAAAATGCTGTCACATGCATATAATTCATAATGAAATTGAATTAATTTCTCAAGCAAAATCATGGAACACAGTGCTTTAAATAGAATTGATGAGAACCATTACCATTGTTCATGTACACATCCATTAAGACACAGGCCTACCATCTTTACTTGTCCCTTCTTAGTAAATTATTAACCGAAGGAGGACATTAGAAAATACTCCATCTACATTGTCCCTCTACATATGCTAAAATTCTGCAGACATTGGTTGGACCAAAAGAGGATAAACTAAAACTGAAACTATTGTATCATAAATTTTATTAGACAGTACTAGCATGGCTCCATGTTTATATACAAAATTAGATCAAACAAGATTGGAACCGTAACCGCGAACATCATCCAAGTTAAGACAAAGACTGCCAAATTGTGTATCAAATCCTACATTGGATAACAACAATTTAGTTAACAATCTAAAAAGAGGTTTTGGATTTCTCTTTTTTTTTCGCCCCACACCAGTTTAATCTTTTATTGGTCTTCCTTGAGGTTTATATTACAAGTCTCACATCTACGAAGGATATTGATTCTTGAATAAATATAAGTGTGATGCATCCATCACCTTATGAGCTACCTTTTGGGGTTGAGTTAGGCCCACTTAATCTCAATTATAATATGGTATCAGACCCTATCCGATCTCATGTTGTTGACAGATATGGACTGGAATAAAAGCCGACGATAAGGTAGAAAAAAACTAACTACCAGTTAGGGAATCTGATAATATGGAAATCAGTTTACTTTTCAGGGGGTTATTAGGTTATTAAGTTGTTTTGATGATTAAGGATTCATAAACACTTGTTGACACAAAAGATTAGGATTATATTATATTGATCCTAAAGTTGTTTCTCTCTTTTTCTCAATTATCAATTACGCATGATAATTAATTCAATTAGGAATGATTTCATTGCATGAAAATAGCTACACCACTTTACACTTAAGCATTGTACAAAAATAGGGAAATTGGAAAGCAAATGAGGAAGCTAGGTACCCATTTTAACGTTGAACAATTCACATTGCAAAGATTTTGCACACTACAGCTACATGACAAGCCTACAAAATTGAAAACTGAAAAAGAGGCAATGGAACATAATATTCAGAATAAACAACAACTGAGACAGGACAAATCACAACAATACATACTAACATAATAATAGTAGCACATTTTTTTCCCACTTGAAAGTGAATACTACTATACTCATTGAATTACTCTGAAAAGTGGCAAAAACACTCTGTAGATGGTTTTTTTTTTTTTTTCATTGTATCTTCTAGCTCGACTGGTTGACGGATTGAGAATTAATTCACCGCAAATCTAAGCTCCATTTAAAGGTTGTTGCTGGTCAATGAATTATTGCATACACAAGGCGAGATTTAAACTACACTTGCTTAAGCGGACTAGTGAGCTAACCACTAGACCAAGCCAGCTTGGCCTAAACAAGCGTCGTGTTTGATGTGTTTTTTCTTTCTTTATTGGGCCAGAGCAATACAAAAACTAGACCTACATGGACTCCACTGTTGGGCCTGTCATTTATTAAATGGGCCAAATTGGGCTACTATTAGGTGATCAAGCATAGAAGGCCTAGGCCCATTGTCAGCTAGGCTGACCCGGCCGAAAACCGGTACCCCCTTCCCTGAACAGCACAACCTGAAAACGGTAAAACATGAAATGCAAAGTAGTTGGTGAGTTGTTGCAACTAACTCATTACAGTTACGCTTCACTACTTCAGTGTTGTATCACCGGCAAGGCGTTACGCCCGGGGAAGCAGCTTCACGCCCGATTCTTCCAACTCGGTGTCGCTTACAATCAAGATTTGGCCACAAAGCTCGTCAATCTCTACAGCGTTTGCAACTCCCTGCGGAATGCTCACCAAGTGTTCGACAAAATTCCCAAACAAAACTTGTTTCTCTGGAACGTTCTCATTCGTGGTTATGCTTGGAATGGGCCCCACCAGGCTGCCATATCCCTCTTCCACCAGATGCTTCACTACGGCCTCAATCCTGATAACTTCACTTTCCCCTTTGTTCTCAAAGCTTGCTCTGCACTCTCTGCTATTGGAGAGGGAAGGGCCATCCATGAGTGTGTGATTAGAACTGGCTGGGAAAGTGATTTCTTTGTAGGTGCTGCTCTTGTTGACATGTATGCCAAGTGTGGTTGTGTGGTCGATGCTCGCCATGTGTTTGATAAAATTGCTGTGAGAGATGCTGTGTTGTGGAACTCCATGCTTGCGGCTTTTGCACAGAATGGACACCCTGATGAGTCACTTGCTCTGTGTAGGGACATGGTGGTGGCCGGTGTAAGACCCACCGAGGCAACTCTCGTTACTGTGATTTCGTCCGCGGCTGACATTGCCTTTCTTCCTCATGGGAGGGAGATCCATGGTCTTGCTTGGAGGCATGGATTTCACTTCAATGACAAGGTCAAGACTGCTTTGATAGATATGTATGCAAAATGTGGTTCTGTGAGAGTTGCTCGTGCCTTGTTCCAGATGCTTAGGGAGAAAAGAGTTGTGTCTTGGAATGCAATTATCAATTGTTATGCAATGCATGGTCTTGCCAAGGAAGCCTTGGAACTCTTTGAGGCAATGAGGAAAGAGGCTCGCCCGGATCATATAACCTTTGTTGGTGTTCTTGCGGCTTGCAGCCGAGGGCATCTGCTCGATGAAGGGCGAATATTTTACGATATGATGGCGAGGGATTATGGTATCAATCCAACTGTTCAACACTACACATGCATGGTTGATCTTCTTGGTCACTGTGGCAAACTGGACGAGGCTTATGATCTTGTACAGCATATGCATGTGAGGCCGGATTCCGGGGTGTGGGGTGCTTTACTAAATTCATGCAAGATCCATGGGTATGTGGAGTTGGCAGAGCTAGCCTTGGAGAAGCTGATTGAGCTTGACCCTGACGATTCGGGCAATTATGTGATCTTGGCTAACATGTATGCTAAATCGGGTAATTGGGAAGGAGTTACAAGGTTGAGGCAGATAATGATAGATAAAGGGATAAAGAAAAACATGGCTTGTAGCTGGATTGAAGTGAAGAACAAAGTGTATGCATTTCTGTCTGGGGATGTGTCACATCCAGATTGTGATGCAATATATGCAGAACTGAAGAGGTTAGAAGGGCTAATGAGAGAAGCTGGGTATGTCCCAGACACAGGATCTGTGTTCCATGATGTGGAGGAAGATGAGAAGACAAACATGGTTTGCAGTCACAGTGAGAGATTGGCCATTGCATTTGGACTCATAAGTACACCCTCAGGAACCAGGCTTCTCATCACAAAGAACCTACGAATATGTGAGGACTGCCATGTTGCCATCAAGTTCATATCAAAGATCACAGACAGGGAAATTACTGTGAGAGATGTTAATCGCTATCATCATTTTAAACAAGGAATTTGTTCATGTGGTGATTATTGGTGATTGTGTTACATGTATCATGTATGTATACAATAAAACAATTTAATTCATTATACATACCCACATTTTGAAGAGTTATTAAACATGCAAATTGAATTTTATGTTTATCTTGTAGTACAATTTACTCTATCCGATATTTTATGTATCGTTATGATCTAAGTACAATCGTAATTTTGGCAAATTAAGAATCGTTAGCTCATCCAAGAGTAGTTTAGAGGGTACCATATGTGTGATTAGATTCCTTTCATCATTGAGATTTGATTTCGAGTCTCCATATAAAAGAGAAAAAAACTAAAAATTATTAGTGTAAATTCACGGAAAAAAAATTGGGGGGCTATTTAGTTTGGTTTGAAATTTTAGCTTATACCTTCACTATTTCAAAGTAATATGAACCCCCTTTTTTTTTATTTGTATTATGACCCCTTATTAATTCACTCTGGTTTAATAGTTTTATTAAGGGACCCTTTTATTTATTTATTTGATCAAAGCCTCAAAGGTATATATAATAACTTGTATTGTTGTTAATTAACGTAGCTGTCACAAATTTCTTTAAAGACAATTCTCATATATATATATATATATATATATATATATATATATTCCAGAAATTAAAAAAAATGTCTCAAAAAAGCAGCAACCTGTTAAAAATAAATAAATGCAAAAGTGAAGG
>JASCZI010241686.1:94570-126668 GCA_036250425.1 Stylosanthes scabra
ACTTGAGGAACAAATTAGAGATATTAGGCAGAAACATAAGCAAGAGTTACAGGAGTCCTTGGTGCATAGAGAGCTTCTTCAGCAGGTAGAGCTTCCTGATTTTTCTTTCATTAAATGTATCTTATCTATTTGTGTAATGGGATAAACCATCTGAAGAGAGATAGTTGATATCTAAACCACTTACTTTTATTTGGACTTTTCAACATTATATTGACTGTAGTAGAACAAGTGTTATCTAATTTAGAATTTGGGCAATTGTATGGAACATAAACTGTAAAAAATTAGTTAACAAATTGAGAAGTTATGGTATTGCTAGTAACACCTAAATTCCACTCAATCATATCAGAACTCCTGTGATTATTCATTTCCAAGTTTCTGATTTAAGCTCTTTATTTGCTTCAGGAGATAGAAAAAGAAAGGGTTGCTCGATCAGAACTGGAGAGAACTGCACGTGCTCATTCTGCTGCAGTATCAGATCAAAATCCCCCTACAAAGCTAACTACTGCTTTTGAGAATGGTGAGATGTTTGGCTTCTCTTCTCTTCATTCGTCTTGTACTCTTATTAGTTGTCTGATATTTACCTACTGTAATTCTGTATGAAGGGAATTTGTCTCGGAAACTCTCTAGTGCAAGCTCCCTAGGAAGCTTGGAGGAAAGCCACTTTCTGCAAGCATCATTGGACTCATCCGATAGTTTCTCAGATAGGAGAAGCCATGGAGAACTAAGCGTGAGTCCATACTATATGAAGAGCATGACGCCCAGTTCTTTTGAAGCTGCACTTCGTCAAAAGGAGGGTGAACTTGCTTCATATATGTCACGTTTGGTATGGTTTGCCTTTTACCCCCGTTCATTGTTCTATTGTGTTTGTCTTTGTTTTTATGAACTTATCTTAATTCTAAGTCCTAGAGTATGTAGTAAGCTGTTGGATCATAGATGACATTTTAACTATAAATTCAGGCCTCCATGGAATCTATTCGTGATTCTCTTGCTGAGGAGTTGGTCAAAATGACAGAGCAGGTGAGCTATATTCTTCTGTGTAGGGTACTTACTGCTCTTCTTTCCTGTCAGTTGTCATTAACCATGACATGATATCCATTCTGCAGTGTGAAAAGTTGCGTGGGGAGGTTGCTGTGTTACCTGGTTTACGATCAGAGCTTGAGGCACTGAGGAGGAGGCACTCTGCTGCATTGGAGTTGATGGGTGAACGTGATGAAGAGGTATTTTTCTCTCTGCAACTCCCTCTTGCTTCCAGAAAACCTGAAAAAACAAATTTAGGCAAATACAAAAGGGGGCAAAAGAGAACAGAAAATTGATGTTTAAATCACAGGACTTTGTTATATCCTAACTGTCCTATTTCCTTTCATTACTATTGTTTGAAATAAAGAAGTTTATTACTATCTAAAGAATTTGAATGTGATTAGTTGGAGGAACTTCGTGCGGATATTGTTGACTTGAAGGAAATGTACAGAGAACAAGTCAATCTACTTGTGAATCAGGTATTTGCTAGTCCAAGTTTTTTGGTCCATAGATGACCTAGTTACTTACTTACTTAATCTCACTACCTTCCTATCAGTATGCTTTCCCTTCTCTAACTCTGGTGCATACTTTTACAGATCCAGAGAATGAATCCATCAATGGGAAACGCAAATTTAACATAAAAGGGTCATTTCCAGCAACTGCTTGAGAATTGAGATAGCCGTGCTTTTGAGTTTCGCGTGATTGCTATCGACACCTTTGATCTACCCATTCAAGCTCTTAAGTCTTAATTGATAGATTTGTATGTTGTATATCTGGGCAAAAGATACTGAAGGTGTCACTCTTTGTTAAATATTATTTGTATTATGACTTGGTGAAATGTTGTATAGTCAATCTCCTCCTTATACTACATTCAAACTACGAAAAATCCTGAGAATTTTTTTTCTCGAGATAGTTTATCATACAGGGAATTTTTGGTGTGTGATGTTCCAAATAAAACATATATTCGTTAACTACTTTTGCCCATTAGAAATGACAATTAATTCAATAGTTTCGACATTTTGTCTGATCAAATAGTTTTTCCTTCCTCGTATGATTTCATATTTATTGTCTTTACTAATCCTGAGTTTGTGTATTAAAAAAAATTATCCGGATTGAAAAGAAAATTCTGGTAACTGGTAAGCCGATTTAATTCAAGCCACGATATGAAATTTTTAGTTTATGTATTCGAAGTCAAAAGGGAAGACACTCCAAGAAATCCAAATTGCTCTCCTTCCACAATTGGTCAAACAAGGCATTTCATTAAGATCGTATAATAGTGATGGGAGTTGGTCTAGAAATTAGTTTAATAATATTGAGAGTCTGAATCTCTTCTTGTGTATGCAGTCCATTGACTAATTATAAACTTTTAAATGAAATTTAGATTCGCGGTCAATTAATTATTGACTTATTGACTTGCCACAATTACATAACATGTTGCAATAAATAATATTTAATTTGATGAGATGTGTGTGCATTGTGTTGTGTTTGCTTTTAGTGGGACATGCAATATAATAATGCAGAACTCCCACGCAGTTAAGGGTGGGAGTTATGAGGGTGTGTGACAAATTAAATGCAAAAAGTTTGACCCTCTTCGCTATATATTCTATTCTATTATACATAACGTAAAACTATAAGAGTATAAGACACGTACTTAAAGTTAGAGGTTGAAGTACAAAGGTAAAAAAAGAAAGGAAGATTAAGCTCCGGTTATGGAGGTTAGAAATAAAGAGTAGAGTACACACAGAATGCAACAATTAGCTAAGTTAAATAATATATAGCATGCAAATACAAATTAACATAGATAGGAGGTACGAAAGCATGAACTAAGTAGCTGGACAATTAATAAATTATTTATCCTCCTCTTGATGAACCCTATTATTCCCAGCATCTTCAATTGTAGGTCCATAAGCCCAATTACAAACCAAATAGTAAACCAAATTAAGAGCACCCATGATGGCAAGAACCCAGTAATACTTGTCATAATGAGCCTTATTAATGTTATCAGAAACCCAACTCTCTTCTCCCCCTTTGGAAGTAACATTATCCACAATGCTGAATATCAGAGAAGCTATCAAGTTTCCAATGGCACTTCCCAAGCTGTACAATGCTGCTGCAATGCTTGACATGCTTCTTGGAAACTCACTGTAATAGAATTCAGATTGCCCTATTGCATTGAATGCTTCTGCCATTCCATTCAAAACATTGTGTGGGATAAGCCACATTGCAGACATGTCCAAAACTGCTTCAGGATTATCAATGAAGCCTTCTCTAATTGCTTTCCTCCTTCTTGTGTTCTCAACAACTGCTGAAACTACCATGTCCAAGAAGCAGAAGAACAACCCAATTCCCATTCTGTTCTTGGCACTTATCCTAACCGGTTTCCCTCTAAGTTTTGATGCCAAGGGAATGATGACACGGTCATACACACCAGCTGTTATGAACACTGAGATCATGATGAAGACAGCAAATGACCCTGCTGGGATTTGGAATCTTGAAGTTATGTGCCTGTTCATGGTTTTAGCTTGTAGCAAAACAAATGAGCTTTGGCTACTGCTTATTGATAACATGAAACCACTACTCCATAGTGGAATCACTTTTATTATGGCCTTCAATTCTTCCACTTGCTCTATTGTGCAAACACTCCATGCACCATTGCTACTATTAGTATTTTCTCTGATCATGCAAGCTTTATTCAGAAACCTGAAACACATAATTAAACTTAATTTGTTTAATCCTTTTTACTTTCTTGATTTATTATCATTAGGGGTTAATAGTCAAAATAAAATAGTACCTGAAAGGTATCGTGTTATTCAAATTAGTCCCTGAAAAATTTTGCTAGTTATATTAATATTAGTCCTGAAAGATGTAATTTTTAGTCAAATTGATCATTCTACTAATTAGATAACATGTGACACAAAATGATTGATTGATAGATGACATGTTATCTAATCATTTTGTGACATGTGTCATTTAAATATAATATATATGTCATGTCTGATTATTGGTAGAATGATTAATTTGACGAATGATTATATTTTTAAGGACTAATATGACTAATAAGATTTTTCGGGCGCTAATTTAAAAAACGCGATCATTAACCCTTATCATTAGTGATGGAAATGAAAATGATTATTGCACTACTACTAATAAACCTTAGTTTATGAGTAGGAGCAACAAGGGTAGAGTCCTTGTGATGGTGATAGAGTATTCCATTTCCATCATGAGTAGGTGGAAGTGGAAGGTTTCTGTTCTTGAATGCAACAACAATGACTTGAGCAAAGCTAGTGAGCAAGCTCTTGTGAGGTTTATGCTTGACATAACGGTGAGAAAGAAGGAAGAACAAGACTGTTGATAACAGCATAAGTGCAGCAGGAACACCAAAACCAAGTTTCCATCCAAAATGGTCTTGAATGTAAACAATTCCAGTTAAGGAGAAAACAACAGCAATTGCTTGTGAAGCAATGTACCAGCTGATGAAACTCTCCAACACCCTCTCCTTTTTGTTGTTGAGTTGATCTGCACCAAATGGTAAGGAGCAGAAGACTCCACCTCCTCCAATGGATATGAGAGCAAAGCAAGAGATTAGGAGTGCAAGTTGGGGTGCTGTTGCTGCTCCTGATTTGCAGTTTTGATCGGAAGATGATGATGTGTGGCTGCAGGGTGCTGGTCTTGCCTGTGGTATCATGGCTGTTAACCATAATAGTGCCATCCCCTGTGACCCATAATCAATTATCAATTAATTAACTTGTGTAAGTGTGTAACTTTTTTAATTCATATTTATTGAAATTAACATAGACCGAATCAGATCATATATCTTTTACTTAATTATAATTTAAATTTAAAGTGAGATTTGTTGAAGTGGTGGTATGTGTAGTAGGTGCTCTTTTACTTTTGACCAATTGAAGTGACATACATGAATTTGAGTTTTGAAAAAAAAAAAAAAACTCATAATATATAAAATACGGTAATGTCTCTCAATTTCATACATCATTTTTACTTTGAAAAATATAAATATCAGTATAAAAAAATTTACATAATGAGAAAGTATATTAATATAATATACAATAACATAAAAATAAATTACGTATAATACAAAAATAATATATATCAATATATAAATTAAAATAAAAAAAAGACAAAAAAATATATGATAATATACGTATACGTAAATTAATTCTATAAAATATTAGCAGATAATTTAATTAAACTCGAGCATATTTATCTACATAAAGCTTTTTTCATTAAGTGGAGTTATTGATTGTATGAATCAAAGATATCATGATATCAATATTTATTTATCTAATGAGATGCGACGGGTCTAATAACACAACTTTATAAAGATCTAAAAAGGTCGTGATCTAAGAAGAATTTTACGCTGAATGTTGCAAGTCAAGTTTAGTTATACATGGTTATGGATGGTGAGATATATAAGCAATTAATTAAGCATGCATGGAATAGAGAGTGGTACCAGAAAAGTGAGAATTGAACCAAAAGCAATGGCAAGGAAGCGACCCAAATAAGAATCAGCAAGGAAAGCACCAAAGAGAGGAGCGAAATTGGTTGCAGCAAACCAAAAGAACATAATCTTTGTTGCCTTAACCAGTCTGAGTCTGTAGTCTCCAATCAAATACAGAATCATGTTTGGGAATAACCCCACACTTGCTAGCTTTGCAAGTGCTTCATTCCCTGTAACATCAGTACCATGCAATTTAACAATTAACTCAATGCAATACAACTTATACCTTATTATCAATTATTATTATTAATTGATTAATACATACCTATAATGAAAGGCATGGTAATGAGTCCACCCTTGTTGTCTTGCTGCTCATTCTTCATTTCCTCTTCAACCAAAGAAGCACCCTCCATTTCCTTCTCCATCTCCATTTCTATATCTTTGCTTACTTATTACACACATATATATATAAAGAAAACTATATACAAAGCTGTGAAGAAGTAGCTAGAAAATCATGGTTTCATGCACATGCTGCGAGACCTAATTAATAATTAATTTATTATATAGTTTGGACAAAGTAAAACTATTTTGCGTGCGGCAACTAATACTCATACTCGAAATTCGGAATTCATTACTATATAATGCAAGCTAAGAATGGACTTGTCCAAATTTTCAATCATTTTCCAGTGGAAATTTAAACGTCGCAAAAATACTGGAGATCACTCAATTATTTTATTTTAAATAAATAAATAGAAAAATGGATCAGATAGCACCACCCACTACCTAGTTTATAGGAGGTTGTATCTCGTGCAGTCATGCTTTGGTTTCTTCCTAGGTATTATTATTGTACTATGTTTCTATAAATATAATTTATATTTATATTATATATATAATTATATAATGTGAGTGGTGTGCAAATTAAGTAAAGGTCATCAAATAGCTCTTCACAATTCTGATTATCTCTCTGCTTTGCAAAACATATACCAACTCCAACTTCATTAGTATAATACCATTGTATGTATATATTCCGATTTTATGGGATCAATTCATATTCATATAATCATATCACTGATCTACCACAGTTGGACAAGAGACATGTGGCAGATGTTTATATAATTTTTTTTAATTAAATGGGGGAGCATGATTGTTTCGTGTGACAATTAATGCATTTGTCTCTCTAATGACCAATTAATTAATCACTTTATGTTTTGTTTAGAAAATTCCTCATCATATGATGATAAATAATTACCACATGTTGCTCTTTTTTAAAAAGAAAAACAACACACTGTTGAGAGTTTGAGGTATGCCATGTGTGTGTCGTACGGACACTCTTTTATTTTATTTTTTGGTGAATTAATATACATCTTTTTCTGTTCTACTACATTAATTTAATTTTTCTTAATTATTTTTTGTTACTCTGACACATACAGTAGTATACACTATACAGGTAGCCAGAAACAGAAAGCCTATACTGTAGCTAGCTAGCAGTAGCTATAATCATTACAACATAACTAATTAGATTAGATGAGTTAAATCTAATTGAATGGAGCTTAAAGTGCTTAATTATCTCCTTCAATCGCCTTTGTATAAAATACTAATTCATCTCTTTCAAGGGAAAGATGGATGATGAGAACAAATTGTGGTTTACAACATTTTATAACAATTTTGCAAATCTTGCATAGGACCACATGAAAGGTGAAGCTTGTTGCTTTCTGTAGGTCCAATAATCTCACTTTCCCACAGTAGTGGACTATACTATTTATTTTTGGGCTCAACCCACATAATAATTTTTTTATGTATGAATGGGCCTTTGGGCCCAAGGAAAAGGCTGAACAATAAAGCTTTTCAGATATTTATGACCAAAAAATAAAAAAAAAATCAGGAAAATTTGTGTAAATACTCATAACTCATATATATCAAAAAAAAAAAAAAAAAAGAAGAAGAAGAAAAGAAAGTGGAGCATCTAATTAATTTTATGAAAAAATAAAACAATAGAAAGTGGACTCAAAATCCTTGATTTTAAACAACCATTGAAAGTGCTCTACTTGATCATCAGAAGTCGGAGCACTAATATATTAGTAATAATCATCATCTAGTTTTGTTTCTTATTTAAAGTATGATGATTAAGTTAAATAAACGATACAGAATTAATTAACATTGTTTTAGAGTGTGCCCATACCATAACGAAACAAATAAATTAAAACAATCACATTGTTTACTTTCTGCTTCTTTCTTTCTTTTTTTTCCGTGGTTTGATGCTCGTGTTTATCACTTTATGTATGTAAATACACATAAGAAATTATAAATGTATGTGAAGCTTTCAATGCAATAATGGAACTAAAATATGAATGTTTAGGCCAATCATTATGGGCCACGCTTAGCTATTTGATTAATAATCATCTAACTAATCAATTTTCTTCACATGATAAATATATATTCTATCCAAGAATAAATCTATATGTATCATTATACACACTTATACATACTATTTAGTAATGCAAAAAAATATAAACATTAGTATAGAAATTTATATTTTTCTGAGTTAATATTTATATTTTTTCATGTTACTAAATAATATGTACACGTATGTATAATGATACATTCAATATTATCGTTGTATGCAAATTCTTTATTTTATTTTTTTCTTGGTAGTGGATAAAAAGGTAGTCACCAGTCACCAGCCACCACCCCATTGGCTTTACATTCCAAAGTGGGAATTAATTAATGAAGGAAACAAGGAACGTTAACCCTAATTATTCGATATATGGTTAAACAATTGACGGGCTTAATATAAGATTGATGATGTGAGATGCAGCGTCAGGGTGATGTAAGCATGCATGCATAGGAGCGTAAAGAAATGGGGCATATATAGAAGCACTTGAGTATTCCTATATTATTAAATCGTAAAAAGTGATGTATCATTCTTATTGATAGTTGTGTTGAATGTTGATGGGGTCCATCTCCATCCATATGAATACCTCTTATATATATCATCTTCAATTCTGAATTATTTCATTATTTCGTTAAGTTTTATTTTTCAGATAAATATAAATAGTATATTGTAGATTTATAGTGTATTATTAGCTAATATATACTTTTTCACTTGCAAACATACATAAGCTTAATTATTAAGTTGCTTGTATGGTTCTTTCAAGCGTAAACCGCTATATATAGTCTTAACCATTTAATTTAATTTGTTTCACAAACACATGATGAAATACTACGTACAACATAAAATACAAATATATTAATAACAAATAATATAAGTGAACTCAAATATATATATATATGTAATTATTCAATTTCTAATTAGATTAGAGAGATTACTATTACTCCATCCCTTAACAATAATTATGAAGGACATATGTATAGCATCGGGAGCAATCAAGCTACTTTTTCACAACAAGCTAAGGATTATTGCAGATTGATTGTTCATGATGTTATATGTATCATTCATCCATATATCTATCGATGATATATAGCCTTAACAATAATTTCCAAGATGTTGGGTGAATGATATTGGAAGCAAGCAGAAGGCTCTAGTCTTGAAGAACAAGTCTTTGTTACTACTATCCTCTCCCTTTCTCTTGAGGCCACCACCATGCTCATTATTATTCAACAGCTACATGTACATATATAATATGCCTTTTCAGTTTTCACTATATATATTTAGCTTTAATTTAAAAGAATAATTGATGGATCCAAATATAATAATAAATGAAAAAGATACCTGACCGGGGTCCTCAGGAAATACAGAATTTGTTTCTACTAATCCGTGTACCTGCTTATTTAATTACAAATTAAAGCAAGTAACTAGTAACAAAACATGCAATATTATAGCTAATAATTTGTATTAATGTATGATAGAGAGGTAGTAGTTACAGTTAGAGAGTGTTGTTGTTGTGGACTGGTGGTGGTGTTGTGGAAGTAAGGAGAGGTGAGTGCCTGATGAATCTGAGCGTGGAGAAACCCTATATATCCAATGGCTTCCATTAGCACAGAAGCTCTGTCTGTCTGCAAATCAAAATTGAAATCAAGAGCAAGCCGAGCGAAGAAGAAGAAGAAGGGAAAGGAAGCGAGGATTAATTACAAAAGAAGCTGAGTCCATGACTGATGATGAGGGGGATCAGTTGAAGAAGATAGTGATGTTGTTGATGATGATGAGGGATATTCAGAGATGGTGGATGCTGCTGCACCTGCATGATGCTCCACCACAAGTTAGGGTTCCCACCACCCATCATATTATTTGCAATTCAACTCAAATCAATCAATCAATCAAATACTTGTCTTGTCTCCTTTCATCTTCATCAACAAACTCATCAATACTATCTATCTTGCTTTCTCTTTCCTCCTTTTTTTTTTTTTAAAAAAAATTGTTTCTGCTTTTGCTTTATTATAAAGTAGAAGGCAAAAGCTGGTGGGCAGTATATTACTTAAGTAATAATAATTACTATAAATTATAGAAAAACTTTCAAGTATATAAGAGTGCTGGTATACCTATATAATATGTAATAGTTAATTTTAATTAGAAAAATAAAAAATATATATAAATTAAAATCAATGATTAGAGATTATCGGTGTATCGATATACTTGAAAATTTTCCTAAATTATATTATTAGGGTTACTCTTAGGATTGCTTTCCGGGTATGTATATATGTATGTATGTATACCTAATTAGCTACCAACCTAGGGTTAGGATTTTTGGATATAACAAAAAATTAATCACAGTAACACCAACGTGATATGCTGAAGATTCTAATTTAACTAGCACCACAAAGTATTATACTACACAATAATTATATTAAAACGAAAAACCCACATGCAAGATATGATGAAAATAGTTATTTTAATTCTGTATCATTCAATGGATCTGATACTACACTCACCACCAAGAGTGACTTATGGTCATCATGCATGCATGATGCAAATATAATTTTGAGTATGTAGTGTAGAAATCGCTTAATCATTAATTTTACATTAATATCCCTTAGATTTGCAATCCATATAAGAAATAACATATGCTATATAGGTTGAAATTGTTGGGAAATACAACAGAAAAATAAATAAATAAAAAGAAACTCATGATTGATCTAATTTTAGTTACCATGATGCTGTACGGAAGACCATCACGAGTGCTAGATAAGGGCAACACTCCTAAGTCCTAAGCCATATATTCCAATCTTTTGTTCTCTTGTGTCTCATATTGCTCTAGATTGTTATTATTTCTTTGTTAATTAATGTATCACATTGATAAGAATTTTGATACCGTATAGTGAGTAGCGAGTAGCAAACAAATTAAAAATCCAAAAGAGGGAAAACAAAATGGTTGAGATGCAATGCAACAAAAAGAAAATTACATTTCCAAACGCCAAAAATAAATAGTACGTAGCACATGGTGATGGTGGTGTGTTTTTCTAAGTACATTTTGGTTCCCACTGCATACTTTTGTGTATGTTTGTCTTTATGCCTTTATTTACACCTCCCCAAATAACATTCACCCAAAACCATGAAGGGAAGTAAACGATTCTCTCTTTCTGTGTAAATGATATGTTAAGTACTTAATTTTGAGTTCATAAGAATCTTAAACGGCAAGCAAAGGATTAAAGGTCACTAATTCAACATATAAGCTGCTGCAAGCAATAACTGAAATATATGATTATGACTATATATTGGTCTTCCAATGAAAGTTGTGCTTCATCAATAGCCTTGGAGCTTAGTGATATCTACCAATCACTTTTTTTTATACATAATGTTTGTTTAAGGCATGATGGAAGTAAACAACAACAAAAATAAAGAAAAAGTAAGATTAAAAAGGATTTGGACTGTTGACAGGTTGAATTTTAAAGGTATATCAGCATGCTAGCACATAATAATAAGGCAAAAGCAAATATTTTTCATGTAGTTGCCATGTTCGAGTCAAATCGTTCAAGCTGCAACTACTTTTCATGGCAAGACACTTTTATTAAGATTGGCAGATGGCATATAAAAGTTTTATTTTGAACAGAAAAAGGGTAATTTTAAACCCTTTTTATTGGGCTTGGGCTCAAGGGACAAACAAGTGCTTCTTAAAGCTTCCCCTTACTTTTTCCAAACAAAAAATATAGCTTCCCATTGCTATTGCTATTGAGTGATGAGCGATCCTTGTGTAAAGACTTAAGTTATGTGAAAGCAGAAGACCACTGGTTTATTGCACTATATATACGATGACATTGCTGCAAGGGCTCATACACCCCCACTCAACCCATACTAATAAGGAATATGATTCCTTTCGCAAATAAATGTGAATTAATAATGGAGAAAACAGAAGATGAAAAAAGAATACAGCCACAATTTCAGGCAGTATTTTATATTTGCTAATTCTGTATGGAGATATAGGAAGCCTTCTCCCTTTGTCATCATTCCGATGGGGCGCCACCATGCCGTTGCATAGCACTAACTGGCTCACTGCACCTCGAACACCTATATGATGGAGCGGCAGCACAACGTGTCCGAAGACAGTAGTAACAGTATCTGCCATTAACAATAAATTATGCTTAGCACTTTTCCTATCATAGATATAACTAAGACATTTTAGAGAATCATTCACCTATGCTGGCAAGGAATTGCAACAAAAGGAATGGTGGGAGTAGCCCGGCATATGGGGCATAATGTGTCGTCCTCTGCTGAACTTGAAGATTTGTCCTTAGAAAATGGTCGAAACAGATTTCTAACAGACGACGAGTTAAGAAGAGGAAGAAGCAGCAACAACATTTCCTGCCATCAGAGCATCACATAAACACCAAAGCATTAAAACAAATGAGGAACACGAGAAGCTCACAAATTGATTTTGTAGCAAATCCAGAAGCATTTAAAAATAAAAATAAATGCATTATTATGCAGAAAATATAGTATAAGTACTTTGTACAATACCAATGTAAGTTTCCATCTTATATTCCGTTAAGACTGTAACCCTTGTGTATGTTAACTCACTATATCATGAAATCTATCCAATTAACAATAGATTTAAGCTGTGTTATCAAAACCGAAAATATGCGGCAACAATTTGTGGAAATGGGAATGATTACATGATAATTTGTAAGTAACTTCTTAGATTTTCGCTATCAGAAAACAATAAATACTTTGTGATTACTTCATTTCATAGTCAACTTCTTCGAAACTTCAACTCAGAGTTAACATCACACCTCAAAAACAGAACTTGTTCTAATGTGCTGGGACTCATCAATTATGATTTCCAAGTGCAAAATTGGAGAAATAATATTCTTAAGAAAGCAGAGTTATATCATATGAAAATTTGGAAAGTAGAAATCAGCACCCTTTGATCTAGTATGATCCAATCAGCTAGCAATTCACATCTTTCACGTTAATTTGTCTCAATTCTCAAATAGAAACCAAGAGGAAAAAATCTCATTTAACATGCAATATCCACTCAAAAATGGAGAATAGAATTGAAGGAGAGGAGAAAAGGTACCGAGAATTCATTCCAAACCAGCTGCCTGTTCATATACTCAAAGCTAACAGCACGATTCATATTCGGGCTCCCATATACAAGCCTTGCTCGCAAGGCTCTTTCAATAAGATTTCTATATCTGCTTCACAACAACACACAATAAGATGAGATGCACAGATTACTCGTCAATCATGAGATAATCTCATCCAATGGGACACAATTGTAAAGTTCTTGAAAAAATTAAATTACCTTCCAGTACAAAGAAAAATCAACAAGTTTCCAAATGAAGCAGCTCTATAAATCCCTTCTATGCGTTGTAGCAAGATCCATATACGCTGTGCTAACGACCTCTGAATAAAACATTAAATTAGATTCATCGCAATACAACTCCATCTGTCCATTTACAGAACAAGACTGCAGTAAGGCGATAAAAGTATCTATACCTGCTCAGTATCACCCCATCTTCGAAACGCAGAGAAAGATTGTAGGCGAGCCCAAATATACTGACCACCAACAGTGGCAATACAATACCAAAGTTTCTGAGCTACGGTAAGTCCCGGTCCCTCCAAACCAGTTCTAACTGCTTGCAAAAGTATCATAGAACAATAAGCATTATAAGATCAAATTGAGCATAATATCAGGGGAAATGCACACAAATGAAAGTACCATTGGGAGCATAGTAGCTAGAATCTCGATTTAACTCTTAAAATCTTCCGATATTACGATTTTAAATAAGTTGATCGATTTTACAACATTTATACTAAGTCGACAATTTTACAAAATTTATACTTTTTCAATTCGACATAAAATCTCGATTTTCTCTACCTTAATTGGGAGCAAGTTACCTTTTTGTCTGGATTCGGATGCACGCTCATTCCTGTACCTGAGGTTCATGAGAGCAATCCCTGGAGTAGGTTTATCAACCCAAATGGAGAAGCGCCAAATAAGGAACTCAAGGAAAGCATCAAGCTCTGCCTCATACTGAAATAACATTCCTGGCTAATCCCAAGCAAAGAACAAAACTTTGACATAAGTTCAAAGAACCTCCAAAATGAAGTGAAAAAAAGGGGGAAATTCAAAAGCTTACCTTCATTAAAGAGAAGACTTTAACGAGCTGCTCTTTCAACATGGCGGACATTTCTACATCCAATCTTGCAGCATCAACCTGGTTAACTCTGGATATGGTAATCGGAATGGTAGACTGCAGCAAAAACGAGTGATTCAGAATTGAAAAGGAGAACTTGGAAACCCTAACGAAATGAAAGGGAAGTTGGAGGTAACCTGAGGAGAGAGGGAGAGAGAGTGCCAGAGAGGGAGAAAGGAATTGTAAGTATGAATCCAAGCATCTTGTGGCGGCGGTGTTGAAGGAGTGGCGCCACTGGACGACGGTGGTTCTGTGTCCATTCACCGCACCGAATAGTAACAGATAGATAGAGATTATAGATAATTGATAATTCCAATTGAACCTAATTCTAATTGAAATTCTATTATAATTACATAAAATGATTAATTAATTAATAAATTGAATAGATTAGGAACATAGGATTGTGATTCATTCTTGAATCTTCACCTCTCTCAACTCTTCAACCAACACAGAACGGTTATCACGAAAGCAAATTCCGAAAGCAGCTCCTAAAAGGTAGAAGCCCCTTTTGGTCTTTTTACTTGTAAGGGAAAAGACTGAAGCGTCGACAGCAGGATTCGAACCTGCGCAGGCAAAGCCCAACAGATTTCGAGTCTGTCTCCTTAACCACTCGGACATATCGACTGCTTGCTTTCATCGCTTCTTACTAAACTATTTATAGAGGGAGAATAATGTTTGCTGAGAACTCTCTGAAGCCCAATTGTATTATGTATGCAAAGCCCATAATTTTCAATTTGTAGCCCAAGAAAACTGGGCTTGCTATGTCTTTTAATTTTTTTGAAAGGTGCTTACTATGTTCAAAAACACAATCAAGACCAATAAATAAATAATACTTTTTGAGTCCAAAAAAAATATTACTTCAATAACGGAAAAAAGAAGTTCTTCTAAAATGAAAAACTTAGTTAAATACTTAAATGAAAGTATAATCACCATTAAATTAATAAACTATTTAAATACTATTTGTGTACATTTACCTTTAGAAGAAAACATTTTGAAGTGAGTTATGGATTGATAGTAAATTGCTTGATGAACATACACTTTGTATATATAGTAGTATTATTAGTATGATAAGAAATGAAAGTAAAAAGAAGATAATGCATATAAGTGTGGATGATAATGGAAACTTTTGAAGGTCTTTTCAGCATGAAGAGAGATTCCAAACGTACACACATAACTTCCACTAAGAATATAGCACTACTACTCTACTCTCCACTCTCTACTCAGGAGGAGGCTGATGAGGCTGCTATGGGTTGATTAGTAGTGCGCTTGGTTGGTGGAGTTGAGAAAAGAGAGTGAGTGAATGAACATAATGTATGTATGATTGTAGAGTTGAACTTTGTTCATCATACAAGTTAATGTTAATGTCATGGCAAAAAGCGCTCTATGCGGGTCTTCCACATCAACCATGCATGGCCATGCCTACAGGCATATTCTTTGTACCAAAAGAGATGGATTGGACTTTTTCTTTTTTTTTTTCAATGGTATTTTCCAATTCGACAAGTTGAAAACTAATTTGTTGCGGATCTAAACTTCATTTAAGAATTTGTCGCTGGCTAATGACTTGCTGCATATACAAGGCATGATTCAAATCACCGACATTTGTTTTTACGCGGACCAATGAGTTAATCATTAGACTAATCCAATACGATTAGGATTGGACTTTATTTAGAAAAACACAAATCAACAAAAGAAAAAAAAAGGTATTGCATGCATGATAATGAACAGGAACATATATATAACACTACTAGCTAGTCAAAATTTATTATATGATTATTTATGCATGTCTTAATTTTTTTCTTTATGACTAAACAATGCAAGTTATAAGGTCTACTTTTGATTATATATATATAGGTTACTCGATCTGAAGATGACTAATAATCATTTTGAACACGCCTAACTCGTGAGATTTTGGAAATAATGCAGCACTACCACACATTAATAGGACTTGTTAACATACATATATACATGATTATGATTTATGAACCTTCTCCATCATGTATACTGTATAGTGCTCAAAGCTGGTGCTATATATAGTAACTTTATGTAATATAAAAACGATGTTTCATTCACATTGAATATATCTTGTGATGACTAAGTCGTTATATATCCAACTTTCTTGGCCATAATAACTGCCTCAATTATTTGCCATCGTTTAGTCTAAATCTCTCTTTGGTCCTTGTCACCTTATTACAACTATATATATATTCTATCTTATTTATTTCTAATTAGCCCACAAATTAAATAAGCAGACAAGGATATATCAAGAATAATATTAATGCATGCGGGTGTGAGGTGTTATGACCAAAAACTATATAGACCTTTTCAAAAATTAATAAGAATAATGATTAATCTTGGTGTACACCTCTTTTTGGTGTACACCTCCAACCAAATTCCAAACGAACATGTTTTTACTATTAGAACGAACAGGTTTTTAAAAGCAAACGAATATGTTTTTAATCTGTTCGTATCAACTATAAAACATATTCGTTGTATATATAGATTTCTGTTTGTCCATGAACAGAATATTACTACTAGAACGAATAGGTTTTTAAAAGCAAACGAATAGGTTTTAAAACCTGTTCGTGTCAACTATAAAAATATGTTCGTTTGGGACTTAATTGGAGGTGTACATTAAAAAGAGGTATACATGTAGTTTTGTTGTAATAATAATAATAAATAGCTTTCATGTGCATAATCCTGAGCTTTTTTTGACGTGTTCAACAACGCACGTTAAAAATGAAAATAAATAATCTTTGCATCATTCTCTTAATACTAAAAGTAAAAAATATATATAAAGTATGCATAAAAGTGGGTCATGACTTCATGTATAATGCAACAAAATTAAAGTTTCACAAAAGAAAAAAAAAATATATAATACGATGGAGATCGAGGACAGCCAACCCAAGCAATAATTTTTGTTCTTATATATATATTTACCAAGATTTTTTTTAAAATCTAGTTATTCATGTAATATATAGAGACGTTTTCTAGTAGTTTCTGTATTAATCGCCGCTAAACTCATCTATTTTGTGATTTTTTTTAAGATTGTCATTAAATATGATAAACTGTCGCAAAAATTATCAACACTGTTTAATAAATCGTCGTTATTTATCGAATTTGTTGTAGTGGTAAAGGAGAAGCTAGTAGCTCTATTTGAGAATGCATGGTGATGAGATGAGCAGAAACCTAAACAAGTAGGAGAAACAATCAAGAAAATCATTCATAGGCTTAATATTATTTTGTATGTTGTTTTTAATTATTAAGAATTTAAAGATATATACAAATGTAGGTATGTGAAGAACAAGTAGAAACATAGAATCCTCTTTTGAAGTGAAAGAGAGTTGCATATTGGCATTGTTATGCACATAACATTCTCACTGTAGCAATGGTGCCCGGCAAATGGGTCCCATTAATTAACCTTCAAACTTTGCTTCAACACACACATGTAAATTAAAAGTAAGTGGATTTGAGAATCACATACTATCACCAAAAGGAAGGGGAAAAATATCACATACAATAGATAGATAGAAAGAAAGAAAGATAATAGTGAATCTTTCACTCCAATATAATAGCCCCACTACAATAATTTTTCTTTTCTTATTCTTTTGGTATACCATTGTGGAACAACTTATTTCTTATGTCTAATTATAGTGCCACTTGGAACACTCCTTACCATAGTCAATTAAAACGGCTATATGTATATATAGTTTTCTTTTTTTTTATTATTCTCTTTTTTTTTTCATATAATTTTCATCTTTAGGGTTAATTATTCTAATGATGATATTAAATGTCCGAGTATTATTGTCATTTTGTACTAAAAAATAAAGTAAAAAGAGCTAGGGGAGAAAAGAGAAAAGAAATAAAAGAATTGCGGTGACTTTTTTAAAGGCTAAATAATTAATTTAATTAACTTGCCGGCCACTACACTTAGTCCTCCTACCTATCTAGAGTTTAGAGTGCAGAAACTTGTAAATTTGCTGCTAGTTTTCAAGACTATATAGTATATAGTAATTAATAATTAAGAATAAAATATATAGTTTCAGCAATAAACCGCTCAATTAGCACTCAAAAGTAGTAAAAATTAAATGATATATATAGAGGCAGTTTTAAATGATCGATGCTTGCCCTAACCAAGCATGGAGTACCGACACAAATTATACATATGTTTTGCAATAATGTACTTACTAACAACAAAAGTGAAAAAAAAACAAATTAAGTATGATTGTGGCCGAAATTAAATTTTGACTTTCGATAGTTAGTTTAATTTGTTACCTATTATAGCAAAGAATTCTTATCTAAAGTTCATCTGAAGAAGTTGGCATAAATAGAAAGTCTGAGAAGAATATTGATTGGAAATTTATCAAGTTTATTATTATTTCCGTTCGAATGCAACAATGCTAGCTGGTATATAACTCAAACACTTCACGAGTTGTATGTTTTGTTATTTGAATAATTAAAGTTCGAAGCTAAGATTATGGTATTATGTAGTTCAATGATCAGTCTTTATTTATTGTGATAGTGATGGTACATATTCTCTTGTTTATGTCACACAAGTGATGAGGGAAAAAAAAAGTATATGTATATAACTCAATATATATTTGTTAATTATGTGATGATTTATGTTGAATTTACATGATTTATTAGGCACAAGGTTTTTCACTTTAGATAATAATATTAATTTGTTGTGTTCGCCGATGAGTTATAGCTCATATGTCATTATTTATTTTTTCTGTTGTAGTATTCGAGTCTCATCTTAAAAGAAAAAAATAATATTTTGTTGTGTTTGAATTAAAAAACGCTTAGCTAGTAATAATTAATTAACGAGCTAAATACATCTTCACTTTTGATTTGATATAAATTTTATGGCTATTAATGAATATAAGTTAAAAAAGTCTATAGATTCTTCCTCATATAGACGTATATATACCCTTTTTGATTAGTTAGTTCATGACATTAATTATCATCTATTTTTTTTGGTGTCCCATTAATTATCATCTATGTATACAAAGAATAATATGAGATGATTTATTAGTTGTAGGAAAAGAAGAATAAAAGTGTGGGAGGCAATAAGTGGTAATATAAGAATAAGAAGACTTTATTAATAGAGAAGGCGTGGGGAGCAATATGGGACAGCATGGTCCATGTAGGTTAAAGTCACTAATAACTTGTTATTGTCATCATAATCTATCCTCAAATTCCATCATTCCACCTAAAAACTATACCTCATTAAACATTATTTCTCTCATTCAAACCCCAGCAACCATATATATGCCCCACTTTTTTTTTCCCATCAGATCACTAATATAAAGTTTTATCCTAAACAAATATGCTAGCTAGCAAATATGTATACTTTAATTTTTTTTTATAAACTTTTGGTTTATTATTGTAAAAGAAATTACAGCATATATATTTGAGATTATCGTGCATATATATGCATGTATATACAACATTATTTTCCTACGTTAAACTTGTGTAGCTATGATAATGGTGGAACTACCATGCACATATATAGGTGGGGACAAAAGTGATTGCAATAATGCGTTGTATGAAGGCAGTTATTGAATTGAATGTGAGGAAAAAAGATGGACTTAATTATTGAATGAAGTTGTGGAAATGAAATAATAATAAATATAAATGCTATGAGATATTACAATAAGGATACAGCTGCCTTCATACATGTATAATGTATTTATATACGACCACACTACTATACATACAGTATAATATAATATACACTCTATGCATGTATGTGAGTGTGAGCAGCCTCAATTTTAGACAAGAAAATCATCAATCCGATACTCCTTGCTTTTTATTTCAACTACCCTAGCAGCCTGCTACCCATTTCCAATGCTGTAATCATGTCTTGCTTATTTTTTTCTCAAAAATGTATGCAAATAGTCACATACCAAACTATTTCTCATAAAAGTTTAATTTTATTGATTAAAAATATATACATAGTGGCCTGGCTGCTTGTGTTGGGGTTGAAAAATCATGCAAAATATCTTCTGAGTGAATGAAAATGAAAAAGAAAAGAAATTCAATCAATGCAACTTAAGTTGAAATTGAGAGTCCAAGCAAGTTAATTAGAAGGAGGGAGTATTATGAATGAATTGACCCTAATACAACTAAAATAATCTTTATTATTTTTTTAATTGCTACCTGGAACCTCGCGAGTCGCGATTACTAATCCGAATTACATATTTAATTATGATGGAAGAGTCTCCTAATGAAGTATATTAGATTTTGAAATCGAGTCATTTAGATGAATACAAAATTATAAATCGTTTGTTGTCACTCGAGCCAACATTTGTAAAAAATTATTTTAATTAATATGGTGTAAATAATTAAAGAGAGTTTTACCTAGATAATAAGAGCATAAATAGACAAGACAAGACTATGGACATGATGAATGATAATTTATGAAATATGAATTTGCAGCAATGATGATGAGTTAATTCTTTCCCTAAAAATGAAATAGTTTAAAGTTTAAACGGAAGTCCGTTAGAGATGAACGCCGTTTTGTCCCCTAAGGAAGAGATATAAGAGTGTCCTACATCACCGTTAGATTTTGATGAGAGTGTTTTAATTTCTTTTGGCACTTTAATTTTGGAGCCTTCACAATAATTATGACCATTGGATACGTTTAGATACGGGCGTGCCATGGAAATGGATTCACTGCACCCTCACTCACTCACACACTCACACTCATTTATTATTATTATTCTTACTTTACTACTAAATACAGAAAGTGCGTAAAAGGTTGCCGGGGAACCTGTTCTTGTTGTTGCTGGTTGCTGCTATTCCATCATACTATTAATATTTGGAAAGTTTTTCGATATACCTTAAAAAGTGAGGTATACCATATTTCATTACTTTTTAGTCGTTGATCTTGATTGATTTTAATTATAAAATTAATATACGATGAAGATCAACGATTAAAAAATTAAGAAATACGATATATCTCACTTTTTGAGATATACCGAAACACCTTCCATTAATATTAATATTAATGCATTCCAATTTCCAACCCAATACTATAATGAATCTTAGTATGTACCTTTAATGATACAACTGTTCCCTACCTACTAAATTTATACATACACTACCCATCATTATTTGTACCTCAAGGTTTGTTCCTTGTTTCCACCAAAAACACTTATCATTTATGAAATTCCTACAATATACTTAGGTATGTTTAGGAGAGAATGAGACTGGAAGACTGAAATTGAAAGATTAAGACTGAATTAAATTTATTGTTATGTTTAGTTTAAAATGTATTAAGAGATAGAGACTGAAAAATAGAAATTAAATTAAGTTGATAAAATAATGATAAATGTTAGTATTAAAAACTTTGATGTTGAGTGAGAATATTTGAGTATAAAATAATTATTAAAGTTTCAGTCTCCACTATCCGAAAATACTGAGTCTGAATCCCTAATATCAGTTTCATTATCTAAAAACAAACATTACCTTAATAAATGAGTTTTCCTACTTTCAATAATTAAAGTGTAGACTACTCTAAGTATGTCATAATTTTAGACTATGGATAATATACTTTCAAATGGCAAGTATACAATTGATTTACATACATGTATATCAAAGTTGTTTTTTTTTTTAATTAAATAAATTAATATCACTAAGATTATGATTAAGAAAGGCAGAAAGGACCAAGAAGGTTCTTTTTTTCCCACATTAACAAAGGCCAGTTTCTTCATATCAATATCACACCATCATAACTTCTGTTTATGCACACTTCAATTCTTCAATTCTCTCTCTCTCTCACACACACACACACATAACATATATTCAGTCTTGTCTTCACCCTTGTTGCATAGCTTTGATTCTTTGACTGTTGCCATTTTTGATGTCTACACCTTTGGAACATGATTACATAGGCTTAGCAGAGAAGCCTTCTCCTTCCTCTGATGAACATGGCAAGACCTTCAAGGAGACTGAGTTAAGGCTTGGCCTCCCAGGTTCTGAGTCTCCAGAGAGAAAACCACTTTCTGGGGTGTCTCTTTCTCTATTTGGGAAGCACAATAATAATAATAATGTGAAGAGCCACCACCATGTCCATGTGGCTGGTGCCAAGAGAGGCTTTTCTGATGCCATTGATGCTAAATGGGGTTTCTCTGTCTCTGTCACTGATACTCATGTTTCTGAGCCTGACTTAGGAAAAGCTTCTGCTTTGTTGGGAAGAGGGAATGTTGGGAAGCTTCCATTGGAGCCTAAAACCATTAGCACCCAGCAAGGAAACACTCTAAACACCCCTGCTTCTGCTTCACAAGCCCTCAAAGAGATCAAGCCTCTTCAGGAAAAGAACCCTCAAGTTCCTGCAACAAATGAGCATGCTGCTGCTCCTGCTGCTAAGTAAGTTCTTCATGTTAAAAGATTCTTTTATTTCATGTTTTAGCTGCTTGAATATATTGAAAGATGTATGATTCATGAAACTATAATGTCAAAATAAGATGTTACTATGAAATTATGTAGAATGTATTCCTTATAACTTGTATTCATAGTGTGATTGTTAGTTAAATTTTGGTGTTTGTGTATGTTGTTCTGTGCATGGAAACACAAATCTGGAGGCTGTTGAAATATCAATTTTCATTTTTTTGTTTTTGGATCAGAGCACAGGTTGTGGGGTGGCCACCAATCCGATCGTTTCGAAAGAACACGATGGCCTCTAATTTGACAAAGAACAACAATGAAGCTGAAGGGAAACCAGGATTTGGTTGTTTGTATGTGAAGGTTAGCATGGATGGTGCTCCTTATCTAAGAAAGGTTGATCTCAAAACCTACAGCAACTATAAGGAACTTTCTTCAGCTCTTGAGAAGATGTTCAGCTGCTTCACCATTGGTATTTTCTTCAACTACTTTTTTTTTCTTTCCCTTTTTAAGCAACTTCACTTTAGTTTGACTTGCAAATTCTTTGATGGAAAATTAGGTCAGTGCAACTCTCCTGGGCTTCCTGGAAAAGATGGATTAAGTGAGAGCTCTTTGAGGGATCTTCTTCATGGCTCTGAATATGTTCTTACTTATGAAGACAAAGATGGAGATTGGATGCTTGTGGGAGATGTTCCTTGGGAGTATGTTTATATGTTATTTCTACTTTTGTTACATATTTTATATACGGTAATTCTACATGTACAATTGTACACCTCCATACACGTCATTTTTAGCTAATGTTTACATTTTTCCGTGTTAAAAATGGTATGTACGCAGGTGTATAGTGGTACACGTAGATTAATTCTTTTATCCGTTTAAAGATCATATCGAATTTTAATCAACAAATTCTTTGTTGATGCAGGATGTTCACTGACTCATGCATGAGACTGAGGATCATGAAAGGGTCTGAGGCAATTGGACTAGGTAGGTACATGTTACCCTAAACATGTTGTTGGATTACTAGATTAAAGTTCAAGATTGCTTATAGATTATGTTGTGATTTGTGTTGGTTGCAGCTCCAAGGGCAGTGGAAAAGTCAAAGAGCCAAAACTAGTGCAGAAATTGTTGAACAATACTGAAGTATTTGTTGAAAACTTATAGTAATAGTAAAAGGTTTACAAAAGGAGTTTGAATTTATGATGGGTTCTGTTGCTGATAAGAAACACTGCTGCTGCTATATGTAATTCAGTGTCTCAGTTTTTGTGCATTTATTATGGCCTGACAAGTTTTCCTCCACCAACAGTAGAACTTCCAGATCATATATATACAGATAAATATATATATTTTGTTTGTTTTCTGTATTCTCTGTAACTTTGAATTTCTGTTGCTGTATAAAAAGAATTGTTTGTTGTGCTATTTCTACATTTCTTTCATGTATTTGCAAAAGCTGAGCATTTTGTATTAGATACTCAATACACTCATACATCTTTGCTTTGAAATGTTGTTAGCTTTGCAAAATTATAACATTGCTTTACATTTCAAGAACTTTGCAAAATACCAGAGACAAAGTAACATTGACAAGAACAAGTAAATAAACCAAATTAGGAAGAATTGAGCAGTGAGCAATAAGAATAAAAGAACACTACATTTTAAGCCAAATCAGGCTGAAGTGACAATTCGTACATAATACAGGTACAAAACTTTCATCTACTACAACCATATCCCGTCTAAGCAAAATCTAAATGACTAGTTAGATATCTGTAGATAAACCATCTGAGTGTATCCATTAAATACAGCGTTGTCAAATTGGGACAAACCAAGCCTCTGGAACAGGCCATATCGCCCATCTTCAACGATAGGACTTGACACACGAGCAGGATCGTACCTAGTTTGATGGGTGAGAGAAGGGCCAGCAACCGGAGGGAGTTCCCAGTAAACATCGAGAATAGATTCAATATACCTGCTGTTCTGGAAATGTTGTGCATATGATATTGGCTTGTTACTGTGATTGAAGTTATCACGCATGTAGCCTCTAACTCCCCACCATGCTTCATCTGGCCCGCACAGTTCTTCTATATCAACAGCTTTCTCCCAGAATTTCTTCCTTCTCGACCTGATCCTAGCTTCGTCACTGTCTTTAAAGCAGCTGTGTCCACCACCTGATATAAACAAAGGAACAAGTTGAGAAAGTTTTCTAGTATTGAGATAACCACTTCTGATTTTTAACGGACAAGAATTCGATGAAGAAATTTATGCTTCAATTTGTCCAGTAACCAACAAAATAACACATTCCTCAAGTAAAATATCTTGTTAGTTTGGCTAGTGGGTATTATGGATCTATAATGAGATATAATACCAACCAAGCTTGGGCCAATTATGTAAACTTTAATGTCATTAAATTCACCAGAATATACTGAAACAAAAAGAATTTCGGTACAATATCATAATACACCAGGGAAGTGAGATATTACATACCACTTATGTAAGTTTGATCACATATCTGCCTCAATGAATAATGGTCACCAGTTCCAGTGTCATAATTGTCCTCAAAAATAAGATGTCGGAATCCAGCTTTCAAGGCTTGCTCAACTCTGCCCATTAACATATATAAATAATAATAATAATAATAACAATAAGCAACAGAAATTTCATCAGAATGATCAACTATTGAACCAAGCATGTCAAAGATTTTAGAAGTAACCTTTTCAATTCATTCTGATGGTCATCGAAAAATATAAGCACACGACTAAGGTCTGTAACCCCATGTTTCTTCATCACTTTGGGCCAGTCAACACTTCCAAAATCAACAAAGTCCTTTCCAGCATAATATGTGCAGTTTCCATCAACATAGGCAGGTCCCTTTTTCAGGTACTTTTCCGGATGCCTAGGTGAAAGAGAAATAATTGGTTTGTCTGGCATAGCCTGCCGTAAAACCCAAGTTGAATGTCCCTTGAAGGCCCCACTCTCAATCATCAGATCTGGTTGCAACCACCGGGTCATAAACCAAAGCCCAAAGCTGTGGTCAAAACCCATCCCATACATGTTGTTTTTGATTGGCCGAGTTTCATATATAGGAACAAACTCTTCTAAAGCCCTAAGAAGATCTTTCGATGTCCATTCTACTGTTTTACCAAGTTTCGATCTGCCTTTACCAAGGATGAGATTATAAGCATCCAGCAAAAACAAGGTGTACGAATAAACGATTTCAAAGTTCGAATTGAACCAAAGAATGTCTAACCATGACATGTATTATTATTAATACTCCGCTACACTACACTACAAGTTTATATTCAAACTTCAACAATGGTTTGCTTCTGACTGAAGGCAAAAAAGGGCTTATAAGATGTCATAAAATCAAAATCTAATTCTCAGCTCCAAAATCTCATGAATGATTGCTTTCCTGAGCTCCTTTATAACATATCTTAAAATAATAATAATATTAATTAGCTAATTAATGAACCCACATTGCTTCTATCTTTGAACTGTGAGCTTGTTTAATATGCAGAATTTAATGAAATGAAAAATACCAAATCCAGAAACAACTACTTAAGGAAAGTGGCTCAAATCAGGATCAGCGTCCGGAAATAATTAAATGAATCACTTATAACATTTTAGTTTGATTTTCCAGAAACAAGCTTGCTAGCATTTTTCGTTTCGCATTCTCGATCCAAACGAAAACCGAATCTAAAGGAAATTAGAAACCCTAAGATAAACAAGAAATGAGATCAGATCAGATGGAAGAAACTTACACCAGGGCACGCCGAGGGTTCCGAAATCAGAAGCGAGGCCGTCGAGGCCGAAGAATCCGGCGCGAGAGACGGGGTTGTAGGACGAGATGCAGACGAAGCCGCGCGAAGTGAAGAGCAAGGAGGAGCCAGCGAAGAGAACGAGGAGCAGGAAGACGGCGGCGCAAGGCCAGTAGGAGGAGGCGGATGCGGAGGTTCCGAGGAGGCGGGAGATGTAGTTGGAGGCCCTGTTGGTGGCGCGGAAGATGATGTTGTTGTGCTTCTTGGTCTTGGATTCGTCAGCATTGGCAGCGGAGGCGGAGGATTCGTCGTCGTCGGCGAAGAGATTGCCGCGGCGGGAGGAGAGTGCCCTCTCCAACATGTTTGTGCCCAAATGGTGATGGCGGTGTGTCGGAGTTGTGCTCTGTGGCGATGATGACATTCTTTATTCTTTATTTCTATAATCTATATTTATATTTTTCTTTTTTAGTTTAATTTAATTTAATATTATTCTTCTTCTTTGGTTTTTTTGTTGTTCACACTTCACATGATCGCCATCTCACATCACATATCATGGTCTCTTTTGTTTTGTTTGCTCTTTTTAGTGGTGATACTAACTAAATCAACATCTTAATTTCATTTACTTTACTCTCAATGATTTAGTATTTACTCTTTGGGAGTTGCCTATCATCATCATCACTGTAATAAAAGTAACATACTAACCTCTTTTTGTCTAACATTTAATGAAATTTAATTTCCTAACTTATATGGTAATGAAGTGTTACTCCGGTAGTATATTTGTATTTAATGAAATTCTAATATTATCTTTATCATTATATATTTCTCCATATATCTTATTTATAATACGAAAAATATAAATATTAATAAAAAATTTTAAAATATATAAATATAATATACGATAGTATAAAAATAATGTATTTTATCAAATAAATTAAAATAAAAAAATAAAAAGTGTATGAAATACACAGTATATCTTAATTCTTAATAAAATATCAAAATAATTCATTCGGCCACACTAATAAATGTTTTATTTTAAATTATTGGTCAATCACTTTAAAGTAAATCTAATTAATAAATCACAAATCGAACAATATAATGATTATTTGATCTTGAAATGATAAAATAGGAAATGGAGGGAGAAAAAACAGAAAGAAAGCATAATATTAAGTGGAATACAACTTAGAAAAGAATAAAAGAAAGAAGCATATTGTTGAATTCATGGTTAGGGAGGTGCTTGGAATTGAATAGCAGAAAAAAAGGTTTCATAGTTTCTATGATATGATGAGTACTTATTCCTTATTTGACAAGAAAGGGACTATAACACTTCTCATGAAGGCAAGCATATACTATTCCACAAACTTTCCAATTTCCTTTAAACATATTTAATAATAGAGGTTTTATTATTTAATTATTACTTATGACTAATATAAGTAGCTAGCTTTGAAGGATGTCAATGTCAACTACTACTACTACTCTGCCATGGTTTGTCTGGGAGCTGTGTTTGGGTGCAAACGCTCCAACTCCATTGTAGGGTATCTTCTATCAGCCTTGGTTTCCATTTCAATTCTCTGTGTTTTGCGTTTGCTGTGTTATGGCCTTTACCGCTTTCTAAAGAGGAGAGATACAAATACTCATCATCATGTTGCTGCACATCCAAACAATAATGCCTTGCCCTTACATATGCAATCACACAACACAAGCCATGCCCAAATAGAATAGTGTTTGTCTTTCCAATTCTTATGTTTGTATTATTATTGTTCGTCTGTTTTTTCAAGTGTTCAAAGCTCAATCAATAATAAGATGATTCGTTATGTTCCGTTGATTACTTTTTATTTAATCTCACAATTACATCAAAAGACAACGAGTTCCTGAAAAAAAAAAAAATACCCTTCCTAACTCATATTCTTTCATTCGTGAGACTTTTCGACTCCTATTTTATTATATCATGAGGGGCCAAAATGTCTCATGAAATAAAAGAACAAAGACCGAAACAGGAACCACAAGGATGTGGTCCTTCCAGAGTAATTATTAGGGCCGGATTGCTTATTCACTTTTAGTTTAATAGATGCAAATCTCAATAAAACTATCATAACTTTTTCTCAAGGACGAGTTGTACTTCTGGTCAATAGTTAAGAATTCAAAAGAAAACAAGTTGGAGTACAAATTAGTGGTCATTGAAGTCCCTTGTAGAGTTCAAAATACTTAGCAGCAGATTGTGAAGAACACTGATTATTACTGTTATTGTTATTATTAGTGTCAACATTCTTGGAATGAGTGACACGCCAAAGCTTCAAGACACCATCAAGGCTACCAGTGCAAACAGTGCAACTATCTTCATTGCTATCATCAACCAACCTTCCTCCAATGAAAGCAGTGACACACCTAATTGGCCCTCTATGACCAACAAGAACAGCTAAACAAGTGTGTTGCCCATCTTGTTCCCTAGCCCAAACCCTGCTTGTTGAATCAGCTGAGCCACTAACCATGAACTTAGCCACACTAGCCAAGCACATAACTGCATGTGTGTGCCCTTGGATAGAACCACCATATTGCAATTGCCCTGCAAACCAACCCTTTAGCCAGTAGTGTATGTACCCATCAGTGCAGCCACCGTACAAGACCGCGCCGTCCGGGGTTAGCGTCAAGGCTTTTACAGGAGAATGCTTGGCGTGCAAGGTAACTGTCAGGGAATGGGGCTGGTCATGGCTGCAGAAGTTGCGGCGCCAAACTCGGACAGTGGCATCGTCCGAGGCAGTGTAGAGAACTCCATCATCAGCCACAATGATGGCATTGATTGGCTCAGGGTGTGCTTTGATAGTCTCTATGCACTTCAAGTCGGAAATTCGCCATACTTTGACAGTTTTGTCTATGGAAGCAGTGTATAGAATGTCCTCTGCTGTGTTAATCGCCATTGATGTGATTAGCCCCTTATGCTTCATCTGTTATGTACAAGGTAAGGAAAATGATAGTTAACTAATATTTTTCTAACCAACAAATCAACCAACAAAAAGTAGAAGATTCGTAATCACTGTTTATAGAATGTCCACGATGAAAGCCATAGAACATTCGAAACCTAAAGCAACTAACAATCAGTCAACTTTGTATTTTTTAGAATCAAAACATCCGAAACTTAAATAAATAGAACATTAAATTTAAGTTGTTGGTTGATGTTTGCTGAATTTTTATTGATTACCTAGCATTGTTACTCTGTAGATAAATTGTACTTACTGTCTTGTCTTTTCCGGCAATGTAGCTGCGGACATAGCCAACAGTCTTAGGAATGGAAGCCAAACGAACATGCTTCAAAACCTTGTCCCATGTCCTTCTCCATACTCTAATCTTGCCATCAGCATAAGCTGCATAGACAGTGTCATTGGACACCTCAAGAGCCACCACCCTGCAAGCCTTAGTCCTCAGGTGGCCGTACTCAGTGAACTCAGGGAGCTTCCACAACCTCACAAGGTTGGATTCGGAGCCGGTGTAGACCAGGCCGTTGGAGGAGAGGGCAATGGAGAGGATCTGGCCATCATTTCTGAGGACAGAGGAGGCACAGTGGTATGTGGTTTGAGAGTCACAATGGTGAGAAAGCTTTGTAGGGGAAGATGAAGGAGTATATTGCTGATAATGATGATGAAGAGGAGAGGAAACTGGAGAGGTTTGGAGGCTGCGCGAAAGCGTAGGACATGAGAGGCGAGGAGGGGATTGAAGTAGCTTTGTGAGAGGTGTTTCTTTTGTGGAAAGGCTTCTTAGCAAGTTGTTGTTCTGAGTTGTTGGTCTAAAGGCAAAAGATGGTGTGGGATCAGGTGAGTTGGAAGACGAGTCCATTGATTCATTGAGAAAGATCAGTGTGATTCAGTGGTGTGGTGTTAGTGGTGGCAGCTATGAATACTATGGTTTTGAATGAAGTAGGTGCAATGAAATAGTAGTAGTGGTGGTGGTAGATGTTTGCTATAACTTGCGTTTATTGCAGAGTTTCATGGCAGCTAAGGAGCATTGTTGTATGAATTCTTGTTTGTTAGATGCAGAATTATTACATCTTTCATTGCAAAAGGGCAAGGTTAGATAATTGTAAACGAAATTGACCTCAACCGTTTCCTGAATTTATAAGTTCCATTGGAGGAATGACTTAAAAGTATGAATATATCAATAAATGGCTCACCAAATTTTCTGAAATTATGGCAGTAGTTGTAAGAACCAATAACTTCATACCTATCTATTTGGTTTACTTATCTAGGTCATTAGTTACTTTCATTTCATTCCAATTGATTAATTACTAGCTGGAAAAAACAAAATGCATTTCCAATGTGCTTCAATAGGAGCATCAAACACATGCTGTATGCTAAATTTCACATCAAATGTTCATATATATATATATATATATATATATATATATATATACATACACATACACTCTCTCTTGGTTTCAAGTTATTGATTCACCCATCTACACGGCTACACCTAGTGAAGTAAAAAAAGAAACAAAGTTCACAGCAATAAGGAGTGTGAAACTCTAAGAAGATGGTCATTTTAGAAGCCCTGGATTTTTGTTCCAAGACAAGTAGGAGGGATCCCCAAGTGGCCTGCACATAAGTTTGGAAAAAGAAAATAAGTTTGAAATTCAGGAGTTAGGTAGGTATATACATACGGAAGCGTTTCCAGCATATTATCCTGTGTTTTTAGCCGTTGATCTTAATTGATTTTAATTATAAAATATATATAATTAAGATCAACAGCTAAAAACACAGAAACACCTGAGTTCCTAGGTATACTGGAAACGTTTCTTATACATACATATATATTGTGATAAAGCTTAAAGCAGCATTTTGATTACCTTGGCTTGATTACATAGAGTAGTATGAATACTATAGCACAGACCAAGGATACCCCACCAACAAAAATGTATGCCATCCCTAGGAAGGGATTCTTTCCACCAATCCAAGTTGACGTTGATAGAATGAGTCTCTTTTTTCCACCAAACTCATATGTGTTGTAATTGTTCTCTATGACTATTTCCACTTCGTCATTCACTTCCAGGCTAGTCTCAATCTTTCCATACAGTTTTCTGAAAGATGGCAGTGCAGCTGTTCTCATCCAAACAATCAGATCCTCTTGTTGACTCAGCTGGTAGCACAAAAGTTAGTGTAAGATGATTATTTTAAACTTTACACTGACAGTGTATGAAAGGAAAGATCAAGTTATAACAATACAGTACAGGTGTGTTCTCGTTGAGTTTGGCGCCCCCAACGACACCTCCGACTTGAAAATTCTTGGGATAAACCTTGGAGCCAAATTTGGATGATCTGTCACTGCCCCATGATATGTCTTTCTTGTTAACGGTCACACCGTTGGTGTTGACTGAAAACCTGTAAGTGTCATTGAATAGAGACCAAGCAATGAGGCCACATGGAACAATTGGCTTGCTATCATTGGTTTTGTCTTGCGGATAACAATTTGTTGTGTCCCCTTCAGATGTCGGATTCATTAGCTGCTTGTCATTTCTACTCTTCACATACCTTCTATGGTTCTGGTAATAATTATCAAGCTGATAATAGATGAAGATAGGGGCTTGCATTCTGCGCTCAACGATCCATGATGTGGTGCATGTCTTGTTTGTCAAGTCATTTTTGATAAATTCCACTGCGTTTTCGGAATGCATCTCGGTAAGGCATTTGTCATCGTATCTGATTGCAGCTTCTTCTACCTGCATGCGTCCACCATGATCACCATTACCATCACCGTTTCTTCTTCTCATCATCAATATGCATTTGAATTAAAGATAGATATATATGTGTGTATTATTATTACGCTTTCTGATGAAAACAATGAAGCGAGACCCACAGGGATGAAAACTATTCCTACCACAGTGAATGTGGCAATGACCTGGGAAATGAAAAAGAATAAA
>JASCZI010241686.1:126678-144263 GCA_036250425.1 Stylosanthes scabra
GCATTGTTGTAGGATTATAATATAATATAATCTACGCACCCAACCAGGTGTTAGGATTGGTTTCCATGCAGGAAGTTCTTGCTGTGAGAACTTTGAATCTGGAAATTAAGGAATAAAAAAGAGGAAATAAGATAGAAATAAAAGAGAGATTAAAAAAGAAAAGGAGGAAGAAAGGAACTGACATTTGGGTTTCTTAGAATGCTTCTTGGGTGTGGGAGCAGACTGTGGTTCCATTTCCATCATTTTGTTGGTTAATGGAGGAGACTTGTCTTGTCTGCCTACGTAAAAGCAGTTATCAAATTCGGACAACCTCACAATCATTCCAACTAACTCCAAATGTAAATTCAATTTCAACCGTTTTACCACCGCAACTGCCGCTCCTTCCTTTATATTAATTATAAAGAATTATTTAAAATTATTTAATGGGCTATTTGACTATTTTTTATTAGAGTTTACCATTACTCTTACCGTAAAATTAACTTCTAACAAATAATACATTGCTTTTGAATAGCATGATTCTATGATCTATGTCTATATCAATGTAATATACATACAAGAAGAAAATAATCAATAAATAGAATCGGAGTAATTTTGTTAATATGCCGAGGACACAGCGTCGTCTACTACATCATCTGACTCATCAACTATCATTTCGTTTCTGAAGAGCATCTTCAAATATGGAAGAACCTTTGGAACAACGGGCAAATCTGCCACATTCACACTCATCATGTCAAAAGCAACACACGTTTTATGCATGTGTGCTTCATCCACCACAGGTATTTTTGGATATCTTTGGCTGAAATGAGTTAAAATGATTCTGTATACATCCGCGGAGTTTCCCATTTCTATGGCTTCACTTGTCGTGCTGTGGTTTTTCGCTATAGCCTCCTCTACCATAGCTTCCTCAAAAGTTGCCTGCATCGATTTGCAAGCAAGTTAAAACAAGCCTCATTTTGATGGCACTAAGCTGCAGATAACATTAATTAATTTATAGGGACACTTGCCTCGTGTATAAGAACTGTTGCGCCTCGAGCTGCTTCTATCAACTCTGGACAGGGCCTTGTGTCGCCAGAATATACAACCTTCCAGCCAGGTATCACTTTTCCAGAAGTACTAGTCCTCTCTGCCGCATTTAGAACAACTCCAAATGCCTGCGGGCAATGTACAACAGGGAAACTAATCAAGGACTTCAGACCAGCTTCCTGGATTACCCCCCTAAATCTCTCTAGGATAGGATAAATGGCGTCTTTGTCAACAGGACTGCCTGGTCTTTTCCATAAGCTTTGCATACGAGATCCTCTAGCAAACAAGGTTGAATCAACTTTTGATGCGGTTACTTCTCTATTATTATTCTTCGGGTCGGAACCATTCTCAAAAGCATCCAATGAAGCTGCTGTGGTGTGCTTGCAATCTAGAAATAGCATATCCAATTCTTCGAGTCTTTGGTAAGCATCTAAATATCTCTTAAGCTGCCTTGGCCCTACAACAAGAACTGGTTCATGAGGTACCCCCTTCAGCAATTCACGGCGCAGAGCAAGAATCCTAGCCAAGCCAGTGTGGTGATCGGCATGGATATGTGAAATCCAGATGCATCTTAAAGCTCTCACAATGTCATCAGCACCGCTTACACCATATCTGTTTCCGAAAGATGTGTTAATTAACTCTTCAGATTAAAATAGCAAACAAATGCAGTACGGTAAAAATGTGTTTAAAGAATATGGATAGACATGCCTTCTTTTGAGTTGTCCCAAGGTTCCTTCACCACAATCCAAAAGCAAACCTCCTTTTGAGAAAAGATTTATATATATTGAACTCACATTTCTGTACTTGGATGGTTGGGATGAACCGGTTCCAAGAAGAACTATCTCCAGGTCATCTCTCCTTATATTTTCCAAACAAGAAGGAACACTAGAATCACCCAACCAAGGTTCCTCAATCATCGTATTTCGATCTGCTGCGGGAACTAAATCCTCCTTTTTCTGATTATCTTGCTGCCAAAGCTGACTTACATGATGAGCTGCTTCCACAACCTCTGGAATCTCTGAAAGTAAATCATCAATGATTTGTGTGGAAGCCACCGTGGTTGGAGTACAAGATCTATCCAACCCAAGATGAGCATAAGGACGCAATGTAAACTGCATAACACAATTAATAAATTTATAAGTATAATGACGCGGCAGAGTCATACTACAAAAGCTATATTCAAAGACTTCTACAAGAACAAAGAAATTAACAGTTTGCCAAGTCAGTCTTTGATACCTTGAGAAGATTTTCAGCAGAAATTACTTTAGATGATTCAGAAAAGGAATTCTGCAAAAATATCAAATCAAGAACCCAGATTAGACTAATTTATGTGTTAATTACAGTATAAGTTCCCCCTTCTAGCACTGTTACAAACCTCACTTGAAGCAAGAGGACCCAGTTCTGAGAAATCATGATCTAAATCAGACAAAAATCCTGGAGCTGGAAAGAACTGAGGACACACATAATTAAGTCGAGATGCAATTCTTGCACTAGCTTTCAAGATAGGAATATCTACATTCTTCCTGAGAACAATAGAAGTAAACAAGAGTAACAAATAATGAGTTATAGCAGAAACAAAAAAGGAGGAACGGTCAGAAAAATTAATAACTTACTTCTCATGCCCGGCCATGATATGCTGCGCAGAACCAAATTTCTTCATCCATTTCTGGTAATCTGAACAACTTACAACAGAAGCCGGACTTAAGTGAACCACACATGTTACACACTTCCCACCTTCTTGATTGTAGTAATTAGTGAGTGATTGCACAGACAATAACGATTCCAAATGAGACTCTGTTGGACAATCAACAAGGAGTACAATGGGGCCAGGAACAGAGGGACCCATGACATCACTTGGATGAATCTGTTGTAAGCAAATGGTTTCGTTAACAAAGTATGGAGCCAGGTATTAATTAAAATTAATTAAAGCAAAATAAATGGCAATTGAAGTATCAGTGCAGATTCTATATATTTCTTTCAACCTGAAACTGAGGATTGTAAAGAGTTCCTTTTTTTAGGCTTACCGTAATATTCTGACGATCTGATTGCACGGGATTTCCAAGTTGCAGTTGACGATACTTTGGCCCAGGTCTCAAACCTAGAGCCTTCGCTTTATCAGGATCAAATTTTCCATTGATCTCAGGCAGTTCGCAAATATATACTACAGACATATCACCAGGCTTTGCAGCAGGCTTGTTTTTCCCATTGGATGAGTTAAGGGCCTCTGAAGGTGACAAAGCCTGACGTTCAAATCGATGTGGTTGCAAGATTATAGCAGATATTTTGACCACCTCGTCGTCAACGAGAACAATGGGATTGTCCAATTGCTTACATCCAGCAAGCACAGTAGTCTCGTCAGTGCCGCCAAAGCTCTTTGTGTGAACCATGGCAGCACTGGGAATAAACGACCCCATGGCATCTACTAAATACTTAAGATCTGAAGGGCCCCATATCTTGACCTGCAAATCGCATGAAGCTATCAATCACTACAACAGATTATGCATACCAGAGTTGAACAATTACACGAGATTAATCCGCCACTTACAGACATCCCCTCTTCTCCTATTCCGGCAAGCGTAAGCAGCAAACCTGTGAGTTGAAGACAGATATGTATCACCATTCTAGTAATCCAGTAAAGCAGAAACCCAACCTAAACCTAAAATCTAAACATCAACTTCTACTCTTCTAGTATGAGTATCTTAGCAATGAAGCAATGCTATTTTCTGCCATACTTGCATGTAAAACCAACAAGATTATTGAAAATTGAAGACAAACCTGGAAGGCCACCGGCGGTCTCTGAACAAACACGAGAAAGAAATATGTGATCAATCTGCAAAAAAGGTACAAAGATAAGAAATTCAAATTCAAATTCAAACTCAAATATAAACAGATGGAGATGGAGATGTACTGAACCTTGGATAACCTAATTTTATGCTCAGTGCAAAATCGTTGCAGTCCCTGAAACATGCAAGAGAGTGAGTAGGTAGAGAAAACGAAGAGATAAGAAATGAGAGAGAACGAGAAGGAAGAGTGACCTAACCTCTCCGGCATTGAAGATAAAACGCTGTTTATCGAAGAAGAGAAGGACGGAAGGAGAAGTATCCTGAGTATCCATGCCAGTTCCGAGAATCTGAAGATAAGATATGGTGTTAACGGGATTGAGCTTGCGAAGCTTCAATTGGAGATTCTTGGGAGCGTCGTTCCTGTCTCTGCCCTCGGCTCGCTTCTTGTTGAAGCCAGGGGCAGAAGAGGCGTTCTTCTTGTTGTTTTCTTCTTCAACTTGGAGCTCCATTGGGCGAGTGGTTCTTCCTCTGCCGCCGCGGCTGTTGCTCTTGTTTCTCCGGGTGAGATGGAGAGGCGCGTTACGGTGTCGTCTCGGAGAAGAAGAAGAGGAGGAAGCGGCGATGACAGTGGAGAAGAGGGATCGAAAGTGGAGAGTGGAGGGTTTAGGGAGGGAGAATGAGGAGGAGAATAGGAGGCGAAAATTTGAGAGTTGGGCCATTCCACTCTCCGCTTCTTCCCTTCTTTTATTTCAAGTTTCAAGGGTTTAAGGCCTTTGCCCTCTCTTTGACTCTTCCTCCTCTCTTTCATTTTCATATAAAACTAGTTTTGAGGAGGTCAATTATATTTTTTGAAAAAAAAATATCTAACATAAAAGATGATAAAGTCATAAATAATTTTTGGAAAAAGGAGATTTATACCCTATTTTTTTTTTTAAATTGAACCAATTTACTCTTGATTTTTGTGACATACCTAATAATTTTTAACTTTTGAAAAAAATATAATCATACCCTTCTAATAGTTTAATTAAGCATAAAGAAATAAAAATTGTTAAAAAAAAGGTTTATGATTCTCATTTCCTATCGTAGTGTGATTTTATAAAGAATTCTATTTATAATTTTTGTTTCTTTTAGTTGAGTAAAAGACCGTAAAACTATTGGAGCAAGTTTAATTTTATCATTTTTAGAGGCTAAAAGTTATTAAATATTTTTAAAAAAACAGAATAAATTTGTATAATTTTTAAATAATGATATAAATATTCTTTTCCATGATTTTTAATTTTTATTATGATAACTTTATATATACATTAATACATACATTTATACATCAATTTCAAAAAATAAATTTTTTTTTGGTTATGACTCAAATTTATATTTAGCAGGTTGGCCTATTAAGCATGAAAAGATGAATGCTTGCATGCATATACACCTATATTTATTCTACTTCTTACATGTGAATTTAATGATTGATTTAGATTTAAATATACTGCACCATTCCTAAACAGAGCTGGAGTAGCTCAGTTGGTTAGAGCGTGTGGCTGTTAACCACAAGGTCGAAGGTTCAAGCCCTTCCTCTAGCGTTTTGGGTCATGTAGTTTTTGTTCTCTCTTAGTTAAAACCACGTAGGATAGGAATTGTTCAAGATAACTGAAAATGAAGGTAAAGCATATGATATGAGATAAGGAATAACAAGATCATCACAAGAACAACCACATATATACACATCCCCTCACTGCACAAGCTCAACAAAAATGTCACTCCTACAACTCAGCTCCTCTCATGGCTTCTGCTCTCTCTCATCATCCTATTCCAATAACAACAACTTGAGTAGTAGGAACTTCATTATTCCTATCCATTCCTCTACTACTAAGTTTTCAACAAGAACAGTTGTTAGAGCCATCAGCACTGTCCCTGACACAAACAAAACCACAACAACAGACACAGACACCACTCAGCCCTCCCAAGCTCCTCCCTCTGTAGGCTTGGCATTTATACATGTATGTCTTATCTTGCTGTAACTAATATCTATCTCACATGCACTGCATACATGTTTTGATGTGTCTTTAACTTGTTGTTCACTTCAGCCTGTGTTGCTACCTGATGGAACACCAGACATTCACTATCGTACTGCTTGTGGTGGCCAGAAGCTTAGAGAGATAATGCTTGATTCCAATATTGAACTCTATGGACCCTATGTATGTAATGCAATCCTCTCCTCCTCCTTCTTCTTCTACAATCATGTTCTTTAGGTAGCTTTTGGTTTTGAGTATGAGATTGGAGACTAAGACTCAGTATCGTGTTTGGTGGACAGATCAGTCTTAGTCCCCAAAATTCCAGTATTTTGATCTAACTAACAACTACTTTCATTGTTCTCTTTATAGGGTAGACCTTTGTTGAATTGTGGTGGGAGTGGAAATTGTGCCACTTGTATGGTAGAGGTGAATTTCATCTCTATATATCATTACTGCATCATTTTAACATGTTGTCTACTATTATTATTGATTGATTTGTATTACTATTATATAATTGGTGTTAGGTTATTGAAGATGGGGGGCTTCTTAATCCTCGCACTGATAAAGAGAAAGAGCATCTCAAGAGGGTGAATAATAATGGATGTGAATAGTTATATTTGTAACAGATACTTGTCTCTGAACTGAACTCTGATAATAAACATTGTGTGTTGGGTTTTTTATTTTTCCAGAAACCAAAGAATTGGAGATTAGCATGTCAAGCAACTGTTGGAAAATCAGATTCAACCGGAGCGGTTCGTCGTTCTCAACTCCTTGGATCATTATATGGAACTATATATAGAATAGTATAGTATATATTGATTTTGATTTTCTGCTTCATTTTAATTTAATGCAGCTTGTGATCCAACAACTACCAGAGTGGAAAGGCCATGAATTTAAGTATAAAAAGCCTGAAGATGATGCAGAGGATTCTTAAGGAGGCTTTTATTGTACTGAAAAGTAAATAGAAAATATGAAGTCTTCATTAGGCAATTGTTTTGGTTTAGATTTATTGCAAAATGATGAAGAAAGTCTTGGAACCTGTAATTAAGAGTTGAATTCTATCATTTAGAGGCAGGCACTTCAAGAGATGGGATGGAAAAAAAATATAGCAAACATGTTAAGTTGAATTCCATACACGGATGAAAGAAAAGAGGATATAAAGGATTTATCATACAATATATTGTGGTGAAAATTGTGGATAATTGGATATTTTTGCAAGGACCATATAGTTCTATTGTTATATCATAGGAAACACAAACTGTGAATCAAAATCAACATCAAAGCTTTAATTTTATGATGACAAATTAATTTTGGTGCTAGATTCTGATCTTTTATCAAGTGTTATAACTCCAATTTACTGTAGTATCCCTTGCTCTATAGGTCCAAGCTGAGCTAAACTCTGAAAGAAGACCATTGCTACTACAGTTTATAGAAGCAGTGGAACTTAAGATAGTTTTACAACCTTATCTGTCAGTTGTGGTAGAGGGTCCCCATAAAGCATAGGGTCCTCTCTATACCTAAATGTTTTCACTGGATCTGGATGTCACCATTTTCTTGTTTTCACTTGGCTTGTTATGTATTGCTTGGACCCTTCCCATTCTAACATCCTTTTGGCATATAGATATTGGAAATAACCTAAAGGCACTGGTCTTTCATTCAATTTGAAGCTTTTGCATTAATCAAGAGATTATCTTCTTTAATTAGGATTCTTATTCTTATATCTTCATTTCTAAGCACTCTTCATATTTGGACAGGACAAAGTGATTAACCATTTTCCATTGCACATATCAATAATCTCTTGAATTCTTACATTCAGAGGTAAAGAAACAAAAGGATAAATAAATCAGATAAGAAAGAAAGAAAGAAAGAAAAACAGGATTTGCTTTTCTTCCTTTATTACAAAGGAACTTGAATTACAAAGGCAATAATCTCCAAGAAGAACTCATCAAAAATCACTGGCCAAAGGTGCATGCTCAGTAGGCAAGAAAACATAGCCATAGATAAGACCAGCCAAACCGCCACCAATGAGAGGTCCAACCCAGTAGATCCAGTTACCAGTGAAGTCTCCACTGACAACAGCAGGTCCAAAGGAACGCGCCGGGTTCATTGAGCCACCAGAGAATGCCCCTGCTGCCAAGATGTTGGCACCTACAATGAAACCAATAGCAATGGGTGCAATTGTTCCCAATGAACCCTTCTTGGGATCTGCTGCTGTTGCATACACAGTATACACCAATCCAAATGTGATTATAATCTCAGTAACAACTCCTTCTGCTGCTCCAACTCCAGCTGCAACACTGTGGATAGGAACAGCCTGAACACAAAAATCACTGCTATTCAGTTTCGGGTAATGCTATATGAACACCTATTTTGACCAACCAAGTCCAACGTGCTAAATAGAAAATTATGTTGGTGTCAAATAATACAAAAATAGTACTGAAATGAACTTCTATTTGACATCGAAACAGTATTCTATTTGACATAAAATAAATAACTTGGTTGAATTTGATTGGACAAAATAGGTGTACACATAGAATTATTGGTTTCGTGTATCAACGGGATAAGGAATGATTAATAATCAAAGATGAAATAGTTCCTACTTCATAGTTCATATACTAAAAGAAATTATGCAGGAAACTATGTTCCAACAGAATAAAACAAGTTGTCCCCTCAACTATGAAGCTTGTGACGCAAGGTTGACAGTTTTTGCCATGATTGAGACACAAAATGATTTAAAGTCATTATGAAAATATATAGATTGGTGCAGTGTGAACTTACCAGGCCTCCAGTGACAAACTTGAGGAGCAAGCAAGCTACTATGGAGCCAAGAAGCTGTGCAATCCAGTAGAAGATGCCGGTGAGAATGGTGATCTGGCCAGCAACAGCAAGGCCAAAGGTCACTGCTGGGTTGACATGGCCACCAGAGATGTTGGCACCAACAGAAACAGCTACAAAGAGAGCGAAAGCATGGCAAACAGCAACTGCTACCAATCCAGCAGGATCAAGAGCTGCATCTGATGTCAACTTAGCTACACCAAAAACCAAACACAAAAAAGTCAGACTCATTCTGAAACTAAGAAAATTCATGTTATACTATATAAGTAATCATTTCTTGTCAGTGTAACTAACCATAGGCAATGGCAGAACCAACACCAGCAAAAACAAAGAGCAAGGTTGAGATGAACTCTGCAATATAGGCCTTGATGGAGCCTATACTGAAGGAATCATCGAATCGTCCGAAAGCTATACCTGCCATCTCTCTCTCTCTCTCTCCAAAAGTTTCTATGGAAGCCTCAAAGATAAGATAAGAAAATGTTATAAGAACTAGATAGATATATTATAGCACACTATGCTTCTATATATAGTAGGATTTAATTTGTCTAGTTACTATTAAAGGTTTATTAAATAAGTTCACGGCTTATCAGATGGGTCATGTTGCAGTTGTATTATTATTATTATCATAGTGGATAGTGGATGTTTTATTATTGTATGAAACTAGAAAGGAGAAAAAAGAGAATATGGTTAAATGCTACAAATCAATGCATATCCAATCGGGTGTGTTTTCTGGCAATGTTAGCTGTCATTGACGTGATTCATTAGAAATGTCGCGAAGCTAATGAATGATTCCACCATGTGAGTATAGTAGAGACTAGAGTGGTGGTGTTTGGCGGGGCAGAAATTTGAGGCAAATAATAATAATAGTCTTTTTTTTTTTTCGCACCAGGATATCCACAAGACGAAAAGTCCAATGATTAATCTCTCAGGTACTGTAGAGACAAAGTGGACGACTCTATCAAGTAAGCAAGCTCTATTTCTATCATCCAAAAAGACTTGAATCCAGGAGAGATGGTTAAGAAGCACAGACCCTCATCCATGTGTGATAACATGCATTACTAATAATAAAATAAGCATATAACAAAAGGAGGAGTGCACTGCATGAATAGCTTTGGTCCACAAAATAACACCGTCCAACTCTCTTTATTAGTAATTCAGATAATGGTTGTTTTGGTCTATGTCATGGAAAAGTGGTCGGCTAATTGGAGCTAATGAAATAAAAAGAATCTTAAGACATTTTGGTCACTATGTTAAAATGAAGAAAACTTTCAAAAAACAAAGTTTGGTTTGGTTAAATTATGATTATGTCATCATTAATTTTTATACACCAACAATCCCTCTACCAATTATTCTACATTATCAAAGAACAAAAGAAAAGAGAAAGTGTTGCAATTTGCATATCCCCATGTGATTCTCTTTGTCCTCTGGTAATAGGCCAAAAGTTAAATATGGAGTGGGTAGTGATGAATGGTCCTTGGCTGCATGCTATTGCCATGCATGGATAGGAACTCTATAAAAGACATTAAATTGCCAATTTCAAAGTAGTATAAAGAAAAACAGTTGATGAGCAGTAATAGGTACATACTACATAGTATATAGTTGTATGTGAAGTTGAAATTTTACACCAGATTAGTGCCATCGCAGCAACACATGTTTTGTCTCAATAACTGGTTATAAGCCACTGATTAATTATCTGCCAACTATTGTTTCAAGACAGAGCCATAAGGCTACAAAAATAAACATGTTAACATCCAACTATTGTTTAATGTTCTAATTTTCTTATCTGCACATGCATCTTATCCCAATTCCTTCTCTTAAGCTCACTGATTGTTCTACACAAAAGTTTATCTATTATCCCATACAAAAAATGTACCAAAGAGGTGAACACAAAAAATGGTACAAACTCCATTTTTTCCCCCTACATTCCAATTTTGCTCCCTCTGCTGCTCACTCTTCATAACCAAAAACTTTATATTAAACTCTTTGGACTTGAGCCCAAATCCACAAAAATAAGTTAATAATCATCAATCATACTTCCTGCACCAGCATATTCAGTTATAGTACAACAGCACAGCACTATAGTATCCATTTTCTTACAGAGAAGATAGACTGAATAGGAGGAAAATGGGACTTTATGCTAATTGAGCCAAGGCTCCTAGGCTAAATCACCTACAAGCTAGCCCTAATTCTCTTGTCCATACTACCTGAACTTGCCTCAAGAATCAAAATAACCAAACTATTTTGCTCATTTCATTCTGAATATCAACTACTGAGGGAAATCTAAAGATAAGAATGGGAACAGCCTTTTCCTGTTCCTGCATTTGTCACTGCAGGATGCAACTGCAATTGATGTGGAAAATAATTATGGCTGCTGAAAACAAATGAAAAAAAAAAAAACTCCTTTCCACTTCTCATGTGTCATCAGTCGCCGAGGTGGATTTCCATAGATTGTGTAATGAATTTTTTCTGGATCTAGAAGCACACAACCATTTCCTTGGTATATCAAGATCGTCGCCAGTTACACTTGGCACATGCCAATTACCATTTTCAGATTCCTGCAGCATATTATCCAAAAGCTTATTTAACTTTCATGAGACCATAATATTAGCTCACGTATACAACTAAGAAGTAAGAACAAAGGATACTATTATCTGTAATCTTCTTTTCTCCTTCTAATAGATAGATGGTTAAAGAAAAATATATAACTGGAGTAAGACAATCCCCAAATCTCTCATTTTTTTTAAAAAAATCGGGGTCCAAACCATTGAGATTTGAGACCACATGTGAGAGTTCCATTTAAATACTAAGTGTGGAGAAAAAGCACCATGCCGTTAAGGCTTGGTGGAAACATGCTACTCTTATCCAATGGAAAGGAGAGCAGTTGGGTAATCATCTCACCTGAATAACTATTGAGTAACAGGGAGGTGGAACAAGCACGGGTTTACCAGTGGAGGTTGACACTCTAACCTGCACAGCAAAAAAAAAAAAGGCTTCAGCGATCCTTCCAGTCAAAAAACTATATACTGAATTCATTAGCAGAAGAAAACTGGTGCCTCATAAATTCAGCATCAAGAAAGGCTTAAGTTCTTGAGAACTTCAATAGCCCATTATTCCAATTTTATGTTAGAAAAGTTGTAAGGAGAAATTACGGTTTGGAAAATGGAGAAAGATGAACTGCATCTATCATCCATAGGATTAGGATGTAACTGTAATAGTGTATAGTGTAAAGGAACTTTTCTGACAGTCTAAAATACCTGGTGTTTTTCCTTCCATCGTGGAAAGAAACTTGAACCAAGTAGCTGGAACAAGTGGTCCCTCATCTCGTCATTTGTCAAAAGTAAGCATTTACAACGAACAGCAGCATATAACCAGTACCTGTGATAACAAAATTTTAGTACAAGGGTTTTGTAATTGTGATCATGATTACTAAGACACATATAATTTAAGATTTCACATTCCTATTGATGGCCTTGGCCAAAGTATATAATAAACAAATAACCAGAAACCAAATCCTAACTCATTAGATGGAGTTAACTACAAGGATCACCAGCACTAGTAGATTCATTGGAAATTCATAATAAGAGAAAAACAATATTAGCCAACTCAATCTCACAAAAATATGATGGAAGTACTTCATTACCAGTCATCATTTGAGCCCTGAGGTGTAGCATAAAGGATGCCATTCTTTCTCCAACTTTCTATAAGTCTCCTGTTATTTGGACTCAGAGCAGGACCACCAGTTACTCGATTTACATGCAAAATTATAAGTGGCAATCTCTTCGTAGGGCTCATTTGGCGTAATTCTTCAACAACGAATCTAAGCTACAACCAACGGCAAAGAACCATTAAGCATATGCTTTTGTCATGTGCTAATAAAATGAATGATTTCAACTCACTCGCCCAAAGCTGAAATGCTGCCCATCAGCGAGGCCCATGTTGGCACCATCTACAACTGCATCGAAAGGGCCATGCTGCTTAAGCCATTTCTGCAAAAGTTAAACTTATATTACATCAGTCCATATGGCAATATTGCTTGAAAGTAAAGGCACTAGAATGAACAACCATCAAAATGCAACCGAATTCTCAGTGAAAAAATGTTATACCTTAAAATGAATAAAGCCTAACTTAGGATCTTTCTTGCAAGCCAATATAGATAAAGAGTCAGCAAATCTTTCAGTCTCTCTGGGATCAATATCAATGCTAACAAGCTTCTCACCACAGGAAAGACACTGCCCATCCTGATTCACATTCGTCTTCGCCACTTTCCATTCGCCACTTCCAAGCCACCCTTGTCCATGCCATCCTCCACCACCCCGCTCGATCCCTTTCCTTATCCGATTAACATCCCAATTCTTTTCCCCAATTTTCGCCGCGAATTCCTTGTTAAACCAACTCTCAATCACCTCAAAAGTCGATTCGGACACCTGCCTCACCGTGGTGCGCAGCCTCTGCAGCATCTCATAAACCTTATCTTCCCTGTTTGAACTCACACTGACTTCCAAAAGAGCACAGAGCTCGGACTCTTCGGCCGCAATGCCGGACCGAATCATGTCAGCATCAACTTCATAGGCCTTGTCAGCATCACCCTCCCTGCAAAAGCCATACAGAGCAGGGCCATAGGAACGCAGCTTCGGCACAATGTCGAAATCCTTCATCCGCTTCAGCAACTCAAACGCCATGTCAGGATCGTTCTTAGCAGCAGCAAGCCTAGCAGCATTGGTGAAGGTAGCTTCATTAGGCAAAACACGATCAATCAACATCTGCTGGAAAATGTCCATGCCTCTCTTGAGACCTAAGTCGGAAGCAGCACAGAGGTAGAGGAGCTTGTTATAGTGATCGAGGTTCATCAAAACGCCGTCGTTTCTGGCGTCATCGTAGAGCCGAAGCGCTTCAACAAGGTCACCGGTCTTAGAACACTCGTCGAGCTTGTGCTTCAAGATTGCCTCGGGAGATCCACGTGCGATTCTTCTCCTCGCCTTGGCTGAGAGCTTAGCTGCGGAGGGTTGCGCCAACGTGCTGAGGCGGTGATATTGAGATTTTCTGTATCTGGAGAAGGTTCTTCTAGAAGAAGGAGAAGAAGAAGAAGAAGTGATAGTGGTGAGTGTGCGTGTTGCATTGCGAAGGAATAAGGAAGGAGTGTTGGAATTGAAAGAGAAGTAGGGAGATTGGGAATGAGAGAAGAGAGAGGAGAAGAGAGGAGTGAGCCGAGTCGTGAGAAAGGTTGGACGCGGCGGCATCACCATTCACAAGGCGGCGTTAACCACCGTCGCAATTCGCACCAAACTAACACCCCCGTTTTTTTTTTTTTTTGGGAGTGGGAGATTTTTAGGGATTTTTAAAGTGCTATCTATCTATCTATCTATCTATCTAATCCAACTATCTGTCTTTTTTAACTGAGCTTAGATTTTAGGTAATTTTCAGAATGTTCTTCATTTTCCACCAAAATCACACACACAAGTTACCCAAAAAAAAAAAAAAAAGAACATGGGTATACATAGTTTTTTAAGATTTTGAAAAATTCAAAATATTTTTAATCTAAATTTCTTTTAACATGATCCAAATATTGAGGACAAAATTAAAGGAAAATATAAACATTGAGGACAACTAATATTTAGATTTTTTTATAAATAAAAATTGAGAAAAATATCAACGAGACCTCTGACAATTACATCGAAAGACAATGAGGTCCTAAAAAAAAAAAACACACCATTCCCTGATATTTCATTTATGAGACTTCCTAGCCCCTATTTTGTTACATCTTGAGGGACTAAAATGTCTCACGAGATAAAAGATTAGGTGTCGAAAAGTCTTACAAATAAAAAGTAGGGGCCAGGGTGTGCTTTTTTATCAGGAACCTTGTAGTCCCTCGAGAGTAATTATTAGGGATCGGGTTGGTTATTCACTCATAAAAATTATATTGATACTACTTTAAAATGCATATTTTTATTGAGGCTCACTTTTAATACGGTAATAGTTACTCAAAAAATGTTTGGAATTAACATTGATTAGCTAACCTTAGTCAACCTTTTAATGTAAATTTTTTTCAACAAATTTTTTTTAAAAGATTTAAAATTTAGATTTTAAGGTTTAAAATGATCGGTGATGAGTGGTCGTCGAAGAACGGTAACTAGTGGTAGAGATAAATGGCTTGTCACAGTAGGTAAAATTATAGTGTTAGAAGTAAAAAGAAAAATGATAGAAGGATAAAAAAAATAATTAAACAAAAAAGTGAATGGGTATTGGACTTTTTTAGATTATTAGTTTTCGTATAAAATCTAATTAAAGAAAGAATGTTGGTAGAAAATTTGACAGCCAAGTATAATCATAGTTAAAATATAACACATTACATTAAATAGCTGCTAAATTGACAGCCAACAGAAGGATATATGTATGATCCATATCCAAATCCCTATTCCTAATTACACATAGCAGGGCCAGGTAGTAACTAATGAACAAGACATCAATCATTCTACCTGCATTTCTTCAGGAAAAGTTATTGAAGTACAACAATGGTAATATCCATTTTCATCAAAGTTAAATCTCTCTGAAAGATGAGCTTCACGAATTAGATATTCCCCCATTCCTCTGATCCATATTGCTTGAATATGCCACGAGCATCAAAAGGATAAACTGTTTTTGTCCACGTCTTACTGAAAAACAGGAACCCATGTCAGCTAAGTTCGGTTCCGAAGTTCGAAGGAGCAAGGCGAGTTGTTTATAGTGCAAAGTTAACAAAGTACTTGAACGAAAGAAATGCAAAGAGTCAAGTACTATTTTGGTCCTATAGTTTTGGCCGAAATGAAAATCGTTCTTAAGGTTTTTTGTGGTGTTATTGGTGGTGATTATCACAAAAAGGAAATCAATGATAGTGATTGGCGAAGGTAATATAATTTAAGAGCAATTTTGTAAAATATAAAATAAACGTTAGAGACGATTTTGACCGCAAAAAATTCTTAGGGATGATTTTGAATTTTTTATTTTCAGCCAAAACCAAAAGGAGAAAAATAGTAGTTAACCCAAATGCAAACGACAGCATTACCTTTTCCTAAACCTTGCATTCATCACAGTGGCGTGCAACTGCAAAACAAGACAAGTGATGATTGAAAACTACTGAAACTACAAACAGAATACAGAAGAGGAAAAGTGAAGCAGGATTCTGGGGGTTTAGTTTCCTAAAACCCGCTAATTTGATTTACCTTGAGGCTTCGGTTAGCATCATTCTCTAGACAAGTCCAGCTTCAGTATATGAATCAATTATGACTTCTAGAAAGGCTCAGAAAACACAAATAATGAGATGTTATGAGGTATTAGGCTGGATAACTAATTCCAGGGTCTCTTGATGGGAATTGTTAAACCAATTATCCACGTTATAGATATCAAAATAGATCGTTTTCATACCAGAGGAAGTGGAAGACTTGGATGCTTTAGATTCATAACTGACAAGTCCAACTGCAACATCAGCATTTCCTTTTGAGAATTGATCCACTTGTTTATTTTCAGAAGTTTCCTCATCCTCATTCGTGCAAGCATCTTCAATTCCCAATACAGAGTCTTTGAAATTTGAGAGTTTATCAATTAAATCAGGATACATGGCCAACGGGATTGATATGAAGTGTGAATAACCAACATTTGGACTATTAACTGACAGTACAAACACAAGAAAATATATGAATATTTGCATAAGTTGCACGAAGAATGTAATCATAGCCATAGAATTTAGAGGCATGGACAGGACACTGACCTCATCAATTATGGCCTGTATCTTCTCTGCAGCTGAAGTCACACTATCAACTCAAGTGCCTTCAATGGCTGCAAAAGACAATTACAAGAAATCATTTAGATATTGGATTCCCTTATGCACCATAGCAAGGAGCCAAACTGTTAAGAGGGAAGAACCTCCACTTAAATAAAAATCTAGTGTCTCAAACTGTGCCAACGAAAGATTCCTGCATCACATAATTACTATGTGCTGGCCCTTCAATCAATCACGTGTTGCATATATAGAGTTACAAATACTCATGATTCTCAACACATTCAATATATTATATTGTGAATGAATTATATTAATTCAGCTATTATATAACCATATCAAAGTTAAAACGAAAGCATTATAGTAATTAGTAAAAGAAACATTCTAATTAGATCCATACAAGGTAGGCAGTAATTTAGGTAGAGTCAGGAACTTACTAACAAAATCATCTTGTTTTGAAGTAGGTATTGTTATCTTAACCCCTAACTCCTCTTCTATCTTTTGTTGTGTGGATCCCCTGAAACAATAAGCAACAATCATATAATATACTTTGCAAATAATAAACTCAATCTTCTAACCTCTCCTTGTGATAACAATAGCAATGATATTTGTACGATTGTATGTCATATGTGTTGGCTACATTAATCCAAGAGCCAAAACTATTTAAAATTCATTTATAACTACATATCACCTTGACCATTGTAATAGGCAGCCTCCCTTTCAATTTCTTCTTAAGTTTATCTAATTAATTTTTGTCAGGAAAAAAAATCTCTTCAAGGTCCCAAAAATAAATATTTTAAAAGTCTTAACTTGTTTTTAAAAAAAAAAAAAAAGTCTTAACTTGGCAACTAAGTGATTAGCTCATTAGTCCATTTAAGCAAGTCGGGGATTTAAATCCCACCTTGTACATGCAGCAATCCATTAGCCGGCGGCAAATTCTTGAATGGAGCTCAAATTCACGAAGGACTAGTCCACTTAAGTCACCTGGCTATTTTATCATCGTGTAATCATATGTCATACTGTGCGAGAAGCTCCATCGAGCTGATTAGATAGACATCATTGTTAAGAACTCTAATCTATAAAGCTGATATGAAAGGTGTACCCTTGTTGGTGTTAACTAGGCAAACATGAACATAATCTGAGGAAGCAACATAGATGATTTCCTTGGTAATTACACTGGTTTGA
>JASCZI010241686.1:148400-164851 GCA_036250425.1 Stylosanthes scabra
AACATTAAGTTTAAGTGTCTATGTCCTACTGTCTTTGTCCCAATGTCTTGTTTTGTCCTGTCCTAGTAAACAAATGCAGCGTTAATACGAAGGACACAATTATTATTAAGCTAGACTAGATATATACAAATCATGGCCTATCATTATTCTTATTTATCATACAAACCATGATCACAATTATTAAGCTAGATAGATAAATATGAACACAATAATGAACTAAGAGAATAATATTGTTCAACTGAAAAAGAAATGTGTCAAATTTGTTCATTATTACAATTATTGTTTACCATGCATCAGTATTGCTTGAAAGCAGTAACTAACAAATTGTTTAGTGTTACCGTCAGCAGTCAGCAGCAGAATGAAGAAATTAAAGACCAGTAGATAGAAGAAGCAAACTCAGCATATTGTTGGAGTTTCCGGACATTAGCAATCTGACAAAGAGAACATGATCTGGATTCTTTTTTCAGATATTCATCAAGCATCATCTTCGTGGAAGAAGGATAAGAAGGAGGTTCATGTAGTAGTTGTTGTAGGTGGGTTTTATAAGATTGGCAGATGGCAATGGTGAAGAATGGTGTGGCGTTGTCTTTGATGTATGATTCCGTTCACTTTCTTTCTTTCTTTCTTTCTTTCTTTCTTTGGGTATTTATAGTCTCTGCTTAGTGCTTTTAAGCCAATTATTTCGTGCATTTCAATCTACAATTAAATTGAGCACATGTGAATTAAATTGTTCAACTAAAAGTAGCTTCCCATCGACTAGATTCAACGATTACATAACTCAGCCATTCTTTAAGAAGGCTGAAAGCAGACTATCAAGAGGTTGTAACCATTCAGCCTGATGAACAGAGTGGACAGGACAACAGCAAATTTAGCAACAGAGTTGACTTATTTATTTGCAAGTAGAAACGTTAACCTGAAATTTATCCATATCCAAATCCTTATTCCTAATTACACATAGCAGAGCAAGGTAGTAATGAACAAGAAGATATCAATCATTCTACCTGCATTTCTTCAGGAAAAGTTATTGAAGTACAACAATGGTAATATCCATTTTCATCAAAGGAAAACCGCTGCGAAAGATGAGCTTCACGAATTAGATACTCCCCCCATTCCTCTGATCCATACTGCTTGAATATGCCTCGAGCATCAAAAGAGTCAACCTTTTTTGTCCACGTCTTCCTGAAGAAGAGCAACAAATATCAGCTAAGTTCTGTTCCGAAGTTCTAAGGAGTCATGTAAGTTGTTTATAGTGCAAAGTTAAGAGAGTACTTGAACTGAAAGAAATGCAAACGGCAGCATTACCTTTTCCTATGCCTTGCATTCATCACAGTGGCATGCAACTGCAAAACAAGGCAAGTTGATGGTTGAAAACTACCGAAACTACAAACAGAATACAGAAACCAAAACATGGGCTAACACTGCATTAACATAAATCTCAGGCATTCTGAATAAAAACAACCAAAATCAAAATCTAATAAATATCACGACTAGTTATCATATTGAGTGTAGGTTATAACAAAAGAAGCAAATTGTACAATGAACCCGCTAATTTTGATTTACCTTGAGGCTTTGCTTAGCATCATTCTCTAAGACAAGTCCAGCTTCAGTATATGCATCAATTATGACTTCTGGAAAAGCTCAGAAAACACAAATAATTCTTCGGAGAGCAAAATATTATCAAGAAGCATGCATATTGATCCACAATTATCCGTAATTCAGAGAATAACAAAAATAAGCTCCTAAATCCCTACACCAGGAAATATACACACACACGAACACAATTCATAGATGGATACGACATGCACGCAAAAGACGGCCCTCACTGCCAATTTCTTCCACTGGGGCATACAAAACACGGGCTTTTGCCAAAGAACCTTTCATGCAATCCTGCAAGATCGGGAATATATTTCTCTTATTAAAGATAGCAAAAAAATTCCATAAGAACCAAATTTGATGGTTATAGGAGAAGAGTTCTACCCAACATAAGATTTTAAAATTATTAAGATGTTGATTCTTTGACTTATGTACAGTTAGTATTTATCGAATGTCTTAGTCCGAAAATGTCACTTTCTATGTCAGCAATGGATAATCAGAAAGTAGATATCCATGGAAATTATGTTTGCTATAACAGAGCACAAAATAAACTTTTTACCAATCCCTTTAGTCTTATAGAAAGAGGCCGATTATCCAAAGCCTCCATAACTTGTGTGGAGATACTCTGCACAGTTACATACATAAGTATAAACATAACAATCTAATTCACATACATATCATAATGCTGAATTTATCAGACATCACCTGCAAGACTTCTGTGGCTCTCTTAACTCTGTCTTTGTTCCAGAGCTTAAGCATGAGCACAGTAAGGTGAAAGGTTTTAGGCTTGATGAATATAGATTTGTCAATCCCCAAATCTGAATAGGTAACAAAGCTCAGTGAAATTTAATATTGAACATATGGATTGTACAGGAAAAAAAAAAGAATAAGATGTTATGAGATATTAGGAGATGTAAAACATATACATACATATCATGACGAAGCTTGTACACAATAAACTATATTCATACACTATAAAAATGGTCCTGGTCACTTCATAACAAAATCATCTTGGGAGTATAACCAGAAAACATAATATAGGGCTTCAGGCTCCACAAAGTGGAAAATGAAAAGGAATATTAAAATGCAACAAAACAAACATAAGAACATACATAAAAATATTTAGGCTGGATAACTAATTCCAGGTTCTCTTGATGGTGATTCTTAAACCAATTATCCATGTTAAAGATATCAAAATAGGTTGTTTTCATACCAGAGGAAGTGGAAGACTTTGATGCTTTAGGTGCATAACTGACAAGTGGTATGTTAGTAAGATTAACTTTAACTGCTGCACTACCATCTTCGACCTTGAGTTCAACTGCAACATCAGCATTTTCTTTTGACAATTGATCCACTTCTTTATTTTCAGTAGTATCCTCATCCTCATTCACGCAAGCATCTTCATTTCCCAATATAGAGTTTTGGAACTTGATGAGTTTATCTACTAACTCGGGATGGATGGCCAACGGGAGTGATATGAAGTGTGAATAATCAAGATTTCGACTATTAACTGACTGGTATAAACAGAAGATCCATTAATATTTGCATAAGTTGCACGAAGAATGTAAACATAGCCATAGAACTTTTGACAAACAGTATAGTCGTATAGACAGGACACTGACCTCGTCAATTATAGCCTGTATCTTCTCTGCAGCTGAAGTCACACTATCAACTGAAGTGCCCTCAATGGCTGTAAGTAACAATTACAACACATCATTTAGATATTGGATTTCCTTATGCACCGTAGTAAGGAGCCAAACTGCTAATAGGGAAGAAGCTCTACTTAAATAAAAATCCAGTGTCTCAAACTGTGCCAATTAAAGATTCCTGCATCACATAATTGCTATGTGCTGGCCTTTCGATCAATCAAGTGTTGCATACATAGATTAACAAACACTTATGAACTGAACATCCAAAACATACCATGATTCTCAACACACTCAATATATTATATTGTGAATAAATTATATTAAATCAGCTATCACATAACTATATCAAAGTTAAAACCAAAGCATGATAGTAAAAGAAACATTTCAATTAGATCCATACAAGGTAGGCAGTAATTTAGGTAGAGTCAGGAACTTACTAACAAAATCATCTTGTTTTGAAGTAGGTATTGTTATCTTAACCCCCAACTCCTCTTCTATCTTTTGTTGTGTGGATCCCCTGAAACAATAAGTATAAGCAACAACCATATAATATACTTTGCAAATAACAAACTCAACTCTAACCTTTCCTTTTGTTGGCTACATTAATCCAAGAGCCAAAACTATTTAAAATTCATTTATAACTATGTATCACCTTGATCATTGTAATAAGCAGCCTCCCTTTCAATTTTTTCTTAAGTTTATCTACTTTCAAGTTGGCAAAGAAATTTAGCAGTCAAAGACAAACATAAATTCAAAACTAGCTTTACCCTTTTCCTTTAATAAATCGAAATAGTGAAGTGCCAACCTGCAAAACAGACACAAAGAAAGCAAAGATGAAATTGCAGAAGGTTCTTTTTACTATTCAGTGCATAATAATAAGAAGTTTCTAATCTTGCCTCAACAGAAATCGAATGCTTCTCAACGGAACAAGATGATTCCCCTTCTGTTACTCTGCGTTCATCATTGGTAAAATCAGCTGAAATAGTAGCTCGAACTTGCACTCCGTCTTCTGAATCAACCGTTACATCCTTCATATTCGAAGCTTCTAGAAAAACCAAAGCATTTAAAGAAAGAGCGTTGAATGATGAAAAGAATCGTAGCTAAAATCATAGTAATACCTAGTTACATACCTAAAGAAGGAGAAGAAGAAGTGGCAGTAGTGGAAACTGGTCTCCAGAGCATGGAAGTCATGGTGTTGGAGTGGTCATCAATGCAGATTCTCTTCTTTCTGTTTCTACCACCACGCATCATAAAATTACACCTCAAATTCAAATTCAAACTATGATAACTGCACTTTCCCTCCTGGGTTCCAAAATTCTCAAATTAATTCAAATGAAACTCACAATTTTTTTTGTTTTTGAGAAAAGGAAAAAAAAAAAAAAAAAGAGTGTAGAACCTGAAAGAAACGATGCGATGCAGCTGCAGCAACGCTCGTGTTGGTGAATTTCAGAAGCAGAGACCTGCACCCTATCATTCTCTCTCACACTGACGCAGAACAGAGAACCCCCAAAGCTCACGGACACTCAGGACTGACGTGTCATCTTTTGGGCTCGGAGTATAACAACATGGGCCTTTCATGGATAGGTTTTTGCAATGTTTATTTGGGCCTTAACAATTGTTTTTCCCATATTGGGCTCTGAAGCAATTGGCTCCTTGGGTCTTCATTTCTTTTTTAACTAAATTTAAACACAATACAACCTTTCTATGTCCAAAAACAATAAACACAATATAACCACCCAAAATATTTTATTATTGATTTATAAATATATGACTGATTTAAATATTATTGTAGTCTATGTAATTTTACCAATTTTTTTTAATATTTTGACAATGTAAAATCTTATAATTAAATTTCTATATTAGATATAATTTTTTTAATTAAATAGTACTAAAAATTGTCTTTCAAGAAAAGAATCACAATAATGAATAATCCTATTATATAAATATTTAAAGAGCTCAACAAGCTATCAATGTCCTTCTTTTTTGCGGTTTTCATACTTCATTTTTTAAGATTCGATACTCATACTCTAGAGAAAAAGATTCATTAGAGTTTTTTAATTTTTATATATAGTTCATTAGTTTTTATAAACATCAAATTTTAAATATAATATAATATAATGAAAAATATTAGGAGAAACGCTACTTTTTATTAGTATTAACCAATGTTTTTTAATACTATCTGTTCATACCGGTCCAATTTGCCTAAATCTTATGGACCGACCCACTTGAAAAACAAGTCCCCAGCCGACTTATAAGACAAGCGTCCGACTTGTGAGAAAAGCCTCCGACTTGTTGTAAGACAGGCCTCCGACTTGTAAGACAAGTCTCTACCCGACTTGACTTGACCCGACATAAGTTCTATCCGACTTGTAAGTTCAGGACCGACCTATAGCAACACAGAAGAAAAGTTATAACATGTTCGTACGGGCCCAACCCATTTTGAGGACTTGATGGCTACCCGAGTTGTTAAGAGAATTACCCACGTTGTAACTCGGCAAGTCCCAACCTCCATACGTCGTGGTGTTAACGGACTGACTTGGGGCAACTCAAGGAGGAGTTACAACTTGTGAGGAGCGGTTAGAACCACCTAGGCAGTTTCCAACGTGTACGTGGTAACCTCCCCACGTACGATACAATGCCCAACCGCCGATGAGTTATACCGATAAATATGACAACGAAGTCACATCCCGAGGTATCTAACTCTTACCCAATTCTTACCACATACAAGTTACTCAAACCCTTACTGACTTAAGCATCGGAGTGCCTTGCAGGTACACCCCCAATCTGTTCCAGCGGAGACACTCGGAAATTGCGCTTTGGGCTCGTCAGGAGGTGGACTTCTGGGTTCCTTACGCAACACTATTATTATCTAGAATTTAAAAGTTTGTTGGTAAACTGTGTATTGCCTAAAATATATAACAAATTTTGTTAGTCCTATTTCTGACAAATAATATTATATGGTAATAGAAAATGAAAAGAGATAGTCTATCAGTGAGAGGATATTAACCCCAATCATAGGCTCTCTATAAAAAGAAAAAACTCAGGAGTCAACAAATACGAAGCCAATATAAGTTACGAATGATAACTCATATAAATTTTGGATGATAACTTAATCATTAATACATGAGTTATAGATGATAACTCATATAAATTTTAAATGATAACTTAATTATTGGTTCCGTATCATTGTTCTTATAAAAAAGAAGGAAGCCGAAAAAAAAGAAATGAATGAACGAAACGAGCTATTTCATATGTAAAGTATAGCACTAATAACATGCATTTATCATTTATGCTTGATGGTTGTCATCAAACGCGTTTATGGTCTCTCTAATTGCAGCATTAATTTCTATTATATTGGCATGCATGCATGCACGGAAGTAAGTATACGTACATACATACAGTCATTCGTATTCATATATATACGTACGTATACCTCAAAGGCTCGATCAATAATAATGAATATATAGATACGATGGTTTGGTTTGATGTGCCTAAAAGATGAAACAAATGTAGCATTGTTTTATAATCAGTGCCCATTGTCCTCATATCAGCCTTGTTAAGAAGACACACCGCATTAATTATCATTAGCTGTATCTAAATTATTCTTATTCTTGCATGTGTTGGAATTTATGGAAATATTCCTAGCAATCATTACACTGGGATCTACAACGTATCTTAATAAACTTATGGAAATAGAGCTAAAGGTTTAAACGTATTCACTAATTCACACTTCGTTCGTCAAATATTTAAAATTAGGGTAATATTAGATGTATCATTGTATACATTTGTGCACACCATTAGAAACACATAAAAAATTAAACATTAGCATTTTTGTGCTAATATTATATTTTTCTGTATTGCTAAATGATATGTACAGATATGTACAAGGATATACATAAATTTATCCTTAAAATTATTCTCATCACATCCATATATTTTATTTTGTTTAATTTATTTATTTTGAAGATTTTTTAGTACAAACTTTTGTGGCAGAAGTGACCTTCGGACTGTTTCGAAACAAACAAATCATTTGCAATGGCTACAGAAATATGATGTCAAATCACTCTTTCAGTCTTTCTCATCAAATAAAATAAAAAAATATAAAAACCTAATTATTGAAACAACTATATATGTATTGTATATCGTATTGTATATATATAGTAATGTGATCACATAAAATCTAAGGTCATAACTTGATATTTAATAAGACCCAAGAATTCCGATCTATATTATTACGAATTGTCAGATGAAAAAGGTAGATCAAGCAACTAACTCTTCGTTCCTCACCAATGTACCAAAGTGCTACTTATAGCGCTCTCTCTCTCTCTCTCTCTCGGCCATGTGATCCAGCACAATAGAGAGGGCAAATACTGTGGCTAAAATCTACGTATATATTAACCTAAAAAATAAATAATAAAAATAAATGTGCCTATCTAAAAAATATCAAAGAAAATATTATATCTACCCCAAAGTTAGTGCAACTATTCAATTAATTAAAAGCAGTTGATGACCATTTCCACAAGCTAGAATTGTAGGGGGAAAATAATGGCTATCATTATTATTTTTATGTTAGTTGTTACACATCAATGTTATAGAATTTCATATCATCATCGTTCATCAGTAATAATAACCCTTTATTTACATATATCATTTTTTTTGGGTGTCCATTTACGTATATCAATTAAGTACCTTCTTTGCAACACGTTGAATTTTCAACTGCAAAGGGTGAATTGATATATATATGAGACCACGCACTAATAACTTTCGATGTGTATTATTATTAGAACTAACTTATTATATCATTTTTTATATATAATACACAAGAAATATTAAAAATAATTAATAAAATATACTTTTCGTGATTAATATCACAAAAAAATGTGTAGTAAATTTTAGTGTAATATAAAATTATTATAAATTAAAAGCACTCCATCCTAATCAGTAAACATCATCAGTTTGGGAAGACATTCAAGATAACATATATATAGTACTCTATATATTAGATTTATTTCAACAAACACGCAATGTTATTGTAATACCTCCCTAGCTAGCCTAAGCTACCCTCAAGATAAAGCATTTATGAAACCCTAAGAAATTATGCTAAGTAATTTGGATTATAGTGCTGGAATTAGCTTGTCTAACAATTATTTAACATGTGAAATGTTTAAAATAGAAAAATTAATTACGTAATTAGATAATTTTTTTTATACTCACAATTTTAGACTTTACATCACAAACACACTCACACTACATATTCACACATTTAATATATTTATTATTGGTCACTGTCAAATTTTGCAAAACCTAAATGATTATTATTTAAATCAATAGTCTTGCGCAAAATATCGATCTTGAATTTAGATCCTTAGCTTTGAGGCATGCCTCTTAATTAGCCACTTGACCACACGTTGACCGGCAAGTAACTAGTCCTTGTTGAAAGAGGGAAATACAAATTGAAGAGATCCGAGATACAAATCATTCTCAAATAATTAATTTTATATTTCAATGAATATGTGTGCATTCATACGTATGTATATTATTTTATCATTTGAAGATTGATGTGATTTTCATGCTTACATAGATCTTGAATAATTGGTCATGGTGATAGATGTTGTGATGCTGAAATGATTTTAACTTTTAATTCATCCAATATTAGAAGTGTCACATCATATAGTGGTAACGTGAATATAGTGGCAGCTTCTAAATAATAATCCACAGCAAGGGCTACCACCCCTACATGTCTAGAGACTAGAACATTGGTGTCCACTGTCCTTAATTAATAAGCAAAAGCCAAGCAAACTTATCTATCCTATGAACTATGGTTGTATGTATGTCATGTGTAGCTAATAGCTATGCTTAGTTGCTTACTAGTTATATAACTTACAAACAATGATTAAGACACTAATGGAATATTTAGGATCCCAAAAAAACAAGTGTGTGTTGCCATCCCATGCATTCGCTTTTCTTAAAAGGGATGATCACCTTTCTTATCAATTAGTAGTATCCCAAGTCTTAATTTTTTAGAAATCACAAAACTTTTTTAAATATAAAAATATCATGCATACTCTAAAAATTAATTATTAGAATAATTAAACCTGTAATAGAAAAATAATTAAATTTATATATAATAATTTGAAATATTGAATATATGTATTTTTATATGTAGTGTTTATTGATAATTAATTTATTATGTGAATATATATGATATGATTATTTAAAATAGGAGTAATAGTAATAAGAGAAAAAGGAGGCCAAAGAAAAACAAGAAATGAATGATGGTAGGAGTAGTGGTGAGTGTAGTGTAGAGATTGTCAAAGGGGAAATGAATTATGAAATTGTGGAAGGAAGCAATTGGATATGGAAAATGGTTTAAATGAGTGGGGAATGGGGTTTGGACAATACACCAGACAATTTTGACCCCTGAGGGCTAAATAAGGGGGCACAAGAAAGGTGAGATGTGGACTTATGAGACTCAGCAGATAGGCCAGGTTCATAACATTAAAATAATAATTAATTCACGTCCCTAGCATAAACGATAAGGGATTTAAATTGTTTAAGTATTTAGTTTTGGGTTTGACATATTGCAGAAAAATATGTGATCACGTCAAATCCCTTTCAATAAACACTTGAAAAAACGTAAGAATTAATAGAGATTTACGAATCTAGAATACCCTAAAAAATTAATAATAATTAACGAGCCTGTGGGGCCTATTTGGTGCTGTGCCATTCCTCCTCCAAGGTCCAACCCAGTCCTACTTCCATCACCTGAATAGTATTTCTTTCACCAGACAACCCTAATGGAAACATTAATTCCTATCTTTATGCATTTCCATATTTAACCCCAGTATGTTTTTATTACGCATAAAGTACCCTCCTTTCTCCACTATATATCACTTTAGTTTTTTTTCCCTTCCTCTTAAATTCCACAGTTTGTTTACAAGACTACAAGAGTATATATCAATCAACGTCTCTGGTTTTCTAGCAACTGTCGACCATATTGTATAATACACGTGATCAAACTGTATATGGATTCAACCTCATTTATCTTCTTCTCGATTTCTTCAGAAAAAAAAAAAAAATTAGGTAACAACACTTTTAATCAATACTTTTGAATAGTAACACCTAACTGTTAAAAATAATAAATTGTGTTTTTTTACAGTATTATTGGGTAAAATATTATTTAAACAAATGATTGTGACTAAATGATCATATAAATTTCCTTGCATGAATATTAAAGTTTGGTGATAACTTTTATGCAAAATTATTATTTTGTATTATTAGATTATATTTTTGTCAAACATGTTAATTCATCTAAAGGTGATTAATCAACCGCAATCTAAGTATTTACTAAAAGTTGGGAAAATTTAATAAAAAATGATAACGTATAAGATGAATACTTACGTACAGTTGATTTTAAGTGAAATTATTATTAAAAATTATTAGATAATTAAATATGTTTGACTAAATTATTATTTAATGATTTTATAATATCAATTTCACGTGAGTTTTTAGATAGACGTAAAATGTGAAAAGATATTATTATTGGTAGGTTAAGGGTCGCTATATCCTGTATGGGAGCGTAGCATTGGGCTACAAAAACCCTGCTCATGTGCTCTGTTTCTACTCATAACTCATCACTCATCACTTCCTCTGCCTATCTTCTTAGCGCCTCCTATTCCTCTTATATCAAATCATGTTCATCTGCTACCAACATTCTTCTTCAACATCACAAAGATTCCTATTCTCCTCATTTTCCTTCTAATTAACAATGACTCAACCTTCTACAAATTCATCCTCCTCCAACACACGCTCCCCTAAGAAACAGAGTAGCCCCAAGAAACCCAGAGACTGCAGCAAGCACCCGCTCTACCACGGCGTGCGGATGCGAAATTGGGGGAAATGGGTCTCCGAGATTCGCGAGCCGCGCAAGAAATCTCGAATCTGGCTCGGCACCTTCGCTACACCTGAAATGGCAGCACGTGCGCACGACGTCGCCGCCTTGTGCATTAAGGGGAAAGCAGCCATTCTTAACTTCCCAAAGATTGCTAAATTGCTCCCTAGACCGGTCACGCCGACCCCACGTGACATCCAGGCCGCGGCCGCAGAAGCCGCGGCCATGGTGAAATTCGACTCTGAAGAGGCAACAGAGTCGTCTGAGCTTAGTGAGATTGTTGAGCTGCCAAATATAGAAGAAGAGAGCTTTGAATCGGTGGACTCGGGAACTGAGTTCATGGTTCTTGACTCGGTGGATGGTTGGGTGTTCCCTTCCAGTTTCTCTGAAATGATGAGCATGTTTGGAACGCAAGACATCTCTGCCTCTGATTCTGATGAGTGTGTAGTTCCAATTTGGGGTTCTGCTTAGTAAAATCTTGTCCCTCACTTTGCTATCATAATCAAATGTTGCCATCAATGCTTTTAGCTGATTCCTTATTTTTGGTCTAACTGTAATATAATGGTGCTTCCATGCCTTCCTAGCTTTCTCTTTTTTACACATCACTTCAATTTTTATCCTGTTCATCTCTTCTTATAATCTTTTGTCAGTAACTCGCATTTCTACCCACACAAATTAGCAGATATGAATAAGAGTGTTTGTGTTTTTTTAATCATTTCTCCCAGTTTGATCCTTCCTAAAAAATAAAAATGGAGCTTTCTTTCTTAAAAAAATTGTGTACTCGAAGATTAGTCATTGGAATTTTGATTGGGTGAATATCACAGTAATTAAAAAAAAAACTCGCTTTTCCTTTTCATTCTTATTTATGGCCATTTGTTCTATAATGAGCTACTTTGTTTTGAGAAACTTACTTGCTTCTAATAGATTTTAAGGAGATTTTTTAGGGTGAAAATATTTAATAGTCTTCTAAAATTTTAAGTGTTATTTCTAAAATAAATAAAATAGGGGTATATATTATAAATAACCACAATCACATATAGAATTTTTGTCCATAATCTTTAAATGACTATTAGATATTTTTACCATCATAGAAAAAATCTACCTTTCAAATCTTAATGTATCAAAAAAGTTATTTCACTTATTCAAATTTAAATTCAAATGTAGTTATATTCATGTAAAATTGTTTATTAATCATTCTTAAATAAATTAATATTGATATATTTGACCAAAATATAATCTAATAATTTTAAAATAATAATTTCACATTAAGTCCACTCCACCTGAGTTATCACCGTATTGTAATTATAATAATTACTTAAATGATGATAATGAGTCATCGAGTCACTAACACACACTTTGAAATTCAAGTTCAACTACTATGAATGTAGATAATTGTGCTTTTGAGAATTAATCAAAAGGAACTGGCTACTACACAGAGTTTCCTAGTAGATCAATTGAATACGATTATAAACCTAACAAGAAGTAAATTAAATCATCAAGTTCTTAATCAAGAGTTTACTTCCACGTACAAGGAAAATTTTAACTTTTTGTATAGTGCTGAGTAAGGTAGCTAGAAATGAGGTTAACCGTTAACGCGTGGTTCATGCTTCATGGCAATTATGCAATTCATTCATGATTACATGGTGAACAGTGGTACTTTATTCGTTTCCTATTATTATTAAATAAGGCTGTCGGAGCTTGATTCATTAATCACTTTGATCATGATGCATTTAAAAAGAAATACATGATAAATATGGCAAGTTACGTATATGTTCTAAATGAAAATTAATATTATCAGACTAAAATTAGAAAATTGATCAGATTGTACCATTTGTCATTTTTATAGAATCCGTGAAACTCTGTCACGGATTCAGGTTCATGTTTAACAAGTTTTAAGAGATCCGTCGCAGGGTGCCACGGATCTAGGGTAAATGTATTTTTTGGCAATTCGTTTAAATAAAAAATATATAACATTTTGAATTAACCAATAGAATATTACAATGATTTATGACATGATAAATAATTTATTTTTGCTATATCTATTACAAATTTTATCATTATATTATACATATATCAACTACCCAACAAATATAATTTTATCATAATATATTTGTTTGTTTTATAAAGTTAATAAAAAATTATGTAACCTTTTGACTTAACCAATAGGTATATTATAATGATTAATGATATGATAAATAATTTATTTTTGTTATATTAATTATGAATTTTATCTTTATATCATACATGTATCAACTAAAAAAAATACACTACATATTATATTTTTCTAATATTTTAAAAAGCTTATGAATTTATAATTGTAATATAGTGTTTTTAATTCAATAAATTTTAAGGAATTGTTTATTGATGAATATTTGTTAAGGGCACATTTGTTAATTATTTAACTAGTATATATATAATTATCCATGACATGACAAATCATATTTTTATATTATTTTTATCCTTATATCATATATGAATCAACTACCTAATAAATACAATACATATTATTGTTCATGTAATACTTACGTCTAGTAGTCACAAAAAAAATATTTATTAGTCTTATAAAATAAATATATTATGTAATGTATTTTTTATTAATACATATATTATATAAGGATAAAATTCATAATAGATATAGCAAAAAAAATTATTTATCATGTCATGAATCATTGCAATATACCTATTAGTTAAACAAAAAAATTACATAACTTTTTTAAGTAGAATCCGTTGCACCTACCATGGATTCTAAAAAACCAAAGAGGGTGCCACAGATTCTATGTTATTTTTTTAAAAACTGATACAAAGAATCCGTGGCACCCTGCCACGAATCCCTTAAAATTTGTTTAAAACATACATGAATCCATAGCAGGGTCCCACGGATTCTATAGAAATGGCGAACGGTGCAGATCAATTTTCTGGTTTTTGTGTAATTTGATAATATTGATTTCCATATAATTTACATAGATAACTTGTGCTGATAAATAATATTAGAAATTCACGTGTCTAGAAAAAAAATTTTCTTTTCCAAAAGAGCTCTCTCTCATATATATATATATTAATTACTAAATAAAATAATTTGTCATTATTACTTAATTATATAAATTGAATGAAATCAACATTTCGTTCATTACAAAAAAAAATGCACGAGATAATTCATTGTTCAAATTTCGAAAATAATAAATTTGTCTCTTAATATTTGAAAATAATTTTATACTCACGTTCAATTGACTAAATGCTATTACACAAAACAAAAATAATTATTTTTTACTAATTATCTAATAATTTATATAAAACACATTATATTTTTATAAAAATCAATTATCAAATTACTTATTATAAATTTATAAATAATATATATTAAATAACTAATTTTATTATATTATATATATATATATATATATATATATATATATTAGAATACTTGAAATTATATTTCGGCAATGTCATTTGGAAACTGACGTGTGATACAAAGAAGAGTTTAATTTCTTTAATTTGTGTGAAGCTGAAAAAAAAGGGGAAAAAAGCCGTGTAGGGCAACATGTTGTACTTGCAAGTGCTAATAATATTCCCTCGTAAGGAAACATCAAATTCATTTCCACGTTCTTTAAGTACTTACTATACCTCTTTATGAACTTAAATCAAAGCATATGTATATATATATATATACTTGCATTACGTACAATAATGACTCAATTACTACTATTCTAGGGCGCAAGGAAATTACAAGAAAACGGTACCATAGTAATATTTTATTTTAAAAAAAAATTGATTATTAATTAATAAAATCATGACTATACATATCCTAGGAAACGTTTCAAGTGTACCCGAAACATCGATATTCCCGTGATTTTAGCCGTTGATCTTAATTGATTTTAATTATAAAATATATATATAATGAAGATCAACGATTATAAACACAGGAACACCGGTATTCCGGTATACTTTAAACGCTTCCCATATCATATTCGTATTATTATTGGATCATAATAATGCTATATCTAAGAATACTTTTTTGTCTCCTATATATTCATTTGAGGAATTTCAAAGTTAAATAATAAGAGATATTGTTACTGAATTGCATGCATGCATGGTGATGGTTGTCCACACAACAGAAATTAAAAAAAAAAAAAAAAGCCTTGGGAGTAGGCTTTAATTTTTGTCACTTTTGAATCTTCCATGCAAGTTGAAGCTTACAGCACTGTGAATGTGTCCCCAATAATATATTATTATTATTATTATTATTATTATTATTAACAATGCCATTGTGGGTCACTGCACTACTGCTTCTACTTTCTTTCTTTGCACTGCTAAATTCTACCTATTCCTATTATTAGCCTTTTACGTATGATGTCACATTTAATATGAATGACACTCTTAATTTTTTTTTTAAAAAATATATAGAGAATTAATATGAATTAATGCTATTATTTTAGTCGTAAAATTTTCATCAAGCATAAACCATGCATGCATTCTAGCTAGTAGGCAGTAGCTACCATTCTCTAATAAATTCAAATATCAATATTTTAATATCACAAAATTTTCTCTATTCTTTTTTCTTGATGACTATATAGCATATATACAGTTTGCATCAATATCATCAATTAATTTACATCATTGTATGGAAACGTTTTAAGTGTATCAAAATTAAAAATATCGATGTTTTTGTATTTTTAGTCGTTAATCTTAATTTTATATATATTTTATAATTAAAATTAATTAAGATGAATCACTAAAATTACACGAACAATTGATTCCCGAGTATATTAAAAACACTTTACTTTCCAATGTATGTATGTGTCATGTATGTAAATGGGTGGACAATAGTTTATGATGGATGAGAGGCAAAGGGTTATGGAATTTTTATGGACACATGCCATAATAGAGAGGACTCAGCAAATATTAATTGCAAGGGTTATAGCTTGAAAAGGACAATGGACAAAGAAGGCAGCAGTGGTTGGTGGTTTTCATTGCTTTGTCTTCCTAAATCGTAATCGTAATCTACCATGACATGTGTAACAGTTCCACACATTTTTATTTAGTTTATATTATACTCTACTCAATCATTGCCACCAATGTGCTCAATTGCTACTAATAATTAATTATTTGCACATTGTATATTAAATAAGCAGTATTTTTTATTTAAAGTTTAATATTTTTAATTGATAGTTTAATATTATATTTTCAATTAATATTTTAAATATTGTATTATAAGTTAATTATTATTAACTAAAATTAATAAATTTTGCTAAATAAAATATATATATATATATATATATATATATATATATAGAGAGAGAGAGAGAGAGAGAGAGAGAGAG
>JASCZI010241686.1:182428-194677 GCA_036250425.1 Stylosanthes scabra
TGAAGAAATAAATTGCAACCACTAAGCATCTATAGAGTAAACATTCCAAACATCACTTGAAACAAAACAGAATGATATAGTCTGATCCACCATTACACCTCATCTAGACTCCAAACATCAAATCCATGATCTTGGACACCAATGATTTTGTTGGAGAAGCAATGGCTCCTCCAGTCTGCCGAGCACTTGAGTTGCCATTCTGCAGATAGTAGGGTCGAGATGGAGCTTTCAATGTACTTGATTCTGAATTTCTAGCAGAGGGTAGAGGTAAGGGCATAAATCCCTGATGATTAAGTCGTTCATTCAATGCTTGACGTTGCATGGGATCCATGGGTTTCACACCAACTATTAGGACTCCGTTGATCTGCATTCCATTCTTGTTAAGGGCTTTCTGCGCATCAGAACGATTCTGCATATGCATTGATAACATCATCAAAACAGTAAGCACGCAAAGTCTTGTTGCACAACTATTGCTATTTAATCAATAAGTCCAAGCAAGAGAGAGATTGCAAACCTGATACAAAATATGCATCCAATTAGCATCTCTAGGACCAGGAACATGTTTCAAAATTTCACCACTTTTTTCAAACTCCCTTAAAACCAAATTAGTATCACCTGGAGAAAATCTGCAGGAGGAACTTGTTAAAAAAGTGATATCAGTATATACAATATAGAAAGTAGATCTTATCATATTATTGAAATGACATGCAAAACATAGTTGCAAAATATATGACAGGCCTTGTTGAAAGATACAAGGGCAAGTTCGTTTTTTTCTCATTTGTATGCAAGGTATATTTCTTGCACTAGCTGCACATAAATCGTTCAGGCATTCAGCACTCTTTTCCACTCAGCAAGCTTTCTTTGTGTTCCTTAGGAAGCATGGGTCTGCTCCTAAGCGGTTGAAATTTGAAGCAATTTCTTTAGGTAATTTAGGAATTAGGATTAAGGAAGTAAAATTTTATGGTGTTATTTTATTCACAGTTTCTTTGCATACTTGGCAACAGTATAAGGTACATAATCACAATCAAAAGGATTAAGGTTAATACTCACTGCAGTACTACACATCAATCAATAGTCAGAACTTAATGCTTAAGTAGGTTAGGACATTACCCATAAACAGTTACCCACTCTTCCTCATTGAGATTCCCAGCTGACAAAGAATTCCTTTGAACCTCTGGCCTTGCTACCTCCAGCTGCGGAGGGAGAGTTATAAGAGCACCAGGCTGAACCACACCCTCAACTGGCGAACTCCTTCCCTTCTCATCTTGTTCTCCACCACTCTTAGCAGTTGTAGGTGACCACCAACTCAACCCTGGTGAGCTCTGCTGGTTTTGCTGCACCCCTCTCAACACATAAGATGTGCTAGCCTCTGATTTGCTTTTCGATGGAGTTGAAAATTCTCTATTTGAAGCTTGGATTGGAGTCCTAATATCGGACTTAGACTCCGGAGATATTTGGTAATCCGGTATGCCTGATTCAGGAGAAAAGTCTGACCTGTCTTCCAAGGTGAAAACAGGAGGAGGTGGAAGGTCCGAACCACCAAAATTCTCACGCCACAGCGCAGACACCGCAGCTGCCTGGCCCGGACTCGAAAACTTCCCTCTCCGGGCAGAAACAGGCGAGGCTAAATCCTGGAAAAACAAAGACTGTCTACCAGACCTTGGTGTTTTGTGCACTGTGGTGGTCATGTTATATCCCTAATCTAGCAGAACCAAATTACTAGCTGCAAAAGCAAACAAAGAAAACAAGTGCATTAAAATCAAATTCACTGAGAAAGGCATGATAAGGATATGGATTCCCAGAATTCAATATAACGAGTAGCTTAATAATATTTGAAAGGTACATGCAAGGGTTTAATATTTGAAATCCCTAATATTATTAAAGTACGTATCAAAATTTGGTTCATTTTCTTCAGAAATCTAGAATTCTTGAAGAGGAAAGAATTGTACTGAAATAAAATTTACAGCTAAGAATCGAAAACGAAGAACACTTGACTTGAATGAGCTATCTGGAGCTGCAATCAGACATATAAAAGGATAGAAACCGCGATGAATTTGGAGTTTGTGTTGAGAGAAAGAAAGAATACCTGGAAATATGGGAGCGAAGGTTGAAGAGCGATGCGATGGATTCAGATTTGAGAAGAGATGAGATTTTGAGTTCAATTTTGGAGGTTTTAGAAAATTTCCCTCCCAAAATCAAACGAAAGCGCTCCTCAGTTCAACTCAGCTGCTCCATTGTAATAACGTCTCAACTCTTGTAATATTCGTTATTATTCAATTCAAAATAGTACGTTTCAAAACCCTAATTCCCAAACTTGCCGACAAAACAAATTCAAATTGCAACATTATCATACATTAATTAACCAACGTGGCATTTTAAATATTTTTGGATAGAGAATATATATGAATTTGGGCCAGGATGCTGATCAAAAAACTATTCGGCCCAAAACATACCTAGTTTGAATTGGACCATTACATTTGAGCCTATTCATAATAGATCTCGTTATTGTAGACCTTAGTTTCATTCTTTCATGGATCTCTTCACACACAAAAAGAAAATCTAACACACTCCTACATTTATTTTAATAATATTTATCATTGTGAGCGAAGAAGATATGTGATCTCATCAAATTTTTTAAATTAGAGATTCGATAAAACGTAAAAGATTAGTAACAGACCTAAAATACCTTTCTAAAAAAAATTATCGTCATGTAAATTTAAATGTTTGTATTTATGTAAGTATTGAAATAATAAGCACGTAGTTAAATGTATTTATATATGGTCACGTGGTTTAGTGTGACAAAATAAGTAGTAAATTAAAAGAGAGTATAAAGGTGGCTTATCTTATCTATTGTAGGAGCAAGGGAGGTAAAAACAAAGGGAAGAAGAGGGGGTAAGTACCGACAATAGCAGAATTATTATGAATTATGAATATGGTGGTGTTTAGTCTTTACACATATAACATGGGAAGATCCCTTCTCAGAGGAACATGCAGCACCAACGGCCAACGCCATGCTCTCAATATTTATATATTAATATCAGCAAATGCAGCCAGTCATGCACGTCACGTATCGCATGTGCTTAGCTTTCATTCCTCACATGCATTTGCAAATAAACGTAACCCACTCACACATATGCATACACATCTATATCTATATATTATTACTATTATTCAATTATTTCTATGAATTAAATTTTTATTAATGATAAGTAATAATCTGTTACCGTGTTACTTTTAATTTCATCATCATCATCCTATCTACTATCCACTGTATTAGTAAAAAAAAATGTTATGTCCATATAAAAATATTAACCATTAAATTATTTTGATTTTTTTATTATACAAATAACTAATTTATAATTTTGTATGTACATATAAATATGATACATATGATGAATTAACATTGGGCATTGCCGACACTAGTAGGCATACACACCATGTTGTGCACATTGACTGTACTTGCCATGTACTTTTATACTTGAATTTCTTTTCTTCCAAAGTATTTGTTGATATGCTATGATTCTACGTTAGACAGATACCAAACCACACATGCAGTGATGCGTGTTAAAGCTTCGTAAATCATTCATGTATAGTCCTTTGAATAATATTTCAGATGGTCTTTCAACAAAAGTACTTAACAACTTGTCAAAGAGCAATCCTCATTCCTCCCTTTAATTTCTCTACACCGTAATTAGTCTTCCCAATAATATAATCCCCACTTCTTTTGGTCTTTGTCCGGCAAGTTGTAAGGAATAATATATATACATTTACAAAGCAAACTTAGACATATATATTAATGGAAGTATTTCTCATGTTTAAGGATATCCGGTAATTTAGTAATTTAATCATTGATTTTATTTATAAAATAATTTTAATATATATATTAAAATAAATAATTAAAATTACTAAATTATCGTAAATTGTTGAAGCTTTCTATTATTAGCTTCACATACTTGATAGGTAATTCATAATAAGAAAGTCTCATATTCAAGCTACTAGTTATGCATATAATAACAATAATAAAAGGAAATCGTACTCTGTCTACACTCTTAATTAAAAGAGTATGAAGCTATATCTTTACTAAATAATTAAGTATAATTAGGCCTTGGTCAGTTCAAAATTGACTTTGTTGAATTAATTAACTTGTTTAATTTATATAATGGCAACCAAGGAATGAAGAACTGATGAAGAAGAAGCTAAGATTTCAGATGAATATATAGTGCTTTTACATATAACGAAAGAGTGGACCCTTGGAAGAGGGTGAAATGTCCAGAATCAGTGGTGAGTTATATCAAGATCAACCCTCCTCAATGTGCTACCTAATAATTCTTTCTTTATTTTTATTTTTATATTTATCATCACTACACCCCACAACTCAACTCACATGACCTTGCCTCACCATTTTGCGAGCTAGCTAAGCACCTCTATTATAAATATATTTAATATTTATTTTTGTTCGTTCTTTTCCTCTCATTTTGGCTTCATAATTCCATTTTGTTTTTTCTATGTAGTACGTACAAAGGACGATGTCTAACTGGCCAATGCTAATGGCTAAACATGAAATATTTTAATTTCATTGAGCAATAAACTTTGCTGAAATCCATGCCATCATCATTCATCTCGATTCGCGTTTGATATGTCATAATCAAACTTCAAAAATGATACGACGGAATTTGTTTGTTGCCACTTGCCAATCTGATCTTATTGGTAAAAATTGGGGCCAGTTATTAACTCCCCATTCATCATCATTTACACTTGTCTATGTCAAAGTCTCAACCCCAACCTCAACTATAGCAATGGTGCACACACAATGCAAGTACTGCACTCTATATTTTTATTTATATTAATTATTATATTCTATTATTTTATGATTTATAATAATTCGATAATTTTTATTAAAATAATTGAGTTATCATAAATAATGCAGTACCGAAAATATTTTCTATATTTTATAACATCACGGTGAATTCTAATACTCTCCTTTAACTTGTACTAGTACCAAAAATAAAGAGAACAATTCTATAGTTTACTTTCAAATTTAGATTATAAGAACTTTTGAAAAAGAGTGAAATTAAAAAGTAAAAGTTAAATGTAAAAGTGGGGTCCACGGTAGTGAAAGCTAAGTTAGACGTTCCTACAATCAGAACGGTTACTGTGATGGATCAAGAACGAATCTCCACCGTTGGATACGTCGAAAACCGAACTCTGACTAATCAAATGGTGAGGATGATGCATCTCCTTCTGCCTCCTCAGCTCCAACACCTTCCTATGCGAATTTGAATGCTTCGTCGACACGAACGTTGGGCTTGCCGCGGGCCTGTACTCCGGCACCAACCTCCCAGACTTATACCTTACTCCGCACGCATTGCACAACGTCTTTGGGCCCATGGGCCCAGTTCGCCACTGCGGCGTCTGTTCTGCCGCGCAGTGCAGGCATTTTCGGCCCGATGCTTCGGAATTCGGCCCGTCTCTCTTCTTCGCGGGCCTTTGTTCTGCTTCCGCTTTAACAACGCGAACCACGCGCGTGGACCAATCTCCCGGCGCGGCACGGGAGCGCTTGCTTCGCGCCTTCGCCGGGAGAGGCGTCTCCGGGTGGAATAACGATGCGTTTTGAGCATCCGATGAAGAAGAAGATTGAGATGTCTCGATCTGAGGCTTCACGCCGGAGATAAGATGCAGAGTTTTCAGCTCCTCCTCCGCCGGAAACGACTCTTCAACGAAATTCGAGAGCCATTCGAGCTCCGCCATGTCCTCATACTGCGAAAAAAAAACGAAAATAATAATTAATTTCATTCATATTTAATTTATAATTGAATTTATTTATTAATTTTTTTTTTTTTGAATTTCTTGAAAACTTACCGGAACGCTGAACTCTTCGGAGAATTGAGGATCCACGGCGGCGAAGCAGCGGAAACTGCTGCCGGAAATGGAGGAGTTGCAGCTGTCGACGGCGGTGACGACAGAGACGTCGGTGGAGTTTCCGGCAGTATTGTTGAAAAATCCGTCGGATGTGATAGCTTCAGCGTTGGCGTTGGAGAAGTCGAGAAGGTCATCAATGGTGAAAACCTCGCTGGGCTTCTGGTCAGCGTGACGCTTCTCCGGCGAGAGTTGGTCGGGTGTGACGGCGAAATATCCCGCCATGAAGTATTCCGGCAATTCCATTAAAAAACGAGAGAATGATAAGTTGTTTTTTTCTTTCTTTCTTTTTTTGTTGGAGTGTGAGAAAGAGAGTGTGTGAGAAGTGAGAAGTGAGATGAGGGGGTGCTACTGGTGGGGTTTTGAGGAGTGAAGGAAGGGCATATATGAGATTTCACTGTGATATAGGAGCATCTTTTCTCATGCAGAAAAAATGTATATTCTAGTCTAGGCAATTCACTGTCACTGACTTGCAGGTTCTGCAAAGTTAATTATGCGCTTTCAATTATTATTTTGTTCTTTTCTTTTTCCTCAATAATAATGGACTAATGCTAATTATTAATTAACTTTTACTATTAGCCCGTTGCTCCTTGCTCCTTTTTATTTAAGGATATTACTGCTATGAGTCTATGACCATGGAGCAAGAAGTGGAGTAGTTAGCAAGTGATGAGTCCTCCAAAGTCCAAACTTTACAACTTGGAAAAATAATGGTCATAGTACCTTATTATTATTTATGATGATGGTCGATAAGTAACAACCACGTGATCATCTTTGCCTAAACACAAAAAGGCAATAATCAACGTTCAGGCACATGTATGCATATGTATGTATGAACGATGAAGTAATTTGCAATTAATTAGTTTTATTATTAACCATCTACACATACAAGACAATTTCCAACTGTCTTTTTTTATATATTTTATCCAGTATATCGATGTTTCCTTAATTTATAGTATATTCAGTACATTGCACTAATAGACTATATATTTTTCCTCCTTATTTATATATGTAAGTTTATTTTATATGCAACGTTTACCAATTAGTACGTAAGGTGTAATAAAATAGTTATTACACACACCAAAGTTCTGAAGGCATTAATAGTAAGTTTCTGGGATGTCATAGGCTCATAGCTGCAACATAAAAACAAACTGTAGCAGCAAAAATAATAGCAATGTTGTCAAAATTTGAAGCTGGATTCCTCTTCAGCTAATACTAATACTCTAATATTATTGTCTGGAGAGCTCTTTTAACTGCTAAGTTCATCATATTATTATTTGCTTTTGCTTTTAATCTGACTTAATTAATAGTATGCGATTCTTCCCTCGTATACTTTTATCAGTTTATCTTCTCATCTTCTCATCTCATGTTATTATAGTCGGCTAAGACTGACACATGCATTATTGGCACGTGCCTGGTGAACGTAGTCAACACTGCCATGGGCTTCAACGTCTAGATTTTAGTAGGGTCCATATATTACTGTATAAGCCCAACATCTGATGGGCCAGAATGTCCTTGTGGCCCAAATGAATCTAGATTCAAGACCAAACGGACCTAATCTATATTTGGACTTTATTTACTAGTGGTGCTAAATATTTAGAGGCCCATTATAAGTTTGATGAAGTGAGTTTAGGATTTTGGGTAAGGGAATCATAAGCCCAGAAACAAGGAAGGGAGGGTTTGCCAAAAAAAAAAATCGAAGGAGGAAGAGAGAAGAGAGAAGCATCATGAATGATTATAGAGCAGTAGGTTGCAGAGGTGCTCTGGGGGGTTCACTTCACTTGGTCAAACTATGTGACGCACACACAACACCACCACTACCAATATCCATGGCGTCACACCAAAATCCAGCGCTCTTGATTGGAATTTGGAAGTAGTCATAATTAAAATGAAAAATTTAATTAAATTCATACATATAGAATGCCAAAAACAGGGAGACATGCGTTACAGTAGTAATAAACTAATAATAGTTGTAGAATACATACATATATACAACAATACAAATATGAAATGTAAAGGAGATCGATTATGAATTATGATAAGGTCCATATTAGTCCTTTCTCCTACTATACCAAGTTACCAACCACTCTAATCCCATCTCATCTCTTCCAATGTCACATGTCTTGTCAATCATCCTCATGCAGTCATTTAACTTTTTCGTATAATATGCCACATCGTATAGTATAGTATACTATACGGATTCTCGTTTATTTTTTATGATGAACAGTTTAAGCTTTTGCTTCTTTTTGGGATAATTTAGCCAATTAAATATTTGAAAAGAAAAAAAAATTATATTATGAAACAAAATTTAAAAAGAAGACGCATGCGAAAAGGTGATGATGGTGTCCGCGTGACCCACACAATATAACATAAACAATGCAAAGGCTTCGTCACTCTTTCTAACTTCTACTCCTTCTACCATGCCAATGCCAATGCCATGCCTTTTGTGTATTTTAAGACTCTGATCATCACCACCCTACCCTTCCATTCTCCTCCCTCTGCTTTCTTCCATTTTACCCTTTTTGCCATTTTTCTATATCTCCACTCATTACACCATCCTTTCATATTCTCATCCTCACTTCCCAATACTACCCTTCGCATTCTTTCCTCAACTATGCTCAATTATACATAATTAAATACCCTTAGGCAGTTATTAATTAAGTGATATGAATGATTATTCCCATGGAAGAATGTTCATGCATACGTAAAACTTGCATGCATAAAGAAGTAGATATCATTCTTTGTTTTTCAATGAAGATATTATTGCGAGTGCGTGACTAAATTAAGTTGAACATACATACAATTAATAGTTGCACTTCAACCATAGCAGTTCAAACATAAATAGCTTGGTTGTATAATACCGTAAAGCTTTCATATACTCTGATTAAGTACGAAAAAAAGTACGTAGTGCAATAATGAGTACAACAAGTAATAATTAACAACAATTAATGAAGCGAGTAGTAAATGAGAACCGAGGAAAAAGAAGGTTGGAGCTATCGTATGGGGGGCATTTAAGACAATTTATAGGGATAATGATAGTGGCAGCGGCGGGACCCGCACGCTTCAAGGTCAGAATCAAAACAGCCGCGGGAAGAAGGGTAGTTTCGTCCATACAACAAGTTTGTTTCTATTCATTTTGACATGAAAAAAGAAGAAGAAAGAGAAGGGCACTGTTCTCCATTTCAACCGAAAGTGAAAGAACCAATGAAATCAGCAAATGAAGACAATCACAACAGAGCAAATCTGAGTAAAAAATTAAATAATTACTCACAAAATTAAAAATTAATAATAATTTTATGTGTATACGTATTTTTTAATAAATCTAATTAAATTATTTTTTTATATTAAATAAAAAATTATTTTAACATTAAAAAATTCATTTCAATATTATTTATCAAAATCAATAATATTATGTATAATTAAAAATTGGTAACCAATCGTGATTAATAAAAAATTTTAAAAAAGAAAAAATAATTAAAGAAAAAAGGAGAGAGTTAGAGAAAATGAGAGAAGTCGTAAAAGAGAAAATTTTTTATTAGTTAGTATTATTTAAATAATTGTTATTTACAAACCTTTTTTGTTAGAAATAATAGTGTTTTATTTAGCGTAAAAAAAAAATTAGGTTAGATGTATATTAAAATTAGCTATTAGTGTTATACGTATTGAAATATAAAATACACATTAAAAATTAATTAAATTACATATGTATTTTATATTTTAATATATATTATATATAGTGGCTGATTTTGGTGTGCAAATAGAATTATTTTAAATAAATGGTTTGGTTAGTTAAAATAGATATACGAGAAAAGTCGAAAATTAAATAAAAGATAAAGAAATGAAGAAGAAGAAGAAAACCAGCAGCACCATCAAGTAGGGTCCCCACCTTTCTTCCCTTCTTTCGCTTTCACTTTAGGGTTTCTTTCTTTCTTTCTTCTCTTCCTTTCATTCCCAAACCCAAATCCCCCAATCAACCAACCTCCCCCAACAAAAACCCAAAAAAACTCCGTCGTCTTTGAACCTACCACCTCGATTACTGGCTTCTTGTGTTTTCCATGGTGTTTGTTTGATTCTTTGAAAACGATGGTGGTTCTGAGATCAGCTCAACTTCGAGAAGATTCACTTCCACGATGATGAAGATCCGCGGTGGAGTGGTCTCGTTTCAGCTCCTTCTGAATCCTCACTGAATCGCTGAGGATTCGGAGGGGAAACTCTGTTTTCCGAGCTCTTCACCTCAACAAAATCCACACGATCATCTCTTCCTTCAAGCTGTCTCTGGATTTTCGATTCTGGGATTCAGATCGCCGGTGTTTTCTTCATGAGGTAGCTTCCAAGTCACTGATCTCGAAAAAAAAAATGTATACTTAGTTATAAGTTACTTCCCCCTGAAAGATCAATATAGAAAGCTGTAAATAGAAGAAGAAAAGTTTGTTTCTTTGTTAACAGTTGGAAGTGTGTAAGGAAGTTTGGTGTGGTGGTTTTGTGAAGAGATTGTTGAAGTTGTTGTTTGTGAGGTTGTGAGGGTAGTTAGGTAGCGATGTCAATGTCCTGCAAGGATGGTAAACCAGGATTGGATAACGGCAAGTATGTCCGTTACACACCTGAGCAGGTTGAGGCCCTTGAGAGGCTCTACCATGACTGCCCCAAACCCAGCTCCATTCGCCGCCAGCAGCTCATCCGCGAGTGCCCAATCCTCTCCAACATTGAGCCCAAGCAAATCAAAGTTTGGTTCCAGAACAGAAGGTACTATCAAAACCATTTCTTTGTCTTTGTTACTTGGTGATGGAACTGCCAACATTGTGTTCTCTTCTGTGGATTCAGATGTAGGGAGAAGCAGAGGAAAGAGGCTTTGCGCCTTCAGGCTGTGAATAGGAAACTCACAGCCATGAACAAGCTGCTCATGGAGGAGAATGATAGGTTGCAGAAGCAGGTTTCTCATTTGGTGTATGAAAATGGCTACTTTCGTCAGCATACCCAAAATGTAATCTTTTTTAGAACTACATTAGAGATTTTCCATCGTTTATCCTTTTGCATATTACAGATTAGAGATACTGAATGCACTAGAATTGAATGAAAATGGTGTTGATTTTTTTTTTTTTGGGGGTCTGCAGACTACTCTTCCAACCAAAGACACAAGCTGTGAATCTGCCGTGACTAGTGGTCAACGCAGCTTGACAAATCAGCATCCCCCAAGGGATGCAAGTCCTGCAGGGTTAGTGGGAACATTAATGATTGTTGGGACCATTTTTTGCCATTGTTTCTGTCTCGGAAAATTTGGCTGTGTATGCTTGACCTTATTCAATCACTGTCATTCTTCCCAGGCTTTTGTCCATTGCAGAAGAGACTTTAGCAGAGTTTCTTTCAAAGGCCACTGGAACTGCTGTTGAGTGGGTCCAAATGCCTGGAATGAAGGTAACCCCGTAAAATAATTAACAACTCTTAATATTGGTTAAGCAATTAGTTATTTTCAGTTATTATTTTTTTTTTTTTTGAAGTGACATGGATGAGGTTCATATTCTATTTGAAGTGTTTCCAAGATCCTGCATTTTTTAGAATATTGTTTCTTAATTTTTGCTTATGTGACACAGCCTGGTCCGGATTCCATTGGAATCGTTGCTATTTCTCATGGTTGCACTGGTGTGGCAGCACGAGCCTGCGGCCTTGTGGGTCTAGAACCCACAAGGGTAAGTGCTCCAAATATGTTCTATCTAAACTGGATTTTTTGCATGTGTTCATTCATCAAATAATGAGCCACAAAATTTTCAGGTTGCAGAAATCCTCAAAGATCGTCCTTCATGGTTCCGTGATTGCCGAGCTGTTGATGTGCTTAATGTGCTGCCCACAGCAAATGGTGGAACCATTGAGCTGCTTTATATGCAGGTAAATTTAAACTTGATTTGTATGAGTTATGACTGATAGTTCTATGTAACTTAATGGATTTCTGGCAAACTTCTTATATGAATGTTTTACACCTTGATGATCAGCTATATGCGCCAACCACGTTGGCACCTGCTCGTGACTTCTGGTTGTTGCGCTACACATCTGTGTTAGAAGATGGAAGCTTAGTGGTATGTAACTTAAAAGAATTATGTTCTTAAGACTTATATTTACCAAGAGATTATAGTCAACAATGGACCAATATGCAATGTCTTGCCCCATTTTGTACTACATAAACCTGTAATATATCTAAATCATTCTCATCTGCCCTGTTGTAGATCTGTGAGAGATCCCTTAAGAATACACAAAATGGTCCAACCATGCCTCCTGTGCAGCATTTTGTTAGAGCAGAGATGTTGCCTAGTGGGTATCTGATAAGACCTTGTGAGGGAGGTGGTT
>JASCZI010241687.1:14240-25068 GCA_036250425.1 Stylosanthes scabra
CACTACCTTCTCAGATGATGCCACTCTCTTCATCTTGTTAAATTCCTCCGAAGCCTTTGCAATGCTCTTTGCTGCAGATGCTGCAACTTGGCTCCCAGACCAAGATTCCTGCTGCATTCTTGAAGCAGAGGAGGAGGACGACGAGGAGGAGGTCAAATTTATTGCCTGAGAGCGAACCTTCCGCGGCGGAGGAGGTGGTGGCGGAGGAGGCGGCGGATTGATGGAATTTGTGGACATATTTGAATGAATATGAGTTAAATTTGGTGCCGGAGGAGGTGCCGCAAATCTCGGCCGTCTGGAGGGACCGGAGATAGATTCTTGCTGCGGAGCATGTTTTATAGGTGGTATTATCATGGCGAGTTTGGTATCCGACGAAGCTGAATTCCGAGACTTCGGAGAAGTTCTCTTCGAAAAAGGAACTGGCGGTGGTGCCGCCGCAGAACTGTTACTGCCGTTGGAGAAATAACTATGGCGGGACACCGGCGTGTGGTAACCGTCGTCGATGCTGAGAGATGACGACGCCTGTGGCGAGTGAAAGGCCGTTTCGCGGCTATCTTCCTCATCATCGGACGAAGATGACGAGGAGGCAGCCGGTGGTGGATGGCTGCCGTCGGCGACGGTTTTGCTTAGCGGTGGCAATGGCTGAAGCTCTGGACTGGGACGGTACCTTTCGGAAACCTTCTTCGAATTCAGTTTTCTGTATGACGAAGACGAACGGTTCATTTCACTGGCAGTGGCTTCTTCGCTCGGTTCACTCACCGACACTCTGCTCGGATCCACCGTCCCGATGTAGTATAGACTAGAAGGTGGCGCCGCTGTTGGCAAGTCGTTTCGTGACTCGGCGGCCACCAGCTTCTGCGTCGTCTCCGGTGGCTGCTGCTTTGCTGTTTGCTTGTATAAGAAGAACGCCAGCACAAACAGCATTGCAAACGTCACGAACGCGACGGAGACCACAATCGCCACTGTCTTAACTGGCTTTGCCGGCTGCGTTGCCGTTGGATTCGCAATTCCGCCGTTAGCAGTGGCCGCCGCTGGCTGCTGGTTAAGGTCTGCCGGCGGCGGACCTGGTGGATTCTCGTTGAAGAAAGGAATGTCCGGAGAGGAAGGAGTGTCCGGTGTTGGCGGAGGCGGTGGCAACGCCACCGGAGCTGACGCTGCCGGAAATAGCGGTTGATGTAGGATTCTTCTTGAGTTAGATTTTGTTGAAGCATTCTGAGATAATAATTGAAATGCGTTGAGGGCTTTTGCTGAGGGAAAGAAGAGGAGGAGGGACCAAAATTCCAATGATAAGATGAAAAAGAAGGAGCTCCAATGATGAGTTTTCATGGTGTGTGAATTTTTCTTCTTTTTTTTCTGCTCTAAGTTCTTTATTTGTTTTTACTTTTGATTTGCCCAATACATCACTGGATTTTGTTCCCTCAAATTCTTCCTTAGCGCCATACACGCAACACTGAGAAAAATAAAGACAGATACTAAAATGAAAAATTGACTAACAAAGTGAAGTAATGAGTGAAGTAAATAAAAGAGGGAGGAAACTTCTTTGGGCCGTCTTGTGAGATCTGGATGCTATACTGAATCCAGCTTTCGTGAGTCATATCATTGTCTTAGTTTTTTTTATTATGCTCTCCTCTTTTTAATAAAAAAATTTATTTGATTTTTTCTACCTTTAGTTTGCCCGTCATTTTATGACATTTTTAGATTTTCAATTGTGTCATGTTTTAAATTGCATGTTTAAGTGTGGGGGTAATGAGCAATAATGAGAATAATAATAGATGGCTGGCTGATAGAGTGAGTGATGATAATGAGACGTGGCAGAGAATTTTGGTTAGGTGAGGTGTTGACGAAGACACCGTAAGAGAAATTATTAGTTGCTCTGAGAGCAATTTAACTTTTTTACTCTCTCAAATAAAATATGTCATATAAGTATAATATTTAATTAATTTAATATTTAAAATAATGATAATATTATTTACAGTAATATTCTTTTTCCAACTCTTTCTCTCTCTTATTTTTTTTCTCAATCTCTCTCCTTTTAATTTCTCTTTCACCTTCTAAATATTTTCTCTCACATGCTTTGTTCTCTTCTTCTACCCTCTCTTCTTTTCTCTCTATTCAATTTTTGCATGATCATATTATACATATTTATTTTAATAAAAAAAACTTACATTTTTTGCCATTTCTCTATCTCTTTTTTTTAAGATGATATTTCATAGTTAGAGTTCTGTCTTTTCCATTTACTTTCAAAGGTTTCTTCTCCCAACTCAAAACTCATATGTTTAATCTATTTTTTTTCTAATTTATCAACACTTTTTTTTTCTTTCTTTACTTTTCCCTTTTCACATGTGTTTTGATTGTTTAATTTATGAGGATTCCATGAAAGTGAAGCGAAAAGACCAAGCAAATGCAAAAAAGAAAAAAAAATTCTCAAAGCAAATCTAATATATTATGGATCATTATTAGCTTTCAATATACCTGCAATTAATTAGAATAATTTATATGGAACAATAAAAAAACCCTTGAAAAATAAGAATAAGATATAAGCAATACACTGAAGTGTGAACCATAGCTAAAAATTGAATTAAAATAAGAAAAGGTAGCAATGGAAGAGAAGTGAGAGTGAGTAGAAAACATTTTCGGATCAGTAGTGACGTGAAGAGAAGTACCCAGAAGAATGGAAGAATAGGAAGGTAACAATGGAAGATGGGCAAAAAGTAAAGACTTTTTTTCTATCAAAGAGAAAAAAAAGAAGTAAAGTTCAAGAATTTGGCATACAATTAAAAAATGTAAATTTTTTATTAAAATAAATATATATATATATATAATATAATGATGCATAAATTGAATAGAAAGAAGAAGAGAGAGTAGAAGTGAACAAAGCATGAGAAAGAAAATATTTAGAAGGTGAAGTGAGAGAAATTAAAGGGGGAGATTGAGAAAAAAATAAGAGAGAGAAAGAATTGAAGGAAGATGATTGTCATTATTATTATCATTATTTTAAATATTAAATTAATTAAATGTTATATTTATGTGGCAAAATTTCATTTGAGAGAGTAAAAAATTTGAGTTGCTCTCAGAGCAACTAATAATTTCTCACACCTTAATTGTCTTCTGGTGAAGATAGGTGCTTAGATTAAATCATGACCATTAATTAACTTTTAGCTTTGGAAAAGGTAAATTGGGGTATTAATTAATCTTAGTTCACTGCAATAAATACATTTTACATCTAATTTGTAATCAAATGATATTTATTTTATTTTATTATTTGAAAATGAAATTAATTTAATAATGGTTCTTTTCATAGAAAAATCATATAATTATAAATGTAAAGAAACATTTTATCTACCTAAACGACGTTTAATAAAAAATTATAAATGTTCACTGCATTTTAATACTTGTCCGAATAATTTTTTTTACCACTTGTCCGGATAATTATTTGTAATAAAAAATATAATTAATCTACAAAATAAAATGTATAAAATAAATATTAAATAAAATTTAAAAGTAACTTTAAAGGGACTTGATAAGGAAAAAATAATTATAAAAAATTCTTTCATTACTATGATACATGAATTAATTCGTATATACTATAAGAATAAATAATAAATTTTTTAAAAATATATATTATATAGATATTCCTTTAAAATTAACGTATGTTATATGTTTCAAACCATATCATTCATTTTTTTAAATAGGTTCTTCACATATTCATTCTTTCATTTTTTATGGGTTATGTCTTAATTATAAAATTTATAAAAAAAAATAAAAAATGAAAGAACGATTAGAAAGATTTAATTATTAAAAAAATCTCTTAATATTCAATTTATTAAGAAGGATTACTTCTTATAATATTTAGAGAAAATATCAAATTTTTTGTTAAAAAAAAGACAATTATATCTTTAAAATATTTATTTATTTATTTATTTATTTAATAAATATATTTTCTCTACTTGACTATTACACTCAAATATTTATTAATATAATTTCATTTATAATATAATTTTATTCTATTATTATGCACGCTGGCATTGAGTCTTGAATTTTATTATTGTCAAACATGTATCCAAGTTAAAAAAAAAATTTATAATCTCTGAACCTAGATTGCTCCTATGAATAACGGATAAGTATATGTGTATATTCTAGATTGTAACTGAATGCTTTTAATCTTTTACGTTGGAAATTATTTTATTGTTTTTGTGAAATTGCAATTGCTACAGTGAGGAGCAATGCTGTAGAGGATAGGAGCAAGATGAAGAATTTTGGAGCAGAATTTAATTTTGATTTATTTTTTTCTTTGTGTGTTTATTATTAAATTAATGTTATTTAATTTTTTTAAAAAAGAAAATTTTTTGTCATAAAAATAAAAAAGAGTTATTTAGTTTTTTAACAAAAATAATAAGAAAACGATATATTTATCTTTTAACAATTATTTATAAATTGCTCTTTTACCCTAAATATTATAAGAATTAATTTCTTTAAATAATTTTAACACTAGTAGGTCCTTTTTAATAATTAAATTCTCCTAACGGTTCTTTTGAGTAATTTTTTCAAAAAAAAAAAATAATGGTCCAACCTTTTGTAAAAAAAATAAAATGTTACTTCTAGACCAAAAAAAAAATATTAGACTCAAAACAATCATTATTGTATATAGATCCACATTTACAATAAATAAATAATACCAAAAAAACAAAAAATAAAATTAATATATTTAATTTTAAAAATTGAAATATAAATATAATATTTATATTTTATTAATGTTTTCCAAGATCACTCAAACACATGGTTTTATAAATAGTATCATTGAAGTTTGTATAATAATTACCATTATAAAGAGAGAGAGGTGAGCTTCTAGATATTAGAAACATTGAAGTGTCCTCATCAAAAAATATTCTAAGTGTCTTCAAAGTAGAATTTTCCTTTGGGTTATCTCTTTTTCAAATTTGTGTAAGGGTATCTCGGGAAGATTGTCCAATGATGATGATCATGAGCTTTTATTAATATATCATTATTGTTTATTATTATCTCTATAAACACTACTATAAGTTAGTAAAATAGTCTCCAATATAAACCAAACAATAATGCTAGGTGTACACATAAACACATGGTACACATAAACTTTCCCTACTCACACCCCAAGCGCGTCAACTCACGAAAAAACCCTCCCCTTCTTCCTCCAATCACGCACGCTAATGTTGCAGCTTCTTCTTCTTCTTCTTCTTCTTCTTCTTCTTCTTCTTACCTCCGCTTCCACCTCCATCTTTGCCCCCACCTCTATCTCTGCCCTACCTCCACCTCCATATCCGCCATGTTTCCATCTTTGCCTCCATTTTGTACTCCGCTTTCATTTCGTACTCCGTCTCCGCCTCCACTTCGTACTCTCCCTCTTTCTTTTCTTCTTCCTCCTCCTCATTCTCCTTTTATGTTACGTTGTTGTTATTGTTCTTCTTCTTCTCCTCCTTCCTCTATTACATGGTTGTTGTTGTTGTTCTTCTTCTTTTACTTCTTGAGCAGAATTTAAAAATGCATTGAGCAGAATCCTAAATCAATTTGAGTAGAATCCTATATACTCAAAACCAAAACCTAAATCAAGTGAATCCAAATCAAATTTAAACCACAAGGAAACTTACATATACATTCAACATTTAAGAACAGAATCCTAAATCAATATGAGCAGTATTTCAATATGTAACGAACACATACAATTGGACAGATCCATGAACCAATTTGAGCAGAATTTTCATATCTAGATGAATAGAACATTAAACCAATTTGAGCAGAATTTTCATATCTAGATGAACAGAACGTTAAACCAATTTGAGCAAAATTTTCATATCTAGATGAACAAAACGCTAAACCAATTTGAGCAGAATTTTCATATATAAATGAATAGAATGTTAAATCAATTTGAGCAGAATTTTTAAATCAATGATAATAAAGCAACAAATCAATTCAAAAACAACAACAACCACAACCACCATCATGTAATATAGGAAGGAAAACAAGTAGAAAAAGAAGAACAAATTAAAAACAACCACATAATAGAGGAAGGAGAAGAAGAACAACACTAACGTAACATAAAAGGAGAAGTAGAAGAACAAGAACAACAACAGCCACATAATAGAGGAAGGAGAAGAAGAACAACAACAACGTAACATAAATGGAGAAGGATGAGGAGGAAAAAGAAGAGCAAGAGGCGGAGTACGAAGTGGAGACGGAAGTGGGGTATGAAGTGAAGGCGGAGTACGAAAATGGTGGCAGAGGGCGGAGGCAGGGCGGACATGGAGGTAAAGGGTGAAAAAGAAGAAGAAGAAGAAGAAGCGCACATTTCACGAGGTGCATATTACGAGGTGATGGAGCATTCAAGGAGCGTGAGATAGAATGTGTGGTTGGTGTGTTTATGTGTACATCTATATTTATTGTAAACCAAAATACAACAATAGGCTAATTTAATTTAGAGCAATGCTAGACAACGTTAGAGGATCAATAGGGAGCCAATAAGTGTAATTAGGAAAATAGTGGGTGGTAACCAATAAGTATAATTAGGGAAATAGTGGGTGGTTAAAGAAGAAAAAAAGAAAAAAATAATATTAACTCTCTATTATCTTTCTAATATTGACTACCAAGACTTTCTCTTTAATTTAAGATGTGTGTATTTCATTTACATTTAATTTAATGATAACTATATAAGAAACTAAATAGATCCGGAGTTTGTCAACCATGAGATATATGATCATATCAAATATAAATATAAACTGCTGCCATTTTTATTAAACATACATAGTTGTATAAGAGCAGTGTTAAATGTGTTTATTCTTTGAAATAATATAAGATATATTATTTAAAATAATAAGAAATAAATTATTTAAAATAATAAAAAATTAATCATCTGAAATGATAATTCTAATAATTTAATGATGATAAATAAAATTATTAACTAATTATAAATTATAAATTTTTATAAATATATGTTATTTTGTAGTTTATATATATATATATATATATATATATGTAACTCTCGCATGTTGTTTTCTTTTGTTTGTATCGAAGCAAGGCACAAATTCTATCTTTTAGGTGCCATTATTGTCCTTTGTCCAATCGTTTCAAGCCACTTTGCGGCTTTATCTTTTCCTCACATTCCCCAGATGTTAGGCACTTCCGGCTTCAAAAACCTCATGTATTTTCTTTGGCGACCACTTAAATGAAGGTGCCACTAATGACTTCCGCTGAAGTCGTTCACGTGGCAGCTGACAGGGATGCAAAATTAAAGAGTTAGTCAAAGTTTGATTTATTTCTTAATCAATCTGGTTTATTTTAATTGAACTTTTATATGGTAGACCATTTTAAACCAAAAAGTAGGCTTAATTTATAATTATATGGTTCACATATAAATGACATTTAATTTATTATTTTTTTCACAAATTTATTTAACTTTTTTAAATTTTTGCTCACAAATTTATTAATTAATTAAAGATTATATATAAAATTTGCCACTTCAATTATTAATATAATTTAATTATATTTTTTGTGCTACTTTCCTATTTCTTTTAAAAAGAAAAATCTAATTCTAGATCAATATTAACGATAAATTAGTCACAAAAAATATTAACGATAAATCACAATACAACAACTACCAACGTCAATTCAGTGAAATAAAAATTTTAGCATAACAAATTATTATTATTACGGTCATCCTATTTCTATAAATTTTTAAAATAAAAGAAGAAATTTCAAAATTTGAACTCAGTGATAGGAATAATGAAACAAATCTAGGATGAAGAGGTAAAGCGCAGAAAAATGCAGATCTGGAAAAAAAGCTTCAAGCTTTAGGACGTCTTAGTGCAACTTGCGCGGAAAAGGAACGTCGCCGGCGTGTCGTTGCTACCCGTTGTTGGCTTACTGCAAAGAGAGGGAGTAGTGCGACATCGATAAAACAGAGTGAAGAAGTGTCGAGTGTGTCAACCACCATTGAGAGAATGAGAGTTGAGAACGAGAGAAGGAGAGGGTGAACTGCTGTGCAACAAAGTGAGAAACGGTAGAGAGACAAAGTGAGAAAGCAGCTGATGAGATTGAATGAGGGAGGAAGAGAGATAGTTGAGTTTTGCAGGCTTCCTTGCTTACAAATTGGTTGGTTCAACCGGATTAGACCGTTGTTTGACTAACGGTTCATAGAAAAATTTTCTTGACCACAAGATCCCTGTGTAAAATTCATCCAATGGTTAGAACTTTCCAACTTCAGCCAAAGTCACTTCCAGCGACTTCATTGTTGTGCCCGCCATTTTCTTTAGAGCATGCATAACAACCAATAATCCAATGAATAAAGCTACGTCGTCACCATAGTTTATAATGTATAATTCATCTATAAAATTTAGACTAAATGCTAATTTATTTTAATCTTTTTAATTATTTGTTCTCCTACTTAAAAGAATTTCATAAAAAGGCGTGTATACTTATAAGAAGAAGAAAATCAACGTAACAGAGAAGAAGGAAGAAGAAGATGTTGATAATGATAATGACGATAACAACGACAATGACAAAGACATAAAAGAAGGAAGAAGGGAGAACAGGAAAAGGAGGAAGAAGAAACATAGGGTTAATGTAACACCCGATTTTCAGTATGCCGCGAAAATATTTTATGATCGGAGTTACATTTAACCTAACCTGAGAACTAATACTATTACGATAATATTTACATGTAAGCATGTTGAAACTATTCTTTCATTGTATAAAAATAAACACTTAAGCATATAATAATAAATACCAATTAAATAAAATGAAGAGGATAACTCTAACCGGAGAAATTCCAAAGATGATATAATAGTAGCGTTAATACAGAATCGCAAAACCAAAATAAATACATATAAAATAAACTCTCAGCCTGACCTGATAGTAGTCTCCAACTCTAGGATGTAAGATTAAAATAAAAGAAAAACAACAACAATATAAGTCTCTCATGTAATAAAAAAATGCAAGGCACTCTAATGACTTGGATCAAAAGGTGGCGGTGGCCAAACTCCAAAAAACTCATAACTCAGTGCGCTACAACTATGAGAATGTTGATCAGATGAATCCTCAGATGGATGCTATGCGAAAGCCTGACTACTATATATAGGAGAGTACTTGAGGTAACATCCCATCTCATCAACAAACTACAAATAGTCTTCGTCAGCATCCACGTCCATGGTGAAAGGACTTGGATAATCAAGATATGAAAATCAAAAGCAAGACGATTCGGAAGGATAATCCCCGAGGATAAATAAGATGAGGATTCAGAGGAAAATGATCCACTTGAACGGTTGGCAAAGGAGTTGGGTTCCTGTGTGGATTTTGACAAATTCAACGACTAAGATCGTAATTCGAGTGATCTTTCGACTAGTAGGGCGTTTAACGACACAAGACCCATCCTTAAAGACGCTTGGGATTGTTCTTTAGATAAAGGTAACCTTGTGGGCCACGCGGCTAAAGGAATTTGGCCTCACCTTCTGAAAAATAATGAAGTTAGAGAGTCTCACTAGTTGTTAAATAATAAGACAATTAGGTATTGTCTTTTGTCTTAGCCCGCATCCTAGTTTAGGAGACTTTTTTAAGCTGAGTCAAATTGGGATGAATAAAGAACTATTTGTATTATTGTATTACTAGTAGTATTATTATTTATTATTTTCTTTTTATTCATTTCCGTAGTAATGCTTCTTGTTTAATTCTTAGCTTAATGTTGGATTAAAGGGAATATTTCCTTTATTTTTGGTTTTAAATTTTTTTGCTCCTATGTATAATTGATGCATGTGTATCTTGGATTGTTTTTACCTTCAATTCCTCTTAATTATTGTGATAATCTTGGCGAATTATTGTTATTAATTGATCAAACAAACAAACTTGATGTTCTGTGAGTTGTGTTTGTGTTTTTAGAGAATTCACTAAGATTTTAGGTGATTAAAGATCAAACAAAGAGGATTGAAGAAAGGAGAACGAAGCAAAGAGGAAAAGAGAGATTTGGCTAAGTGTTAAAGCCCACGTATGATGTGGAGAGCCCACGTCATACGTGGAACTAAAAGAAAAACAGCCAATTTGGACAGAGAGCTCACGTCATACGTGGGAGCTGAGCCTCAAGGAGTCATAATTCAACAGAGAGCCCACATTATACGTGAGCTCTCCACGTCATACGTGAAGATTAACGTCCAAAGAAGCCATTTGAGGTAGAGACTCCACGTTATACGTGGATGTGTGGCGTCATATGTGAGGCTTATCAAAGGAGAAGCCATTTTGAGGCAGAAGCCCCACGTTATACGTGGGGCAACCACGTTATACGTGGGGAGCAATGCAAGCAACGTCCAAAATTTTATCAAAGCCAATCCAATCCAAGTTGTTAGGTCTCAATTCCACTCATTAAATCAAGGGCTTACTTGGAAGATCAAAGATATGATTGAAGTCTCAAAGAGAAGGAGATAAAGCTTTGTAAAGATAGAAGATAAGATTAGGATTAGATTAGGATATGATTAGATTTTATTTTGAATTTGAATTTTAATTAGGATAGGTATAAGAAGTAACTTAACCATTAGGGTTAACAACTTTTACTTCAGCACAGATTATTTTTCTTAGATCTAGTTTCACTATGCAAGGCTAAAACCTCCATTGTTAAGGGTGAGGAGCTCTGTTCACCCATCATGAGGTAGTCTTTTGTACATTCAATTATCAATTCAATGAGGTATATTCAGTTATCCTCTATGCAATATTTAAGTTTTCGTTCTTCATCCCAATAGTTTAGAATCACTGAGAGGTGTTCTATACTTGTCTAGGGCTAGATTAATAAGATTGAGAGATCTATTAGTTTATGCTA
>JASCZI010241687.1:53686-68377 GCA_036250425.1 Stylosanthes scabra
TCTTCATTTTGATGAGTATATGAGAATGCATTCTTTTATCTGTACCTCACTTTGGAGATGATTTACTCTTCTCTAGTATAAATGTGCAATTTATCTGTTATACTATTAGACATGAATATTGCAGAAAATCTAATCTGATAGCAGTTTGCATTCTTCTTAAATTCTAATTATCTGCATTACAACTTCTGATTTTGCAGTTATACAATAAAACTAAGTTTGGTGTTGATTTATATGTATAACTCATGTGCATTACATCATATTAGTATTCTTACACATACATATGCATAGTAATACTGGTAACATAGTCATTATCTGCATACCGGCGCCTAGACTTTACATTTATTTACACATAGCCAAAACTGGCGCCTAGGTGCCCACTACCCAACATCTCCACACTTCACCACCCATGCCCCCACAACCAGCCTAGGCGCCCACTAGTAATACACCAGCGCCTAGGCACTCCACTCCCCACCATCCCCCAATTAGGCTCCTAGGCACCCACAAGCCTCCACACACCCTCACACACATACACCAACGCCCAGGCGCCCGAAGTTGGCGCCTGGGCGCCCACTCCCTCTCTCACACACTGCCCCAACATCAACTCCCTTAGCCCCACCCAACGCCTAGGCACCAGCTTTGGATGCCTAGGCGCCCACGGCCCCCACCCACGCCATACTCACACACACTAGCGCCCAGGCATCCAAACCTGGCGCTTGGGCATCCGTGCAACCATCTCACGCACTCTCCACTCCACTCCTTCACCTCCACCTCACTGCCTTGCCACACCCAACACTAGCCACACTTCTAGCGCCTAGGTGCCCATGCTAGTGCCTAGGCGCCCAAGCCATTCCCCCCGCCCCCCCAGACACACACATTTATGACAGTAAACCACTCACTCACCTACCCTATCTACTACAATCCCCACTCACTATGAGGATTACATTACTCCTCATTTAAAACCCCAACCCATTCCCCACACTCTAACACCCGTAAACAACTTCCCCCCCCCCCCTAAACAATAATCACACACACATATCCTCCCCTTCCTTTCATCTAACAACTGCTGCTAACAGCAGCACCCTCACCCAACCATCAACGCGTAGGCGCTACTCCCCTTCTTCCCATCTTCTTTCCTCTGCATCTTCATTCCTTCTTCTTCTGCATTTCCCTTCTTCAACTCCAGGTACGTCTCTTTCTTCACTTTCTTCTTGAATTATTTATTTATTGTTTAACTAATTAACTAATACATAATATTATTGATTTTATTTAACTTAAAATGTGCTATATGAAATCTGCAGACATAGTAATTTGGCTCTGATAAAGTAGTATGGAGATATTCATTTTAATTTGGTCTATCTTACAAATGCATTCACTGCATCTATTAGAAATAGTTACCACTTATTGCATATACTAGTCTTCATGCCTACGATCCAATTAAGTGAAGAGATAAAAATGTTAATTCTTATTCATTTTTGTTCTCTTATATCTGCCCATATAATCATATCTGCTGCATTGTGATCATAATATCTGCACATAAAGCTTGAATTTTTAGCTAATAACTAGTATTGCATACCCCATATACTGGCTTCCTAACTATGTGCATTATTTGGGACATATTAAACTCTGAATTTGCATTTCATCATTAAGCATCGCATATAAGGACTAATTGGTTTGCTGCTCATTTTCTCTATATATGCATCTTAACATATGACCTTTATTCTTGCAAAGTCTTGCAATATCAGCATGCTGCATATTAGATACTATATTACTAATTACTAGTAATTTAGTCTGCTTTTATTAGGTATAGTCACATGCATTTCTTGCATTAATAATTGCTTCCGTTAAGATGCATACTAAACCTGTGTAGTTACTGCTCTTCCTCATACACATGCATATACTAGTAGTGCTACATTTTGCTATTAACCTGCATCCACTACCACAATATGCTAGCATCATAATATCTAATTGCATATAGTTTTCTAATATTTTGACATGAATATCTCTCTACTGCATAGCCTTAGCTACTGTCCAGAATCATTTGCTGCATCTTAAGTGGAGCATACTAAATTGGCATTGCCCTATATCATAACTGCATCATGTACCCTGATTCTACATTTTAATTTTCTTAATTGTTGCTTAGGGACAAGCAACTTCTATGTTTGGTGTTGCAAGTTCGTGCACTCACTTTTTTTTTTAGCAGAATCATGGCTTCTTCATCACCCTCTGAGGCAGATGCCTTTGACAACCACCGCTTCAGAACTCTCTTCAACTAAAAACTCTATGAATAAACTGTTTGCAAGAAGGAGATCATTGCTGAAGTAGGATTCGATCTCAATGAGGATGAATACCCTGAAATGAGGCATCAAATAGCTTTAAGAGGATGGAGAAGACTAGCAAGTCCCAGAGAGGTAGCCAAGACTATGATCAGGGAATTCTTTGCCAATGCAGCCAGATCTGAAGTTGAAATGGATGGTCAGCAGCTGCACCCTTACACCATCTCTGTGGGAAGCATTTCTTGTCCATTCCTTGAGTTGCCTCTTGATCATAATCATCTCATTGCGATGCTCCTGCAATGTCATGTTTACCTTTTCAATAGGATTAGTTTGTGAAGAAGCCATCATTGTCTGACCCACTTGGAACCTCTTGATCTCATCTAACTCTTTGGCTATAAAATTTTGCTTTTCCTTCATGTAGTTGTAAAGGTTGTTGAAGTGGTTGTAGAGTTCCTGCTGCTTATCTTTCAATCCTTGGATTTCTTGTTTGTAATTGCCTAATTCAGTTTGTATCCCAATCTGCATGTTGGCAATTTGATTAGTAAGCTTCTGAAATCCTTACTGTTGTTGCTCCATTTTTTTCTGTTGATACTGCTGCATTTGCTCCACTTGGTTTTGCTGGAATTGCTGGAAATCAGCATAGGTCACATATTGTGGCTGCTGTTGTGGGAAATGTTGGGGTTGCTGCTCAAAGTGTGGTGGTAGCTTAAAGTGATGCTCAAAATGTTGGTGTTGTTCTTGGTTTTGATCTTGGTCACCAATATCAGCATTTTCAACTTCCGGAATGAAAGGTGGCACATACTGAGGCATTGGTTCGTCGTTTCCTTCATTCTGATCTACAATAGGGAGGAATATTCTCGGAATTATGACAGCTTCCATTACCTCTTTTGTTATGTATCTCCCCACATCTACTTCTTTCATTCTCTTGAACTCTCTCATTCTTGAGCTATAATGGCTATGTTGTCTGCAATTAGTTCTTCAGCTCTGACATCTTCTCCTCTCATAATGCAGTGGATTATGACTGCTCTTGAAACTGTAATCTCTGACTTGTTGCCGGTCGGAATAATGTGCTATGGACCTTATGCCAGGAGCTGGCCCGGTATCAATGGCACCCTACCGCATGTCTTTCCTCGAACTATGAGAGTTAAAGACTCAGCTAGAGGAGCTGATGAAGAAGAACTTTATTCGCCCGAGTGCTTCGTCCTGGGGAGCTCCGGTCTTGTTGGTGAAAAAGAAAGACGGAAGCATGAGACTGTGCGTGGACTATCGGTAGTTAAACAAGATCGCCATAAAGAATAGGTATCCGTTGCCCAGAATTGACGATTTGATGGATCAGCTAAGAGGGACCACAGTTCTCTCTAAGATCGATTTGAGGTTTGGGTACCATCAAATTCGTGTACAGAAATCGGACATTCCCAAAACTGCTTTCCGCATGCGGTACGGACATTACGAGTACACCGTGATGTCATTCGGGTTAACGAATGCTCCTGCTATATTCATGGATTACATGAATAGGATATTTCGCCCGTACTTGGACAACTTCGTTGTCGTCTTCATTGACGACATCCTAGTGTATTCTAAGACGAAGAAGGAGCATGAAGAGCATCTACGGTCTGTTCTTAGAATACTGGGATAGAAGCAGTTATATGCTAAACTGTCGAAGTGTGAGTTTTGGATGGAGGAAGTAAAGTTCCCAGGACATGTTGTGTCGAAGGGAGGAATTGGGGTGGATCCCTCTAAGATTGAGTCAGTGCTGAACTGGGAACCCCCAAAGACAGTAATTGAGATCCGCAGTTTTCTCAGTTTAGCTGGATATTACCGAAGGTTTATCCAAGGATTTTCTCATCTTGCCCTTCCTCTGACGAGGCTTACAAGGAAAGCAAAATCTTTTGTTTGGACCGAGGAGTGCCATAGGAGTTTCGAGACTTTAAAGGAGAGGCTTACCGTTGCTCCGGTCTTGATCCTTCCTGACCCCAATGGCTCGTTCAGTGTGTACTGCGATGCTTCACACAAAGGACTTCGTGGAGTTTTGATGCAGAACTGTAACGTGGTTGCTTACGCTTCAAGGCAGCTACGACCGCACGAGATGAATTACCCCACTCATGATTTGGAGTTGGCTGCAGTGGTGTTCATGCTGAAGATATGGAGGCACCACCTGTATGGGGTGCAGTTCAAAGTGTTCTCGGATCACAAGAGTTTGTAGTATATCTTCGAGCAGAAGGAACTGAACATGAGGCAGAGAAGGTGGCTAGAGCTTTTGAAGGACTACGAGTTCCAACTCAGCTATCATCCGGGAAAAGCCAACCTAGTGGCTGATGCCTTGAGTCGCAAGCACGTGAGTCTTGCTCAGCTGAGGATAAAGGAGGAAGAGCTTATAGCTAGTTTAAACGCTATATGGCTGGGGCTGAAAGAGGGCAAGGATGGAATTTGCCTGGCCCAGTTACAGATCACCTCGGAATTTAAAGCTAGGATCCGTCAAGTGCAGCAAGAAGGGGATACAATAGAAGTGATGAAAGAGGGAATGGATAACACAAGGCGAGGAGAGTTTCGTTTGGATGGAGACGGGCTCTGGAGATATCAAGGGAGGATTTGTATCTTTGATTTCGGAGAATTGCGACGAATGATTTTGGATGAAGGACACCGGGGAACGTTCTCTGTTCACTCGGGAAGTACCAAGATGTACCATGACCTGAGGAGGATGTTCTGGTGGCTGGGAATGAAGAAAGATATCGAGACCTATGTCTCAAGATGCTTGGTGTGTCAAAAGGTGAAGATTGAGCACCAAAAGCCGTCGGGAGAACTCCAGCCCCTGGAGATACCCAAATGGAAGCGAGAAGACATCACCATGGACATGGTGTGTGGACTTCCGAGGACGGTGAAAGGACACGAGGCTATTTGGGTTATAGTGGACAAATTGACTAAGTTTGCTCACTTTCTCCCTATTAGAATGGATTATTCTATGGAGAGGATGGCACGATTGTATATAGAAGAGATAGTCAGGCTGCACGGAGAGCCGTCGAGCATCATGTCGGATCGAGATCCTCACATTACGTCTTGATTTTGGGAAGCGCTTAACGACTCTTTCGGCACTGAGCTACGCCTAAGCACGGCCTATCACCCTCAGACCCATGGGCAATCAGAACGAACGATTCAAACACTAGAGGATATGCTGAGAGCTTGTGCTTTAGATCGTGAGGATTCTTGGGATAAGGACTTACCTCTCGTAGAATTTGCTTACAACAACAACTATCACTCGATTATCGGGATGGCGCCGTATGAGGCGTTGTACGGGAAGAAATGCCAATCGTCGTTGTGCTGGTATGAAGGAGAGAGGACAAGGACAGTTGGACCGGAGGTTGTTCAAGAAACCACGGAGCAAATAAAGAAGATACAGGCTAGAATCCAGACGGCCTAGAGTAGGCAAAAGCGCTACACCGATAAAAGAAGGAAACCTCTAGAGTTCGACGTGGGTGATCATGTTTTCCTTAAGGTCACACCAACCACTAGCGTTGGGCGTAGTATTAAGCCTAAAAAGCTGAGTCCTAGGTACGTAGAACCCTTCGATATTCTGAAAAGAATCGGCACGCTTGCTTACCAGTTAGCTATCCCCCCTGTCTTGTCCAGGATTCACGATGTCTTTCACGTGTCCCAGCTTAAGAAGTATATCCCCGATCCGAGTCATGTCCTAACCGTTGAGACGGTTCAGGTTCGAGATAACCTTACTGTACCAATATTGCCTGCTAGGATCGTGGATCGAAGCACGATGGTGCTGAGAGGAAAGGATGTGCCGCTTGTGAAAGTTGCTTGGAACCGAGATGGAGTGAAAGACTTCACCTGGGAATTAGAATCTGCTATGCGTAATGATTTCCATGAACTCTTTGTATAGTGAATTTTGAGGACAAAATTCTTTTAAGGAGGGTAGAATGTAAGAACCCGCTTTATCGCTACTCTTTACCTTAGGCCACGGTTTTGGCCGGAACGCTTAGAATGAACAATTTCGATTTCGCTTCCTTGAATTAAATGTTGAGTGGTGCTAAATTGTAGCTTGGACGACGATGATGATGATTCTAAAGTAATATTGCTAAGTTAGAGCTACGCTTTTTCCTTACGGCACGGTTTTATCGGTTTTTACTAAAACACGCGAACTCTCGGAAACAAAAATTTTGCGAAACTCATATTCGAGCATGTGAGCCCTTGGCCGTGTACTTCAGCCCCAAAAAGGTCCAATAAACCACAAATTAACCCTAAGTAACTAAGCTTGCTTGTTGGTTACTCAAGGTTACCACGAATAAAATAATATTAGTTTATCTTACACACCTTTTTATTTCTATTGGTTGCATGGCCTCAAACAATGCAAAGCCAATAAACCCCCTTTCTTTTCCTTGCTATTCAAAACTACTCCCTCCCCCCAGCCCTAATTCACATTCAATTAACCTCTTAACCACACCACTAATTCATTTTAACTCCATACAAACTAATTACCACTTCATAGAACAAAAATTTCTCTCTAGCTTCCCCCACTTGGTCCGAGCTCTCTCTCTTTTAACCATCTATTTCCAGAAATTTAACCCTCTTAAACACATTTTTAACCACCTCTCTCATCACTTACAAGATCAAACACCTATATTTCACAAGAACAACTCAAGAACACTTTGAATGTCCATCAAAGTTCTTGAAGAACCTTAGCACCACCACCGCCGAACCAACATCTTTCACCACCAATATTCTCATCTCAAGCTTCTTATCATCTTCCCTTCATCATCTACTTCATCTTCTTCTTAATATTCAAGGTAAGTACAAACCCTAGTTCATTCATACTACTCAAATGATGAACTAAGCTCTCTAGTATTTTCTTATGAAACTAGGTCACCTCTACTCATATTGGCCGAAACCATCACCGTCTTCTTCTCCAAGTTTTCTTCATTTTCTCAAAGGTAATGAAGCTCACCTTCTTGTCTTCTTACCCGAGGCTAAGTTGGGTTCCATGGCTCATCTTTTCTTTGTTTTCAAAAATTAAAATGATAGCTTTTGAAGTTCAAAACACGGTTGGAATCATGCTCGAAGGAGATGCTAAGAAGGCTCTTGTTTGTTGGTGAATCTAGAGGCTTTTGGTGGTTTAAAGTGAGCTTCACCCTAAGGTAAGGGTTAGGCTTAGATTAGCTAAATATGTGCTCTATGTGCTATGTGATTGCTTGCTTGCTTGCTTGTTTGCTCATGCTATGCTTATGCTTAATGCTTGCTTGAATATTGCTCTTAAACTTGCTATGCAAGAATGGCCTATGGCCGAATGCTATTGCTCATAAAATGAGTATCTTGATGATCAAAATGATATATGATGCTATGTGCTTAATGGCTGAGAGGTTATCACCCTTGGGACAAAGATTTTCGTAAAACTTAAGCTACTAAATCGGTTTTAAGAAGTAAAGATAATAAAAATGATGTTTTTATGAACTAAGGGCAAAATGGTAAAATAAATAGTTTAATGATGTTTACAGAATTAAGATCCTCAAAATAATGTAAGATAAAAGTTTTTTTGGTTAATGACTTAAAAGATTAAGACTAGGTGATAAATTAGTAAAACTAGTAAATAAAGACTAGGTAAAAAGGGGGTAAAAGTGTCTTTTTACAAAAATGTTTTCAAAACTGTTTTTATGGGAGTTTAATAAGTTTCTAAGTAGTCTATATATGAAATTTCACCTTAAAATAACAAAGTTACCTTAGATAAATAAATTAATTACATAAACAAGTTAAAACCAAACCGGGTATGGGTTTTCAAGGGCAGTTTCGTCATTAAGAAAATAACTTTTTGTAAAACTGTTTGTATTCTTATAAATGAAGATTTTATAAGAATAATAAAACTGGTTTGGGCTTAAAAGGATTTAAAATGAAAAAGTTATAAATTATTTTGTAAACTAGGATAATTCGGAAAATAAGAGGAAGTAATAGGGGTAAAATGGTCCTAAAAACTAAGTATTACTTAAAACTGATTTAATGATAAATATAAATATATTTTAGAAGAGTAATGACGCTGGTTTGAGTCAAAAATATTAAAAGATGAAAAAGATACGTAATTTATACTAAGCTAAGTTAAAACCGAAAAGCTAGAAAACTCCTAAATTAGAAGATAACAAGAATTGCATAAATAATCTTTAACGAGTGAGAAGATAAGAGAAAAGAAATTATAATAATTTCTGGAATATCATAAAACATTAAAAGACACCAAGAAAATATTAAATAAGAATTTAGAGAGTAAACCGGAAGCTAAACCGGAGGCAAAGATTATCAAAATGATATAAGTCCAGAGGTATAAGGTGAGGGTACGCTAATATACATAAGCTATCATAATAATTAAAGTCCCAAGGTGTGGATGTATATAACCTTAGATGTGACGGTTGGTACCGATTCGGTTGGTCGGCGTGGTATTGGACACGACGATTGAACCGGGTTTCTTTCTTAGGAATGGTTCATGGATTATGGATCGGTTTAATCCCCTGAAATGGATTAGTCTAGCATCAACCGGGTATCGGTTTTATCGGACTCGGGTCATTGTTAGGCCGGTCGGTTCAACTAAGTCATGTAGACCGAAGGCTAAATTCCGGCTACAGAATGCTAAATGCAAGGGCTGGGTGTCGTCCCGCTTGTCTAATAACTAATCTTGAAGGCTCGCTACCTAAAGGCTATAACGATCATCCTGTTCCTCTTGTCGATGCGGTTTATTACTGCTTGCGGCCTTGCGCTATTTGCTGGTGACGGGATCCTCACCCTTTTTGCTTTAAGTACCTGGGTACATCTATGCTACATGTTCTAGTCTTGGAACATGGCCGCTTTGGATCAGACGGGATCCACGACATTTGACAGGAGTGAACCATACTTGGGTTTATCCCTAAGTAGTTCTCGGGTGCGGGAAGTAAACCGACGCATGAGCTCATGGCCTGCATTAGGACCAGGCATGCATCATATTGTGTGTTACATTTGTGTGTGATTGCATTATATTGTTTGTGTGTGATTTATTTCTATTATCCTTACTTGACTACTTGCCATTCGCTATCCTACGTGACGTCAGCCCCTAATATAGAGTAGTTGCCCTCGTGATACCCCGAGCTGGGAACCTTAGGTTTTCACCCATTTATTCTTACACTACGCAAGACTTCTATTCTCTCTCTCCTCTCTTCCTACGATGCGGCCTTCTGCACCTCGTCCCTCTCGCCCAGCTGGTTCGCCAAGTTCATCCGTTTCATTGGGCTCCAGCCGGAGTTACCATCGGGAGCGTGAGCTCTCACCCCGTACTCCGTTACCTCCGCATGTTCCAGCACCTGCCCAGGACCCATGCACCCTATACCACGTACTCCTATGTCGGATGCGCGTCGATATCGTAGTTTATTCTCCCGGAGTAGAGTGGCACCTCCTACTCCTCTTCCTCCATCTCCCCCACCCAGTGATGACGAGCCTTCCGTCGAGAGGGTTGATCCGGAGGCAAAGTTAGAGGGCGATCCTGAGGAGCCCTACCTTGCTGACCACATACCCATTGGCGCCCCCGAGGCATACTATTCTGACGCTTCGTATGGATTGGAGCAAGAGAGTGCTAGCGTCGGCTCTGGACCTTCTAGTCACCACTCGTCTGGCAGTTCTTCTGGTAGTGTTTCGATTAGGTATGGATCTGTCACTACCAGATCGGCTAGTGACGGTTCTTCAGACGATGATCTGGTGAATTGATACTTCGCCGGGACATTCCCTCTGCCGTAGGGGTGCAGATGACAGTTGTGGTGTCTAGTCTTAGTGCCTCATTAACTGTTAGTACAATACGAGGCCTAGGATTAGTTAGTCAAGCTAAGCTCAGTTAGGTGACCTTAACTGGGGTCGGGTTTAGCTTGTAGGGTTCAGTCTTGAGTTGTACTTTCTTTTCCTGTACTTTTCATTTCAGTTATGGACTATGAGTCGGTTGTATTTTCCTTTTGGGTTATCCTTTGTATCACGAAACTATGTTGTGTTTTCATTTATATGAATTTCCTGTTTTACATATACTTGCTGATTATCTGTTACTTATATTTATGTGTGATCCGGAGACTATTCGATTGTTACCGTTACGCTACATCGCAACAGGCTTGTAAGTTTTGAAATTTTAGAGTTAGGTTTTTTGTGACATCTTCGGCCGTAGGTGTGATCATGACATACCGAAAGTCGGGGTGTTACATAAAACCTCCGGGGAATTGCCCCTCAATCACAACAATTACGCAAGCGAGACATACAAAACTCGCATCCTTGCCTCGCTCAACAATCCACACGTACCTTTCAACGTCCGGTTCCAGAACTGTTAGCCGAAAATCTCTGTTGGTGGTCACGACTTAGTTGAACCGACCGGTCTAGTTTGACCCTAGTTCGATTAAACCGATACTTGGTCTAGCTAAACCAATCCATTTCAAAAGAAGAAGACCGCCTTATGCTGAACCCGTCCCCAAGAAAGAAACCCAATTTCATCGCCCTCAGCCCATACTAAGTCGACCAAGCCAAACCAATATCAATCGTCACATCTAGGTTTATCCTTTTAAATTTGGGACTTTGTTATTATTTAATCTTTTGTGCAAAAAGGTCCAAATACTTATTAGGCTAAGACTTAGATTTAGTCTTTATCAAAATACTTTTTATTTTTTTAATGAAGTATTTTTTATATAAAATTACGGTTTTAGTACTATATATTATTATTTAGTAAATCAAATTCTTTTCTTAATAAAAGATTTTTATTTCAATTTTCCAGAATTAAACCTTATATTAAAATAAATAGTTTAATTATACTTTATTAAAATACATGATTTATTATAGTTTAGGAAATTACTAGTTTAACCATAGTTTATATTAAAACCTTTTATAATAAAAAATATTTATAATTAATATAAAATAATTTTCAATATTTTTATTTATCTTAATAAAATATAGCTTTATTTAGAAATTTTCAGAATCGAATTACTTAATTAAATTTAGTTTTATACCCTTTTACTAACTTAATTAAATACTCAAAATACTTTTAAAGTTAATATATACTAAAATAATTTTATACCTCATTATTACTAAGTATCAAATCATTTTCATACTCAAAATATATGTATCATGTTACTATAAAAATAATTTTGAAAGCAAGTCTTTTGAAAAACCATTTTTGCCCTTGTCGTAATAATTTAAAATCCCATAATACCCTCTTTTACAAAAATATTCATAACTAATTCATTTCAAAGCATTTTTTACTCAAACCAATTTAATTTTACTCATAACACATGTACCTTTCTACTGTAAAATCAGTTTTGAATGATGACTTTGCCCTTACTACTATTTCCTCAATATTTAATTTTAAAATATTTTAAAATCAAACAATTTGTATTTTGACACTAACACACATATATATATATATATATATATATATAGCTATTGTAAAAACAGTTTTGAAAAAGATAATTTTGAAATGACAATTTTGCCTTTTCAAGCACTAGTCCATTTTCAAAAATATTGCCTTTTAAATATTTTATTAAAATAATTTTACTCATTAATATTTTTAAGTACAAAAAAAAATTTGGGTTCATATTATATCCATAATATCACTACAAAAATATTTTTGAAAATAAATTTTATTAAAAGATCATTTTGCCCTTTTTACTTAAAAGCTAAGAAAATACTTTAAAACCACTTTAAAAATTATCTCTTTTCAAACCCAAGCATAAACCAACTTCAAATATATTTATTTAAGCATTTCAATTCTGGAATTTTTATAAAATATATTTATTTATCATTTTGCCCTTTTATTGAAAATAGTTTTATTTATACTTAAATATATTAATTTTCAAAGAACTATAACTTAAACATCTTTTTCAAAAAACATATTTTTATTGATCTTTTCCCAAATTTTCTTTTAAACCCTCGGCCATCTCATCATATTAAAGTTGATCATCAATATATTTCTTTTCATTTTTCATCACAAGGCCAATCGGCCATTAGGCATAAAAATGCCATTATCATAAAATTTTCACACAATAATTCAATCATCAAATATATCAAGCATCATAGTGTAATATATCACATATTGTGAGCCCCGTAATTTTGGCTAAGCAAATAACGCTAAAAATTGAGTATTTTTGGGAGTACGGTTGGAAATAGATAAAGAGCACAACAACAAAATAAATAAATTTTTGGAACGCAAAGACGAACAACTTCGTTAAAGGTTTGGCCCGAAACGGACCAAACCGCCAAAGTTACAACAATGCCATTAATGAATGGCACATGCATGAAAAGGGGGCAAGGCCCAATTCCATTCATTCTTCTTCTTCCTCCTCGAAGAGAAGAGAGAAAGAGAGATGAGAGAATGAGACTTGATGGTGGTGGTGGTTGTGGTGACACCAACTTCCGGCTGCCATAACTTTTGATCCAAAGCTCCGATTGACGCATGGTTTGCGGCTACACGAAGCTTTCATCATCCTTTTCGAATCTATCTAGCATGCATCAAGTGGGTAAGCCTTCTCACATCTCGTTTTCTTTGTCCAAGTTTCTGCTCGAAATTTGGTTTAACCACCATGCATGTTTCCGAGTTTTATGATTTAGGTGATGATCTAGCATGCTTTTGAGCATGGTAATCGAAGCCCATGAGCTGAGATATTCACGGTGAGACGTTTCCAACCCTAGTCTTTGGTTTAGTTAGAGATTGTGTGGTGATTGAGTGGTATTTGTTGTTTGTGTGCTTGTTTTGTGAGTGGTAGATGTCAATTGTTGGTGATTTGGAGGTTGGAGTGGACAAATGGAGTCGAAAATGGTGAATATATGTGATTGGATGCTCGATGGCGCGATGAAAATCGTGTGTATGCATTGAGCTTGGCGTCCAGGTACGGATTTAGATTCAAGTCTACACTATTTAATCTAGTATAATTACCTAGGTTAGTTGGACCTAGATACATTGATATAGGATTGAATGAATTGAGAAATAAGATAGGAGAATGTGGTTTGTATGTGCTATGTGACTATGTGCTTGATTGATGATGATGGTATGAGTAACAATGCATGATTATGTTGGTTGTGATTGAGGCCTCGTGCCTACCATTGTTTTTTTAGAAACCTAAGGGTTATGTATGAGATGGGAATTACTTGAGGAATGAGATGGTTGAGCAAGAGGCTCGAGAGAAATGATAATGATAGAGAATGGAATGTGGAAATGAATTTATTGTGGATGAAATGGTTTTGAAAATATGGATTTCAGAAGGGGAATGTTTTGACACAAACTGGTTTTCAAAAGGGTGGGTTTTGGTTTACGAGGCAAATGTGTTTTGAGAACTGATTTCAGAAAATGAAGGTTTTGCGCTACGGTGAATCAATTCGGGTGGTCACCGAGCCAATTCGCTGGGCCATTTTGAAAGTAAATCACGAGTTTTTATGAATATCGAATCGACTCTCATGGAGTGTGAATCGATTCGTATTTGCCCAGAAACCAAAACTTGTCATCTTAAATCGATTCGTGATTTGTTGAATCGACTCGATCATCGTGGACTTTGGAAAATAGTTTTCAACCTCAGTCGAGTCGAGTCGGCGTGGTGTCGAACCGATTCGTTTTTCCACAGTGAGTAAAGGATTTCAAAAGTGACCTCTTGAATCGGTTTGATGACATCCTGAGTCGACTCGGTCTTCAAAACGATTAGAAACTTGCCACTTCGAGTCGAGTCGGCTGATCGCTGAATCGATTCGTTAGAACTGAACTTTGAATTTAACGTTTGAGGATTACCCCCGAATCGACTCTACCCCCTCTGAATCAATTCCACTTTGCTGCAAGATGGTTTTCGAGAGTTTTATCGAGAACGTTCAGTGGTTACATCTCATGCATAGTACGCCCTTGTTTTTATAAAATTTATACCGTGAGCCTAGGTATCAGAGGGGTCAAGAGGACTAGATGCTCAGCCTACGGCAACAGCGGACCATCGGTAGTAGTAAGTGACTGTGGGGCCTTTGTTTCCACGTGGGACAAAGGTTAACGTCACGGCTTACGGTAGTGACAAGGGGGGCTTTTTGCCGACGACCCGGCTACCAACCTAGGTGATAGTCAATGAAATGAGATGGAAACCCCCAACATATGTATGATAATGAGATGAGAAAGATCGTTTACGATCGGGGCCAGCTGATTGGTCCTCCGAGGAAACACGAACGATGGTCATCCAGTGCTAGTTTTGGATCGGTCGGGCTTGGCTATGATAATCGACTGGGTGAGCTCATCTTAGCCTGCAGGAATAGGCATTCATCATGTGTATTTGCTCGACATTGTTTGGGTGTGCCTACTTGATCATTACTTGCTAATTGCTTTGTGTTATTTGCTTGTCATGAATGTTTGTGTGCTGTTTGCTTGTTTGGCTGGATTGTGGTGATTTAGAGTAGAAAGCCCATGACTTAGGATACAAGA
>JASCZI010241687.1:68387-79966 GCA_036250425.1 Stylosanthes scabra
AATTGGTAGTTTATTAGTGCTAGTAAATCAGGTATAAATAATCTAACTCGGCTAAATGAGAGATAAGTAGGAATGCCTCGCGTAGTTCTGCTAGGATAAATACTGTAGGGTTGGCGCTTTATCCGTACTGAGAATCCATGGGTTGGGGATTCTCATTCCGTATATTATCAGACTTTTCAGGTACAGGTTCAAGCTTGGAAAGTTGGCGAAGTAATCTTGAAGAATCTGAAGTGTTTAGTTTCTCCAGAGATTGAGTATTCCGCTGTGTATCACGGAGAGCTAGGAATGTCTCGTGTTATATAAGATAGAGTTGTGTAGCTAGTATCGAACCTAAGCTTCGCAGGTTCTGTTGTAAGACGTCGAACCAATTGTGTACCTATGTAAATATATATGTATTTTCATAATGATGAATTGTGTAGTTAGAATGGTAATGGCTCTATTTTATAAAATGTAAATAATTTTACAACTATATACGATTCGAGACTTCTATGATTTTCGGATTTAGTACTTTGAGTAGTCGTCTGTTGTCCGTAGCGCTTCAATATTGACCAATCATGTACGCGTCGTGGTTGGGTGGTATTGGGGTGTTACAGATATGCAACCATATTACATCATTTTTCAAGCTTTGACAATCAACATACACACTTCAAGTTTTAAACTTTACCAAGCCTTTTAGCATGTGAATGTTCATTCTTTAATATAATGACAAACAAGACTCACTAAGGACCTTAACCCCCTTACCTCTTGGAGATCACTTCTAAGAGCCAAAAATGAACAATAATGCCCCTTGATGCCTCGGTTGAGCTAGGGTTCTCTAGGCTTGATTCCTAAACAAATATTATGAGATAAAACAGGGTGAGTATAGGTTCTAGAAGTGAAAATCAAGGTTGGCTTTGCATTCACCTTTACCAAAAATCAAAGGAAATGAAGGCAAGAAGATGATGATGATGCCTTGGTCTAGAGGAGAGAATGAATGAGCTTGGTTGTAGATTGATGATGATGGCTTCGGGTTTGGAAGAGAAGAAGAAAGGGAGGTTGCTCTTGATGATTCTAAGATAATGGTGGTGATGAGGAGATTAAGAGGATGATGATGATATGATTTCGGTGGTGATAGTAGTGGTGTTTAGGGTTTGGTGTTCTTAGCGTTGATGTTGTTGTTCTTGATGTTCATGAGAAAATTCATAACAAAATGGGTGTTTAATCTTTTTAGGTAGGAGAGAGAAGTCGTTTTTGGTGTTTTAATGAAGTAAAATCTGAAATGAGATTGATGGTAAAGAGAGAGTGTGTTTCGAAAATGAGGAGAGAGGTTAAAGGATTTTTTTGTGATTTTTGTTGTGTATTTGTGAGAATGAAAAAGTGAAGTGTAAGCTGTGTTTGATGTAGGTAAATAGGTAAGTAAATAAATTAAATAATTTGGTGAAAGGAGGGAGAGAGTGCTACGGTTGTGTGGGGAGCAAGGAAGGGAAATTTTTGTTTTGTTTTTTTGTATGAAGAGTGGTTAATTTTGGTGGTGTAATAGTAAAATAAAATGGTAAAATAAAATAAATAAATATATGGGATAAAAATGAATTATTTTATTAATAAAGGTGGTGTGAAAAGAAGAGAGAAGTAACTTTTGCATGTATTGAGGGCATGCAACCAATGAGGAAAGAGCTTAGTGGAAAGTGTGTAAGAAAAATCAAAAAGTAAGAAAGAGAAAAGTAAGAAGCATCTTCTAGCTAGGTTTTTAAGGGCATTCTAAACATTTTCGCTGCAAGTTTAACGAGATGAATTAGGGTCACATACGTTTCCTAGCGAAACACTATAATTCTACAATTCCGCCGTAATCATCGTTTTACTGAAATTATGACCAGAAAACTCGCGACTGAAACGAGCGTCGCTAAAAACGGTTCGAAATTCACATCACTACAAGAAAATAACCCTTTAGCTACGCTTTTAAAGCGTACCAAAAAGGGGGTCAAAGACGTGCCGAATAAAAAAGTCCACGCTTTTGGAGCAATCGGCTTGCTTTTGGAGGGGTCACGGATGCCGCCATGGCGGTTGCTCTATCGCCACGCTTTTCAGCGTGGCCATTGATATTCATCTTTCGCCACTCTTAAAAACTTGGCAACAAGTGCGACTCAATTGCCACGCTTTTATGTATGGCCTCTTTATATGCATGTGCCACGCTTGTAAGCGTCTCTGTTTCAATAACTATTGCCACGCTTATAAAGCATGCCTAGTTCTAACCCTATTGCCACTCCTATAAAGCGTAGCCTTTTTTATCATCAATTAAAAAAACAATTCTTGTATATACATTCATATGTACCAATGTGCTCCAAAGAAAACCAAAAAGTAAAATAACAAACTAAATTGACAGCCAACAAGAAAAACTAAAATAAACCAAAAATATAGATGAAACTATATAAAATTAAAATTATACAATAAAGTTCCAAATACAATAGTCTAAGTCTACATGAGTTTCAACTTTCAAGATAATAAAATGTTTAAAGAGACTCCTCGAGCTCAGCTTTGTGAAACCGCAGCTAATTCTCGTGCCTATTCTTCATAAAACTTTATGTGGCCTTCCAATGGGTTCAGCTTCTCATTCAACCTCTGTTATACATTAAAAAAACATCATCTCATCAATAATAATCTAATTTTTTATGCTTTTATCTGTTGTACATGGGAATTCAACAATTACCTGGAGGTGCATTTTGCTCTGGAGGCAGCAAAGCGCATATATGGGAATCCAACAATTAGCTGATGTACATGGTCCAATAATCTTTCACGCACAACTTCTAAATTTATCATCTTCATGACTACAACTAACCAAGTATCATCTTCTAAAGCTATCATCTTCTTGTAGTGAATGTACATAAGGAAAGATAAATTCAACTAACCAAGTATCATTCTCACTCCAAAATTCATATATAATAAACCAAATCAGCTCTAAGGACATTCCAAACAAGTTAAAAACAGCAACTGAAAAATCAAAGAGAAGAAAAGAAGAAAGATTGGAAAAAATGATACATACAAATATCACTGCAGCATAGAGCTTAGGAACAAAAAAGAACCACTTGAATCCACAGCTATATTTGGGAGGCAAAGCAGAGCACCTTGGAAGCCAAGGCCAAGTCTTTCTTGAAACCAAGTAACACAAAATCCCAGGCCAAGTGTAGCAGCAAATGCATATCATCCCTTCATGCCAAAAGCAATAAACTTGTTCATAGTTATGTAGCAATATGATGGGAAAAGTTGAATACTAGACACATAACCACATTACAATAGTCAAAGCAGCAAGCAAGAAGTAAGGCAAAAGATCTTAAAATTTTAAAATCAAGTTAAATCTTAAGAAACTCAACAGGAGCACAAATCTGAACGAATTAATTTAAAAAACTAAGGCAAAATAAAGAAAATGAAACTAAGAAAATTCTCAAAGTTTAGTCAAACTGCATAACTATTATATACTTTTTTCTTTAGATCAACCAGCTCTAAAAATGAAACTAAGAAAATTCTCAAAGTTCATTCAGAAACAGAACAACCTATAATTCAGAACATTATCCTTTACATAAAAGGGAAGGTATTTTTCCTATGCCCAAAAAGCAATGGCAAACAAATGAGAGATTCTAATTTATTACATCATCAATTACACTTCCTCCTAATGCTTAACAAATCTCTACATCTGATTTGCCACATGCTTAACAAACAAACCAAATTCTTAGCAATATAATAAAAAATACAAACATAGAAACTAGGGTTCATGAAGGTGATCAAACAAACAGAAGAAACCAAAGAAAAGAAAAAAGAAACTAACCACTTTGGCACCCAATTTAAACTATTTCATTCAATTCAAAATGTTGAAGAAGCCAAATTGAATAGTTATTATTGTGCCTGCAACAAAAATACATAGAGCACCATCAAAGACTTCCCAATTCACCATCAACCCAATCCACAAACAGTTACTGACCTCAAAAGAAACCTCAATAACTCCTAAAAAGAGAATAAAATTGAAAAGAGAATTCCAACAAATGCAGAACACAAAATGTACTCAATGCAGCAAATAAGCTCTTCGAAGAACGTTGTGTTTCCATGTTATTCAGACAATGGCTTCAACGTTTTCCAAGTCTTTGAAGAAAGGAACTAGAAGTACAAATTGCAGGATTAAATCAATAAAAAACACAAATAGCAAATCAGAAATCAAATAGGGGCTAACATATCTTGTCTAAAGAGGTTGATCTACTTCCATTCTTTAATTCACCTATCTTCCATTCCATCAGTAGCATCATGTTATTTGTGACACTGACCTAAGGTTTTGCGATGAGCTCAGAGACGAATGGTTTTGAACAGGTATCTCAGAGAAACAATGCAGGGCGATGGCGTGCTGACAGAAGGAGGGCAACAGATGGAGCGGCGATGGCGGTGAAGAGTAATGAACGGGGAGCAGCGGCGGAGGGAGCACCTATGGCGGTGAAGAGGACGCGACGGAGGTTGGGGTTGACGGAGGGAGCCGCGACGGAGCTTTCTTTCTTTTCTTCCTTTTGAGTGCAAATTGAAGGAGTTAGTGAGAGATGAGGGCGCGACAGGGGATGGGGATTGACGGTGGTCTCTGGCGCGACGGAAGGTGCGACGACGGAGGGTGCGGCCACGGAGGGTGCATATCGAAGATTAGTGAAGAATGAACGGCGGCGGAGGGAGCGCCGACGTTGGTGAAGAGGTCGCGGCGGAGGATGGGGGTTGACGGAGGTCTCTGGCTCGACGGAGGATGGCGAGTGAAGGGCACGACAGAGGATAGCTAGGTTTCTGGCGTTAAAGAGAGAATAGGTTGCTTCTGTTTTTTTTTCTGGCGTGACTATATCTTCACACAAGAGTTACGCTTCAAAAACGTACCAATATCCATCTGTGGCCATGCTTCTCAAAGCGTGACAGAAAAAATGTGCTGATATCTCTAATCAAGTGCCACCCTCGAAAAAGCGTAGCAATAGACCACTTATGGCCACGTTTTTGAAGCGTAGCTATAAAAAGGGTGGCGATAGGCCAAATTTCTTGTAGTGACACTAAGAATTTCGACACCATCAAGCTCACATCTCGAGCTTAACTATGAAATTATAACTTCCTACGAAGATATTTTCTCCGATATCTTCCGTTTACTTAAATACGGTCAAAACGGTTAAACCGTTGCTAAAAAATAGAAAATTTCAGAAACAAACAAATATAAAATTCAAATCACACAGCAAACCTAATTAGGGTAATCACATCTCCTAATCACGCAAATAGTCATCAAATAAGTACGAAAATATATAGACAGTTATACGTTTCTGTCAGAAACGAAAAAGCAGAAAGACAGGTCTTACAATAGTTAATAACTATCATCGACAATAAAAATGAACCAGAGACCATAAAAAATTATTATAAACTTACCTTAATTTTCATTTTTTAATTATTCCGGGAAAAAATAAATAATATTATATGTAATAAATGTATAGTTATTTATATTCCAATTTATTAAATTATAGATGTTAAGAAATAAAAATTTTGAATTACTGTTTTGCAAAATTAATGTATGTTTTTTTTTTTTTTAATTAAAGGTGAGTATTATTACCGATTAACAATAGTAGAATCATGGTATAACATGCATATGGAGTGGATTACACGTAAAAATATGTGTTTGATTAAAGATGAGTAGTGCATCAACAAATGTTTCCTTTCCCATATCCCTTTCGTAACATTCAGATAAGAATAAAAATAAGACAAACATTCTAGCTTCATCAATCTAGACGGGTAAAGTGGCTTCCTCATGCAATGTTTTAATTTGTAGAATAAAAATATTCGAGAAATAATATAAAATTAGTCTAAAATTATTTTATTGTATTTTAAATTATTTCATTATTCTTGAAATACTAATTAGATAATACTAAATGTAATAAGTATATAATTGTGAATGTTATAAATTAGATAGTATATATAATTTTAGTTATTGTTTTTGTAGCATTATTATTTGGATACAAATTACATTATCGCATTAGTGTGCGTACATCAGATACAAAGATGTACATGTATGTAGGCGAGAAATTATTTAAAAACACAAAAGTCAGGGGAAATTAAAAGAAAAATTACTTCTTTCTTTTACCTACCAAAAAGAAAATTACTCCTTTCTTTTTTTATTTGCAATTATTCTTTTTAATTAATTTTAATTTTAATGTATATCTTTATATGCCTCTAATTCTAAATATGCCGATCTGAAAATAATAGGCTCTAGACATTTGTTACTATCAACTTTTGTGAATTAGTCACCAGAAATCAACTTCCGTGAATTAAGATATTATTAATATTTTGTGATATTAGGTGTTTTAGTGTTTTTAGTTCATGATGTTAGATTGATTACAATTATAAAATTTTCTTTTAATTAAAATTATTAGCTATAACACTAAAACACTTGATACATATGACTCTTGATCACTTTCCATTATTATATGTCCTTTAAAATTATATATGGCACTCCATCTACAGAAATTATTAATAAATAACAAAATCAAAAGTTGTGTTATGTGCTGTAACAATTATATAGGTCATAATCAATTTACTTATATACTTATATATATTTAGTTTGTTTTGTCAAATAAAATTAAACATAATTATTATTTTGTCTTTCATTTGCGTATTTTATTTGAAATATATTTTGTTAAAATCATAATTTGTTTGGTGTAAAATGACTATTTACTCCACCAACTATTACTATCATGTAAAAAATGTAATTTATTTATCAATAATGCTAAATAATCAATAAAAATTCAGCCAACAATTTAAATTAGATGTACTATTTTTAAAATAATAAAAAGTTAAACGGTTGTTGGTTATTTTTTATTTGTTACCTATACTTTCTCTATTTTCATGTATGTGACATAGTTTTGTGGGTTTTTTTTTATATAAATAAAATTTAATCAGTATTTACTCATATAAATCAATCTGTGCATATTTATTTTTTTGTGTCGCGTTAGCAATGCCGCCGGTTTAACTGGCGTGATCCACTTCAACGAATGCCGCCGGGTTTTGCAGCGGCACCCCTGCTCTGTTGTCAGTGCAGGATCGTCATTCGAGGGAGAGGGAGTGCCGCTAGATTCATTGGCGGCACTAATGGGATTGGATGCCACTGGTTCTTTTGGCGGCATTGGTGTGTTTTAGTGACACCAGTTAATCTGGTGGCACTGGTTCGGCTGAATGCCTATATAAGAACTAGCGACACTCGAAGCACTCACTCCACTTTTATTTCCTGTATTGTGTATTCTTTGATGAGTAGTTTGTTAGTTTAGGCAAAAAAAATTTTTTTTTGGAGTGAGTAAGATGGCGAGTCAAGGAAAGGTTCAAATGATACGAGATCCAGACATCAATAGGCTAGACGAGGAGCACCATATCGTGGGGGTAGAAGAATTTCATGTTAGTGATATTACTTTAATTAGATATTGTTTAGTGCTTTATGTGATGTTAAATTGACTATTAGGTGATTATTTGAGTATTAGGTGTTTTTTTTGAAATGCGTTAATATGAAAGTAGCATTGATTATGACTATAGCATGTTACGTAGGATTTGGCATAACTGCTTGCGGCTTTTTTTTTAAACGTTAAGAAAAGTTATTTAGTTAACATGCGTAGACAATGTATATTAAGCATTTGGATTGTGTTGAACATTAGGATTTGCTAAGAAACTATGTCATGATGAACCCCTTTCTGTTTATTAAAATAATTTCACAACAGGTAATGATATGGGAATGTCTTCGATGATATCCATGGAAATGGGCGTAATAGGCAATTAATAATGGGGAATTGTCGATGAAATTTTTAAGGGCGATAGTCCTCCTGCACATTAGCCAGTTTAAATTTCGTCGCAACCGTCCCCAGTAAAGTGCCATGGCTGAAATATGCCCCCTCCTCCTGCAAATAAGTAGGGGCTCAATATTTGGAAGCTTGGGCGCAATTTATCAAGATGTAGTGTATTAGGGTATTAGTTATAATTGTAAAAAATGTAATGGCTCAATATTATCATGGAAGCTATCATGTAATGTATGTGCATTTTATTTGCAATGAACATAGTGAGTTATTAGTTTGTTGGTTTTGTTTTTTTTTTTTTTTTTTGCTATTTGTTGTTACTGTTCGCCCTGCTATGTCCAAAAGTTTTTTCCACGTTTTGTATGTTAATGCACGCTGCGACGGAGTTATTTATTTAATTTTATCGCTAATTTCGCTATGTGTAAATGTGTTCTTGACGGACTCCCCGGTGCCTAGCGACTCGCGGGGTGGTACCTATCGACCCACCGCCCGATTGCCTGGTTTAGTATATACAGGAGGCCGGATTCGGAGGCCCCCTACAGCTGTGCAAGTTCGAGTATGATGCGTCAGTGGTTTCAGCATTGGTTGAGAGGTGGAGACCGGAGACACATAGTTTCCATCTCCCATGGGGCGAGGTCACGATCACGCTGCAGGTATTAAGGTTTAGGGTTTACAAACATTGAATCAGTTAAGAAATTTATGGTTTGAACTATTATTAATTGCATGATGTACCCAGGATGTGGCATACCACCTTGGCCTTCGCACAGATGGAGACCCTATTAGTGGTTGTGTCAGGGATTTTGCGGATTGGTACGGCACAGGTACCTGGCAAATGGCGCAGGATTTTCTTGGGGACCGTCCCCCAGCTGGTGAGAGTAAGAAGAATTATGCTGGGTTGAAGATGAGTTGTTTGAGGGATCGAGTTAGGCTGACTCCGCCGGGCGCTCCCCCGGATGTGTTGAGACAGTTCGCACGTTGCTACATTATGATGATGATCGGAGGAGGGCTATTCCCCGACAAGTCCAATAACATGGTTTCGTTGCGGTGGGTTCCACTGTTACGGAACTTCGAGACCTGCAGCAGGTTGTCATTGGGTTCTGCGGTGCTATGCTAGACTTACCAGGCTTTGTCCATCGCGAGCCTGTGGGAGACGACTGATATCAGCGGATGCCTTCCGTTGATATACTCTTGGATCTACCAACGGTTCCCCAGCCTGTGTCCACCGGGCAGAGACATTACGGTCTTTCCCCTCGCTGCTAGGTTTGTTATCACTTCTTCTAACTCGTTTTTCCCCATCTTATTTTGATTTGTCGGTATCTCACAGGTTTTGCATGGTTTAAATGTGCAGGTTGAGCGGTTTACCACGTGCTTCTCGGGACAGCCATGTGCGGAGGATGTTGGACATCAGATATGATTTAGACCGGATGGGGTGCGATGAGGTACAATTATTTGAGTTGATTTCATGTGTGGTATTATTGTTTCGTTCAATGCAGTAAATGCCTAACTAACCCCTTCACCATTGTGTGGCGTAGTTCGTCTGGACTCCGTACACTTTACCTGCCTGGCGAGACATAGAACTTGATTGGGTTCGTGATGAAGGCGAGGTGGAGACATGGAAAGTCGTAGTTCCAATTTTGCTGTTCATGTTTGTGAGGTTTCATCATGCGGACCGCGTGAAGAGGCAGTTAGGGTCGGAGCAGCCTGTCCCGGAGGATCCTGTGAATCTGGATGGGTTCTTGACCTTGTCGGCGAGGGGCGATGATAAATGGTGGCTCGACGAGCTTAGTTACTGGTACGACATCTTGAACCATCGCCGCTCCATCGTGCATCAGATGCGGGTGGTTCCCACCGATCACGGCGGCTGGCCAAGTCAGCAATACCTTCAGTGGTGGGAGAGGTCTTGTAGACGTCGGTACTTGTCCGTAGCGCCGGTTCTTCGTGACCCTAGGGGCGTGCGGTTACCGGATAGTGTTCCTCCCGCTGCGACACAGCCGAGAGATGAGCTGGTCCTTCCGCACGATGCCCCTGTCCGTGGAAGATGTGCCCGGCAACAGCGACCTGATGCACGCAGGAAAGGTAAAGGGGTTGCTAGCTCTAGCCGGTCGCAGAATCAGCCAGGTGGGGACACTGTCACGGAGGAGGCTGAGCGTGATAGACATGAAGATGTACCCAAGGGTCAGGGTGTGCATGAGTCGGGACAGGCTGCGGCCACGGCGCACGAGGCAGATCCTGATTTCTTTACCGGTGCGGATCTAGAAATGGCGAGATGGGCCCTTTAGGGTGACGGATCTGGGTCAGTATTTAAGGTTACCGGACCCCCGTCTTATGTCTATGAGCTGTTCACGTGCGGTGAACAGACGATCGATCAGCTTGCACACGAATTTGTCGCCGCACGTTCCGTCGAGGAGACGGTATACAGGCTGGATCCGCCAGTTCAGCCGCATCATGACCTAGTTCAGCCCGTGCCAGGTTTTCAGTATTATCAGCCATCACCACATCTGTTCCAGCATCCATCCCCTCACCCACAGTACATGCATCCTGCCCCACATCAGCTGTACATGCATCCATCGCCACATCAGCAATACATGCATGCATCACCTCAGCCCGCTCCCTACCAGCACTTGTCCCCGCAGTACATGCATTATTCTCCCCAGCCGGGGGTTTCACACCAGATACCCTATCACACACCGTCTCCACATCCGCAGTACCACCAGAGTTCGACCCAACCACCCCCCGATCAGCAGCAGGGTTTGGATCCCGCATACCTTTCAGCCCCGCCACCGTCTACTCACCAGGTTGTTCGTCCTCGGCCACAGAGGCCACAGAGGGACCGGTGATCGCCTGCGTGTAGGACCTCATCCCATCTACACCCTCACCCAGCTCAGGATTCGGACCAGTCCTAGGAGACATGGATTTTATGTTCATAGTTATTTCATATTTTATCATGTTATGTATCAGCAGTATTCTTGCAACTTATTTAACACTGTGATGTTTTAGAGTATCATCGTGCCAGTTTCTGTTTTGTGGTCCATCCAGTTATCGGATTTTGTTCATTAACTGATGCATTGCTGCTACTTATTAACTGATTTGCATCGGTGCTTTCTTTGATTATATATTCCGGTTTTCTAAAAACGATTACGTTTCTTATTACAAACCATACGAACAAGTCAACATGACCATCATATAACCACATAACAAACGACAGAAACCCTAATAAGCAAAACCAGTAACAGAAAACCAACCATCAAGCATCACCCATCGATGCGTTCGGACATCCACGCCTTGTGTGACCCAACTGGCGGCACATGCTGCATCTCTTCTCAGCCCTCTCAACCATGTCCATGTCGTTCCAAATTCGGGTCGACACAGGCCGTCCTCTCTTCTTGCGACGCATGGATGGGTTCGGCTGGATGGTTGGCCCATGCCACTCGGGCCAGAAACCCTCGTCCGGGATTGGCGGGAACTCCCCCCGATATACAATGAACACGGAATGCATACCGTACACCGGGTCGACAAATTGACCCAATTCCACGCTCGCGGCCGCACAACTGGCTAGAGCGTGTCGACACGGATAGTGCAGAGACTAGAATTCCCCACAGTCACATGTGCCCTGTCTCAGCCGAACACGGAATGAACACCCGAATGACCCATGAAGTTCCTCCAGCTCTTCAACGCTAAACACAGACGCCTGTCTATCGCAGTGGGTCACGCGCATCTTGTTCAGATCCTCTCGACTCTTCTCAATCGCTGACAACAGCGTTTGAGAAAACCTCATGC
>JASCZI010241687.1:81415-98162 GCA_036250425.1 Stylosanthes scabra
CCGATGCACTCGTCACCATCCATAGAGTCAGCAGAAGAAGAACCAGTACTTGCAGAATCGTCGAAGTCAGACTCTGAATCATCCATCGCCGCTGGTTCATTTTCTGGCATCGATGGTTCTGCAACGTCGATAGGTGTCGCCGCGACAAGCGGCCCAGACTGCCTTTCATCCGCCTGAACTAAAAAATTCATCACATGATGGGACATCAATCTACGGTGGCATCCGAACGTGACACGAACGTGCTCATCATTAAATAGCCACACCAACAGGTGTACGAATTTACCGTCGGGCTGTCGCCATGAGAAGCGATATCCGACTTTCCTTATTTCTGTAAATCTGCCTCTAAGGTGGTGCAAGAAAACATGCACTAACTCCGCCATGGTGCTCATATCCTAATGTTGAAAGACCACGGTTGAGTCCGACTAGAACCAGACTCTGTCTTGCCGCTCATGTATCACAGCATTTCGGTGCAATCTGATTATCAAGGGTTGCTCCATCACAACGGAAAAAAATGAACTCTAAAGCACAAAAAAAAGGGATAGCTTGTATGGGTTGGAATGATATGCTGCTGCCCAAAATTCTTCTTTTATAATTTTTCCGTCAACCAATGCTGCCACAAAACCCAGTGGCACTCTTTTACACGGGTGCCGCCAGTAGATGCAGCGTCATCAGCTTGCACCAGTGCCGCCAGTTAAAGCAGCGTCATCAGCTTGCACCAGTGCCACCAGTTCTTCCAGCGGCATCCACTTGACGCCATCTAGCGGCACCGGTTCGCCTGATCTACTCCAGTGCCACTGGAACATGCGGCAGCACTCCCTTGTTTTAGTGCTACAGGCTAAACCGGCGGCATTACTAATGCGACACAAAAAGATAAATATGCACAGATTGATTTATATGGGTAAATACTGATTAAATTTTATTTATATAAAAAAAAAACCTAGTTTTGTGATACCATGATGCTTAGGCACGCTTTTAAAACTGATAAATCTCCAGATTCTCTTTTTGCTCATGAAGCAACAACAGACGAGTTGGGAGATGAAAATGAAACAGTGAACTACGAATAAACCTTTATTTGCCACCTCACACAGATTACTTTCTTGGTTCCACAGCAATCTTAGCTTCAAAAAGATGATATCCTCTAAAGGGCTAGCTTCTGAGGCAGAAGAGAAGAAGCATTTATTGAAGGAAGCAATAACAATAACGAACTTAACAACAACACCATCTTGTAGGAATTGTACGGTGAAGAGAAGATGGGGTGGCCGTGGCTATTTCATGTTCATCTTTTCATTCTTTCAATGATTTGTATTTCTGGTAAGAGAAAAACTAGCAGCCTTATTATTAGCTTCTTCGAAAATGATCTCTAATTAATAAAGTCCATCAACTTCAATTACATGTCATCAATATTGCCTTCATTCATAATTGGCACTCTCATAGTAACGTCATGCTATATAGTTTTGGGTTCCGGAAAACTCACTTGCAGTTATATCTTATATATACATGTATCTTGGTAATCAAATCATTTTTTTATATTAAATAAAAAATTATTTTAATTTTAAATAATACAAAAAATATCAAATAAATTTTTATTTAACATTAAAATAATATTGTATTTAACATAAAATAAACAATTTATCTGAATTTAATTGGATAAAATAGATATACATTTAAAATTATTAAATACGAAAATAATATTGTTATATGGTCGTTATAATATATATTACAATGATATTATATTACAATTTTTACCTGTAAATAAAATATTTGACACCCATATTTAAAAATATGCCGATGATTATTCCGTAGCATTATTTAAAATTAAAAAACATTATCATCCCTAATTGATAATAATTTTTAATTACAAATGATAACTTTTTTAATATTAAATCATAACTATTTAATCATTAGCTCTTAATAATTTTTTATAATTTTCTGTTGATTCCTAATATTTTCTCTAAATATATTGATCATGGTTATGACACTTATGAGAATTTTTCGATAAAGAAATAAAGTTTCAAGTGGTTTCAACAGTGTCTTATAACTTTTATATATTAATATTAATTAAATCAAGAGTGGACGTTTATTTTAAGCAATTTTTAATTTAGCTTCACAAATTGACACATAAAATATAATATATTTTCTTATTTGTCACGGTAAATTCTATTTAAAAAAAGTATTAGAATTTTTATGGGACTTTCAAATTTTCCGATAATAATTTTTTTCGAGTTATTTAATCATATTTATGTATTTAAATTATTTTTTAAATTATTAATTTAAAAATGAGTTATTTCTGCATAGCAAGTTGTCCGTATAAAACTCCTAAAATTAAATTCTTTTTCTGATTTCTTTCAGCTTCTAGTGAAGAATCCATTGAGCTCCTAAAGCTATGTGAAACAAGTGAAGATATTTTACAAGCATCAACATCCCATGATTCAGACCAATCCTTAGCAATTTCCATAAGCTATGGAGACATCAATGGCGTCTCAAGCAACATCTTAACGGCAGAAACTTGGCTCAGAACCAACGGTCTTGCACACTACCCTGCCGTTAGGATCACCACCATCGTCATAAACTTGGATCTTTGTCAGCGCGGCGGCGATCACAAGAATCACGAGAGAAAGTTGAATCTGGTTCTTCCTTCATTGAAGAACATGTATCACTCTCTAAAGAGATGGGGTTTGGAAAACGACATCAAAGTCTCAGTTTCTTTCCCTTTGGACTGTTTCCCAATCCACTCTCTTCGTCATTTGAAAATGGTGAAATATAATCTGAAACCAATCTTGGAGTTCCTTCAAAGTGTGAATTCCACCTACTCTTTGATCCCACATTCAGGATTCTCTCACTTCTCACACCAGAGTTTGAATCTGGTGTCTTCTCACTTAGATTCCATTAAAAAACTCGGGTTTTCTAACCTTAAAAAGGTTAATGTTTTAGGCATTGCTTCCAAAATAAGAAAGCTTTCAGAAATTTCCGAGCCACCAATAATGGAATCAGAGAATTATCCCTTTCTTGATGGCTACGTAACAACACGGGCTAGTTTCACTCCAACTTATGCTCCCCTACTATCACCTTCTCCTTCACCTTCGGCGAATCCGTTGAATACTCTTCCTCCTTGTAAGCCAATAGAGCATCATGGGTCGCCGGAGGCGGCGGAGCTAGATCAGATGCAGAAGTCGTGGTGCGTGGCGAAGCCGAGTGTTCCGGCACTGAAGCTGCAGCAGGCATTGGAGTATGCCTGTGGAGAGGGTGGTGCTGATTGTAAAGAGATTCTTCCAATGGGGAAGTGCTACAACCCTGACAGTGTGGTTGCTCATGCTTCTTATGCTTTCAACAGTTACTGGCAGAAGTATAAGAGGAATGGGGGAACCTGCTACTTTGGGGGAACAGCTATGTTGGTCAATTCTGATCCAAGTAAGCCCTTCTTCAATTTAATTTATCTCCTCTATTTTTTTTTTAAAAAAATGCTATAAATTTATATTTAGAATTAATCTACATGTACCATTGTACACCTTCATACATCACTTTTTTTTCTTTTATTTTAATTTTTGTGTTAAGGTATATATAATTTTTGGACTATACGTAACTGTTTTTATGCTATTATATGTTGTATTCATGTGTTTTGTAAATTTTTCTATACTGATATTTATATTTTTCATAGAATGTATACTTTTTATTTTGATACATATTTTATATTTTATATAAGTAGCTTACGTTTGTGTTATATGTATCGTAGCTAATATTTTTAGTTAAAAATAATAACTAGTATTAGTTAAATACAAAATAAATACAAAAGTATTAGTTATTTAATATTATTGATTGATTTGATTTTTATAAAAAAATTATTTTATATGAACGTAAGAATTAGTTATTGATAATAAAAAAATATAACTATTTTTTGTGAAACATTTAATTATTATTTTAGAAGTGAAGAATTATTTTATTTAAAAATATATAAAGACATATATAAATATATAGAATTGCTATTGTTTATGATCATGAAAGAATTTTATTCTCATCTTACACTCATTTTTATATCGTCGTTGATTAGTTGGGTAAATTATATATTATTATTAGTTGTGGTGTAAGCTGGAATTTATACGAAATGATTCTTACATTTTATCTAATGATAAATTAAAATTAGTGTATTGAATTAATATTGAGATAAAATAAGAATACATAATATTTTTTACTTTTATTAAATCATTACCTATATATTCAGACTTTTTATATAGATAATGTCACATGTTTAATCTACTTTTATATTTCTCAGTAAATCATCAATAATTGTGTTTGGTTATTATTTTGATTCAATGGCAATGGGTCACGGAATAAGGATTTTTCCATTGTGGAGCTTTCTGTATGTTAAGAATTTTCGCTATATTCTTTTCGCAAATTGACACTAGTCATTCCAAATTATTTATTTTAAGAACTAATATGTATATATATCATTATACATCTTCGTACACATTTGTTTTCTTTTTCTATTTTAATTATTTCTGTGTTGAGTTCTATTATTTTTATGTTATACGTAATAATTTATGTGCTATTGTATGATTTATTCATATGTTTTATAAATTTTTTTGTACTGATATTTATATTTTCTATGTTATAAACGGGATATATGAAGATGTACAATAATTCATGTATTATTATTCTTATTTTAAAATGAGTAATATTTGGGGCTTGCTATTCTTAACATAGAGAATGATGATGATTGTAGGTTTCCTTCACTGCCGGTTTATTCTCAGCTAAATACAGTACACTAGTGCAGCAAGCTAAGGGAAAGAAGGGATGCTTCTGATTAATTTCTTTTGTTAATATTATATATGAGTGTTAAGTGTTGGCAATTGACTTATATATATAATAAGGGTTTAATTTTTGTGTTTCAAACTGGTAGTGCAATAATATCATGGAGACATGCATGGATCAACTTAGTGTGATAATAAGGGATTTGATATTATCATAAGCTTGTCCTCCATGGAAAAATGTTGCTTTTGTTTTTGCCTTCTTGTAATAATTATGAGTTGATTCCACATGTTACCACTAGATACAAAACTATTAAAAGTTTTCAATAAGAGGATCATTCCCAAAAATGGTTGAATAAATAAATTTGTTTAACACTTTTTGAAGAAAAAAAATGTTGATCTCTAATTTACTCTTACCTAAATACATAAATATTGAAGTATTTGTACAAAATATACATTTAAGAGTTTGAGATTTCCGACGTAACCGGACGTGCTAAAAATAAAAGCTGAAGATTTATGTAAAAAGGTGAGTAGTACATGAGCCAAGAATCACTAAATAATGATCGGAGGTTTTCAAAGGTGCAACAATGGGATAAAGTTTAGAATAATATATATGGGAGAAAAGCTGATCTTCTTTTTATATACCCAAGTGATTGGTTAGGATCCCCATTTTTCGTAGAGATAAGTTGGTTATTAAGATAAATTAGTTGTAATCTTATTTTATGTTGTCAGCGAGTTATGGATCTAGATCTTTCCTAAATCCGACAAGGAATGTGTAAGACCTTGACTTTTTTAAAGTTCTATTATGTCTTAGCTTTGATTTAATTTGTTTACTAACATTTCATTTTAAAAAAGTATACGTATACATTATTTTAAAGATCATAATAAGTTTTGGCAAATTTAAGTTTGAAAGAAATAATTAATTTTGCAACTATGGTAAGGAACCAATACCATATTAATCAATAATAGCTGATCATCAAAAATTGAAAAATAGATTATTTAAAAAAATAAAATTACTTATCTAAAATTGAAAAACAGATCATTCAAATAAATAAAATAGATCATATAAAATTGAAAAAATAATCATCCAACAAATAAAACTAGTGATCATCCAAAATTTATAAAAGTGATTATTAAAAAAGGTAAAAATGAACATCTAAAACATAACGACAGAAAAAGAAATAGCACAAGAAAATTCGAAGAGATGCCTACGGCGCGATATTGTCGGTGTTCCAACAATCTCCGAAGCAACCACCACTTGAAATCACGTTGGAGATGGACGGCAAGTGTCATCATGCTCTGCACCAGCATGTTCCGCTTCGTACGCATCTTCATCGTCGGATCCCATCGCATCGTCGTCGTCAATTTCTTGTGTCGGGGAAGAAGGCTTCACAAGTGGCCCCAAACTGTCGAGGAGTCTGTTGATTGCGTCGCGGATTTGGAGAAAGTTCCCAAGATTAAGATCGTCAGCATCGTTGCGGAACTCAATGTTGTCGAAAAGCGGCTACAGCATTATGACGGTTAAAGATCTAGTAGTGGCGGCATAGAACGCAAAAAGGAAGCCATGACAGCGGCGACGTCAGCGTTAAGTGAAGGTGACAGAGACAAGGGAGCACTTGTTTATTGATGTTGGAAGGAAAGGGGAGAGGCAACAGTGGCACTGGTTGTTGGTTGATTGATGTTGGAAGGAAAGGGGCGCAAGAAGAAGGTGTTGGCTCTGTTAGTTACCAACGTTATTGGTGACGAAGATTTTTCCTTAATTTTAATTGATTGAGTATTTTTTTTTACAATTCAGTTTTTTGCAGAATTTGCATAAATGTTTTACATGCTTAACTCCCAACATTTAAAAGCTATTTAGTTGAAACCAAAACAAACTTGTTACTGGATGTGTTAAGAGTAATTCTAATTAAGTTTACATTATTCGAAGTTTTGAGGGAAAGTTATACAACTTGGAAGTAGGCAAGGTTGTTGATTTTGAAAACAAGACACAACAGATTTTTAATGGCCTTCCGAAGTGTGTAACTCCCAACTTAGGGTAGATATCGGCCTGAAATCAATTGTAATGTAAATTAGAGTAAGTCTATTTGAGTCTCACCAGTTTTGGTACCTGGAGGAGTTGATTTGGATTTTTAATGGTTTTCTAAGAAAAAGTGTTGCTGGTTGCGTTACTGTCCAGAAAGTGCAATGGGTATTGAAAAGTTTATATAAGATCTAATTTAACTTGGAATTCAGTGGGACCAAAGGCTAGTGAAATATGGTCATGTCTACTGTCATGGTATAAATGTTTAGTGGGTTTCGATGATCGTGGCATTTGTTACAAATTTTTAAGTAAATGTTGTTTCACTAAAAGGCTTTCTAGAGTAATTTTCAGCACTTCACATCACTTTAAAAATTTGTAATAAATTCTATAGTGCTCTGTCTTGGCTATGACCATATCAAAAATGAAGCTTAGTTTCCCAAGTTTACTTTCATATAAGTTGCTGCATAGTACGCAATCGTTACGCGTCATTTAGAGTCCTTGTAAGAGTATAAGGTAGTGATGCCAAAAAACTATGTCAGTTTTCCTTCTGTTTCTATAGTTATTCTACTAAGAAAATTATGATCTTTAGCTCGTTAGAAAGCTTATTTCGAGATGGTCGAATGGGTATAAAGTTTGTCCAAATTTGAATCTATTTCCTATATTAAAGGTCAGGACGAAGCTAAGTTACCGTCGTTGTCACCAAACTCTCTATGCCATTGTTCCAACCGTGAGCTTTAAATTTGCGACAACTCGAGGTATGGGGGATTTTCTAAAATTTCGATTTTATTTTTATGAAATTATTATAAATATATATTGTTTTTATCTACATATATTATGTGATTATGCAAATTCTTATAAGATGTTTGAATTTGATAATTAATGAAGAAATTAAGAAAGATAAAATTAACTAAAACCTCTTGATGGGTGAGTTTGATATTTAGGGAACTATATTGAAAAGGAAGTGATTAATTTTAATTGTTTGAATTGATGAATGATTTTATTTATCTGAATTGGTTATTGTATCTATTTGATTTGATGATTGATTTTATTGATCTGAATTGGTTAATTGTATTTATTTAAAACAATAATGCTAGGTGTACACATAAACACATGAAACACATAAATCTTCTCCACTTACATCCCAATAATGCTACATGTATACCTCTATTTGGTATACACCTTCATCCAAGTCCCAAACGAACATGTTTTTATGTATACAACGAACATGTTTTTATAGTTGACACGAACAGGTTTTAAAATCTGTTCGTTTGCTTTTAAAAACATGTTCGTTCGCTTTTAAAAACATGTTCGTTCTTATAGTAAAAATATGTTCGTTTGGGACTTGGATGGAGGTGTATACCAAGATTAATTGTATTCCTAAATATCACGTACAAATAAAATTTTATTTTTTTATTATTTTATTTATCAACATTTATCTCTACAATATATAGTTTTATTACTTTAAACTAAACATATACTATTATTAATCACAATTTAATAATTTTTGTAAATTATTAAATGATACACTGCTAGTTTTTTTTTAACACACTGCTAGTTATATTCAAGTATTCAACTTATTCCATTTAAATAATTTAACCCTATAATACCATGACTTTCCATAAACAGAAAAATATTTCCCTTGTATTACTTTTTCTTGATAAAAATACTAAAATAACCTTGCATTGAATTATCCTCACTTATGACACATCTGGTCAACTTCAACTCTGTTACCTTACTAACCACGTGTCCACCGTATGGGAACTTAACCACCATAGCAACTCATCATATAGGCACGGTAGAACCCGCCTATTAGATATACATCATATACATGGATCCAGGGATCCCAATAAGGCCAATAAAATATACTTTATAATATAATTGCAAATTTCAACACTATATTGAAGAGTGAACTACCAACCTGGTCATTGTCCATTTTTCCGAATGACATTGCGCTCCCTGACAATAAAAAATCATCATGGTGATCCTCGTCCATGCTCGCCATGTCACAAAGCGACCCCTTCGTGAGTTTCATTTCGTCAAATGCTAACGAAAGTGGTTAGATATCACGTTAGATTGCTGACTGGATCGTTAGTTGCCAAGGTGGAGGGTTGAAAAAAGGACAGTGGGCGATTTGGCGCATGATTGAAAAATGACGGGGGACAATTTGGCGCACGGTTGAAAAAAACCAGGGGCGATTTGGCGCAACCAAAATTATCAAAATTGCATCGTATCCCTTAACTGCATCTCTAATCCATTTACTTTGTCATCCAATTCCCTCACCCTCACATCAAATTGAGGTAAGCCAATTTGTTAACCATAATTCCTTAATTTTCAAAATAGAATTCCGTTATAGATAGTCCTGAACCAGTTATGAGAGTCGAATCGAGATTTAGAAAAGTGTCACAGAGCTTGCAACCAGTTAAAATACCGAGTATTGAACTCAGGTCATTCTCCCTATGAATTAAAATATTGTGTCTTGTGCATGGTTGCGAAAAGGTTGGGGTTTGCAATGGTTGAGAATTAGGAACAAGAATAAAAGAGAAATAACAAGAATTGATATTGATAAAAGGGTCTTGGTCTTGAGTTGAAGTATAATGTGTTCCTATGAATGCCACTAATCTCAATTACGAATGGTAGTCACGTAAGGCACAAAACCCATTTTGTCTAATGGTCGAATGGGGGAATTAACCCTGTTTCGAAGTTCATAGGCTACTTACTAATGCAAAGGACCTAGGTCTTTGGAACTCGAATAACCCATCAAGTTCATCATCACTAGCAAAAGCCTAGTGTTAACGGAACAGTTTTAACCCTAAACTTAACCATTTATTTTCCTTAGGGATTAGTGGCTAACTTCATTCGCACCTCAACCCATGACCAAGACACAAGGGTAAATAAAAGAGAGTGAGAACCTATTTTCTCAGCACTTAAGCATAAACGTTATAAAGGGCCACTAATCTATCTTAGGGGATATCGTCAAGTAGGATAACACGTAATCAATTCCATTATCTCAAAACATCGCATCAATAATCAAGTTATCCAATATTGGATACTTATCATAACGTCATATCTTTATCATAATCCATCATATTGAGCATATCATATTATCTCATAATCCACATTCTTCTCTTAACTCATAATAACATTGATCCGAGTATCATCATCACAAAACCATCGTAAATCCCACTAAGTGTATCTCATGTCACATCTTAGCCATATCATCATCCAGTAACCATTCAAGCAAGAGAACAAGTAAGTGTGCAAGCACACACAAACAAACAAGCAAACACACACAAACAATCACAAACAATAACGGCACCAAGCGACCGTGCACACAATAACGACACCAAGCGGTTGTGCATACCATGCGCAAACAATGGTATGTTGCATGCCTTTCCTAATGCAGGCCATGAGCTCATGCGTCGGTTTACTACCCGCACCCAACGTTAATCAAAACAAATTTGAATATGGTTTCTTCAATCAGCGAAGCGTTTCGCGGCAATGCCACCTTATTTGACGCCTTCTTAACGCGAGCGGGACAACACCTCCATCCCCAACATTAAGGCGCACTGACCAAGTGGGACCGGCCACTATCCTTATCAGGCGTTATACTCTTTGACGTCCTTTCGCAGTAGAGAAGAAACAACATCTCATACATACTTGGGGAGCTACCCCTATCTTAGGCCACACAGGCATTGCAAGCCACGAAACGAACTGAACTGAATCCACGACCTCTGTCCTTGCCTTTCGCGGGTTCACACCGAATTGAATCCATCATAGAAGCCACATGGGAAATGCAAGCGGGACTCAACCCACGTCCTTGCGATACAAATGATTCCCACGGAACCTATACAATCACACACAAGCGGCTCAATCCACAAGACATCATTACTTCAACTTTGGTACATCACAACATGAGATTTCGTTTATACTATCACTCTTCACTCATCCTTGCATTATGAGAGATTTATAATCCACTTGGGATATCTTTAACATCATCATCTTTGTATCCATTATTCATGATGGCTCGTAGCCTTATTATTAAGCTTATGATCTTTTCACTTGTGTTAAGTTTTATGCATTAGGATATTCAATATCTTTTAAAACTTTTTGTTGGTTGTAAGCTTTTAACTTTATTATTTTAAGAGTCTTTTCACTCTTCTAATAGGCCACGTTATTATCCTAGTGTTTTATGACATCATAGGCTTTTAAGCCATCTCATAGTGGTTTTAGTTTAATAACTTCTTCGAAGTATGTTTCTCTTGGTGTCTTTTAGCATCTAATCTTTTCACTTTTCTTATTAGTAGCTTATGAAGTATTCAGATCTTTGTATCTTTTATGATATAAATCTTATCTTAGTGTCTTCTATAGAATTCTCTTTATTAAAAACTTAGTGGTTATTATTTTTATCTTAACAAGTCTTTAACTTTAAAAAAAAAACTTTTTTCTTCAAAAACACTTTTATCAAAACACTTCATTTATAAAACTATTTTTCTTAAAACAAAAGTTAAAATCAAAACTTTTCTTGAAGATGACTTCCTTTGAAAACCCTTTCTAAATCATAGTTCACAACTTAGTAAAACTCTAAGATTACTATCTCGGCCTTAGCAATTTTCTCTAACTTTAAAACTTAAATATTTCCGTATTATAAAACCTTAGTTTAGAAACCATAAAATATAACATCTTTTTCATGTACACTTAAATCCATTTCGGTTTTTTTATCAACAAATTGTGTTTCAAAACCTTAAACATTGTTCCTTAAACAAAACTTTTATCCTTTTTATAAAATACTCAAAACTCTCACTTAACATTTTCGGTCAAATTGACCCTTTCTTTGGAAAACCCTTTCTTAAAATACTATCTTCTTTCTAGTAAAACCATACTTTCCATCTTTCGAAAACATCAAATCTTGGGTATACCATTTCGGTTCCCCACATTTCAAGTTCTAAAACATTTTCGAAATATTTCTTTCTTTAAGACCTTTAATCCTTTTCTTAGAAAATCACTTTATAACTTAATCTTTTTTGAAATCTCTTTTAACTCATTAGAGACTAAAAAACCAAACTCTCAAAGTTTTCCATTTGAAAACTTTATCAAAAACTTATTATTTTATTAAGAAACTGATTGGGGTTCTTATAGATATCATCTTTCTCAAATTCTTTCTTTCATTAACTTCATATATTATCATTCTTAATGTCTTTTATATTCTTTAATCATTATCTTTGTACGAAATCTCTATTCCATGTATGATGACCATTCTTTCTCAACGTACTTAGCGTCCTTGAGATAAATCTCATTATATTCTCATAGTCCCTCCGGGACATCATCATTAAGTATACACGAACATAATATCACATTTAAGCATTCTTTAATGATTAACATACTTGCAAGCATATAGTGTCAAGCTTCATCATTCTCACATTCAAATCACGCGTACACTTAACAAGACAACATTCTCAAACACGGATTCTTTGCATGCAATCTTAAGGCCTTAGACCTTCTTTTCAAAATCTTTTTCACAAAACATTCAATCATATAGATTCATCATTCATCCATGTCATGACCGAAAACACACATGCATTCATATAGGATTAAACTTAACCATTTTCTTTTAAAAGGACTTACATGCAATCTTTTTCAAAAATGTCCATTTTCACGTATGACTCTCTAGACAACCTAACCCCCTTACCTCTTGTAGACCTCCTAAGCTTAAGTTGACCTCGTAAGAACTCCTTCTTACTACACGGATCTCACGAGCTCCTCGGTTTTTCCAACGACCAAGAGCTCCAAGCTTTACTCGATCTAGGCTCGTTTTAAAACTCTAAGGAATAAGAAGGATCAAGATTCATCAACATGCAAGGTGCACGTAGATTCGGCCAAGGAAGATAAGAGCAAGGGAAACATTCTTACCGTTCAAAACATGATCTTAAGAGATGTCCTATGAGCTTACTCGAAAATCCAAAGTAGAGAGTAGCTATAATACAAAAATGGATGAGATGAGATTTTATAATAGTTCATGAGTTTGAGTAAGAACAAGAGTTTTTCTTGTACCTTACCATAAGGGAAACCATTGAAGATAAGAGGATGAATAAGAAGAGAAGCAAGACAAGATGATAGTGAAGATGATGGTGACGGCGTTGTGGTGGAGACGCTGTGAAGGTATCCTCGGCGGTGAAGGGTTCCTTTTGAGCTCTTGAATCTTCTAAGAACAAGAGAGTGTCTCTTGTAATTTTGGTGATCAAAATTTAGAATTGAGAGTGTAAGAAAGAGAGACAAAGTTCAGGTAGAAAAGGGAGGCACAAGGGTGCACTTAGTTATTTATAAAAAGGCTTAAGAGTGGAGTCTTAGGATTTTATGAAGCAAATTAGGATTTGGTGGGTGGTGGAGTGATGACCGGTCATTAAGGGGAGGAAGGTGGCGGTTGGCCGGCGGCATTAAGGAGGGTGGTGGTGGTTTGAGGTTGCTTGATGGCCACACCAAGGCGATGCAACCAATGGTGATGAGGAAAGAAAAAAACATGTTGGAAAAAGTCATAAAGTAAGAAAGATAAACTACTTTTTGGTCTCTTACTTCATATGAAGCAAACCCTAAAGATATTTTAGGAATTTCACTTATGATACTAACGATAGATTAAAAATTCACCTACGTATTCATGACCGTCATATTTTTACGATCACTTTGACATATCCGTCGCGGTTTTACCCGAATGGAAGGAAACTCGCAAAAATCGCATATGGCTCAAATTCGTCACTAAAACTTGTTATAAAAACCACATTAACATAAACTTATCCCTATCATGAAGGGAAGAACACGTTCCTCGCACAATCTCAGGCTTCACACAAAAAATTTGTCAAAAACAAAGAATTTGACACATAAAAAAAGGCAAGTGTTACAAAATGTCTATCATCATGTTACGATCCATTAGAGTAGCTTGTTATTAGTAGTATAAATATGGGGCAAATATGATTGTATGAGATAGACAAATTAATGAATTGTTGAACTTAGTTCAATTTGGAGCTTTTCTCTCTTTCACTTGAAGTAAAGAGAATCGTTCTTCCTTATTCATCATCATCTTCAATCAAGCTAATTACTCAATTTGGTGCTCTCGTTGAGAGTCTTCCATGGCGGAAGATGAACTCCCTATATTCGACGGAATCGGCAGCGGCTATAGATGGTCCATTTCAGCATGGCAATTTTGGAATAGTAGAGGCACACCAGAAGCGCAGAGATTGGCGGAGGTTTCACGTGCTTTTTCCGGTCGTTCTTTGATATGGTTCCAACTATGGAGTCTTCAGAATCCAAATGCAGATTAGGATACATTTGATCTGGCTTTTCTCCATCAATTTGAACCGACTATGCGTCCTCTACTGCTGGAAATTTGCTGGAACCAAGTAGAAAGCTGAGAAATTGAATAGATAGAGATGAGAGCTAAGCTACTGCAACAACCAGGAACAACAAAACCTCAGCCAAAGCAACTAATCGCAGCAACATCAGTAGGAACTCAAGAAAATAAAGAGGAATCAGAACGCAATTTTCAATCACAGCAACAACAACAATCACAAATTGAAATAGAAACAATCGGATTTGAGCCATCAACAATGCACACATCGTCACTGGAAATAGAAGAAATTAAAGGAGTAGAAAGAGATGCAAAATTTGATTCACCAATAAAGTCAACAACCATAATAGATCAAGCAATCACAGATCAAGAATCAACCACAGACTTATTAGTCAAAGAGAAGCCATATTCATATCAAGAAGAACAAGATCGTCACAGGGAAAATGGAGGCATACCTCATAATGTTGGCACCGATTCATTCTCGATAGAGAAAGCGAACACCAGTGATGACTGGAGCATGAACAGAAATAGCGTCGAGGACGACGCCGCCGTGAAGAGGAATGTGGAGCAACCAGATCTGGAAGTAACTAACGTTGATGCGAGATGGAGATCTTCAGATCTGAGCAGAGACAGTGGCACCAGAGATTCTCGAAAGAGTGATAGAGGATTCCGCTATGCTTGCTCAGTTGTTCCAAGGCCACCACCGCTCATGGCGTCAGTGTTTCCCTAGGATCGCGGTAAAGGCTCAGCAGCAGCGCCGGTTTCGACAAAGAAGGTGGAGGACGACACCCCGACGGTAACAGGCGGAGGCCTTCGAGCCCAGGGGTTCTACTGCATCGTCCATCCGTTTGTCGGTAAGCCGCAGCCTCTCTTGGCGGCGGTATTTCCATGGGATCAAGGAGAGGAATCCGAAGTAGAGAAGTGCGACGGGGTGGTGGGGAAGGACGTCGAGCGACCAATCGTCGGCGCCGTTGTTAGTGTCCGAGGAGGCGGCGCGAAGGAGAAGGTCGAAAGCGATCCGCCATCGCCTTGGGTCTTCAGTGCCGGCGGCGGCACATGGAGGAAGGGAGAGGATGTTGTGTGGGCTGCTGGGGTTTGCAAGGAGAAGAATGACGTGAGAGCACGGGAACTCGGTGGGTGGAATCTGTTATTGGGCATAACCCAGAACTTCAAAGCCCAAAATCATAAGGCAGAGACTCATTCAGTAATTACGAGCCCAAAGCTACAAGCAGCAGTAATGTTGGGCTAACTCTACCTAATTACATCAATTTACTTTTATTTGTGTTTTGTTTATGGGATAACAATTTTTGTATGGGATCCAGGTGGAATTTATACTTTTGAATAGGTTATTTAGTAGTCCCATTTATATTTCAAAAATTTAGTATATGTAATTAGGAGTTTAATTGTTTGTGTTTTTTTTTTTCTCAACCTTGAGGACAAGGTTGGTTTGAAGGGTGGGATATTGTTACGATAGGCTATAAGCCCATTAGAGTAGCTTGTTATTAGTAGTATAAATATGTGACTAATATGATTGTATGTCTAACACCCCAAAACCGATCAACCAAGTCGCGAACATGTCTGATCAATTTTGAAGCGCTACAGACACACAGATAGAACTCCCAAGTACTAAATCCGAATCACACAACTGTTCGAATCGTATATATGATTAAATATCGCTTCTTATACATAAATAGAGCCAAGACCGTCAAAATACAACATTTTACAAATATCAAAGTAAATTTACATAATACTTAATACATAGGGTTCAATGACCATACCACAGAACCTGCGAAGCTTAGGCTCATTAACTGACCCAAAGAAAACCCTAACCTACACACCGACACCTCTAGTTCTCCAAGACATGCAACGGAAGACTTGACCTTCGGAGAAAACTAGACACACGGATACCTTCACGGATGCTTCGCCAACTTTCCAAGCTTGAACCTGTACCTGAAAAGTCTGATAAATATACGGAGTGAGAATCCCCAACCCATGGATTCTCAGTACGGATGAAGCGCCAAACCTACAGTATTTATTCTAGTCGGATCTCTCGATGAATTCCTATATCTCTCGTTTAGCCATATAGTTTAGTTACTCCTAAGGCCCAATACAAGGCTCTACCAATTATTCATCCTTCCCTCTCGTTTCCTAAATCCTACATTCCTTAGTCTAACCATCAGAATACAAAACAGACATTCAACACACAAACACTCATCACAAACAGGTAATGCAAACAAACAACACTTAGCAAGTAATAGACAATTAGGCACACCCAAACAATGTCAAACAAATGCGAATGATGCATGCCTATTCCTGCAGGCTACGGTGAGCTCACCCGGTCGGTTATCATAGCCAACTCGACCGATCCAGAACTAGCACTGGATAACCATCGTTCCTACTTCCCTGGAGGACCATTCTTCCCGGCCCCGATCATTTATGATCTTTCATCTCATCAATATATATATATGGGGGTTCCATTCTCTTTCTCAATGACTAATACCTAGGTTGGTAGCCGGGACGCTGGTAGGAGGCCCCCCTGCCGATACCGTAAGCCGCGACGTTAGCTCTTGTCCCACGTGGAAACAAGAACCCCACAGGCACTTACTACTCCCGATGGTCCGCTGTTGCCATAAGCCGAGTCGTTAGCCC